>NC_051169.1:76324939-76842439 GCF_013339725.1 Rhipicephalus microplus
GTGCGTGCGTTTGCGCGTGTGTGTTTGTGTGTGTGCGTGTGTGTGTGTGTGTGCGTGTGTGTGCGTGTGTGTGTGCGCGCGTGTGCGCATGTGTTTGTGTGTGTGTGCGTGTGTGTGTACGTGGGCGTGTGCGCGTTTTATGTGCGTGTGTGTGTGTGTGCGTGTGCGTGTGCGTGGGTGCGTGTGCGTGGGTGCGTGCGTGCGTGTGTGTGTGTGTGTGTGTGTGTGCAACGAAACCATTGTATAAAAAATAGCTACATATCCATTGCGACCCCGATTATATGATCTTGACGATGCCATTGCGCAATCGTTGTTTCTGTGCAAAATTACAGTGCTGTATCGAAGTCAACATTGTCGCGACGGTGAAGCGAAAGGCAAATCACATGGGATGTCAAAAAAGAAGACTTGTCTCCGCCACTGTTTTCCACGCAAAAGAGTGGCATCACCCCAGAAAAAGATTGCTCGAAGTTCAAACAAATTGTCTTTTTTTGTTTTCAGAGGATTACACTTGTAAATGTTTTTGTTTTCTTTTCTTATTACGTTCGTACCATTTTGCGCTCTGTTATTGGAACGTCCTTTCGAGAGAACGTATTATAGCCCTCACGGACGTTCTCCCTTGGACACATATCGTGTTTCTTTCGATTTAACTTCTCCAATGCAGCTTTTTTTTGTCTTCTTGTTGTGCTGCGGTGCGCGTTTTCCGGGCGTGCTCAGAACATGCTGAGGACAGCATGAATGCAGCTGAGACTGGAAAAAGTCGTTATCATACATAACCGATCAGGTTTCGACACGTTCTCGCATAAAGCTGCAAAATGAGCTGTTGTTTTTTTTTCTGCTTCGCCGCACTTATAAGAACATAAACAGACAATGCGGCGAAATATGCGTCTTTGCTGATGAGTAAGCAGAGAATGTCGTCGCGAAAAGGGAACACCGGCATTTCCTTTGGGGTCGCATTTTCCCGCATGTAACGGTCGGTGCTTTGTCGGTTTTGGCTCTGTCCTGCTGCTGAGCTCGGATTCACTTGTGATATGAGCGCCCAGTGAAGCTCTTCTTTCTCTTGCAAACACTTACTTCTTGTTTATCAATTATCAAAAAAAAATATTTTCAAAAAAATTAAGAAGTGGTACGAAAACAACGGTTCAAAAGACGCTTACCCGCAACTGAAAAGATTATTAAAAGAATCATCAAAAACATACAAAAAAGTGACCAAGACGAACTGCGTTACCACTGCCACGTGAGAATATTGCCATCAAACATAAAGGCAAGAAGATCAAACAAACCAAAAAAAAAACAACGATCAGTAAACAATTTTTACCGCAAGACCACCAGCAACAACGTATGACAAAAAACAAATACACAAAAGCCAAGAGCATCGATCTACGCCACCTCCAAAAAACTGATTTCGGTTCACGACAATGCCACTGAAAGAGAGCTGATGCAGCCCTACATACCCAGCGTTCTTAAAGAACGCCACGCCATCCATGTGCCTGAAATGTAACGGCAGTTTCATTAGAAAGAGGCGTGCACTCGCAAACCCTATACAGCAGGCAGCTAAATGTCATCCATAATTGGCCCTCAAATTGTGGTTATGCTCTCTAAGGCGGTTGTTTAAGCAGCGGCTCGTCTGTCCGATGTAACATGGTCCGTGTGCTTTGAGTATTATGGAACCATACCAACTAGCCCAGCTGTCGACCATACTGCACGCTTTGGACTTATAATAGATACATATATTATCAGAAAATGAATTTTTGTTAAAGGGATACTGAAAAAAATATTAACGAAAACATCGATATTCGTCTCGCAAGACGGTTCTGATAAACATACACTTCCTTTCGAGTATTTTTTTAACTGCCGGCTGTACCTTTGGTGGATTGTCAGCGCGCGGTGACCGCACGCGACCGTGAGCCGTGACGTCACATTTTCCAAAGGCACGTGCAGCTTGCAGGTGTTCGTGCGCTGCTCTTCTCTTGCTCCACTCCTCCTTTCAACCCTCGTATAGAACAATCAATCACTCATTGTCATTGGGCTCATCAATAACTTTCCTAGTTCACGCTCCCAAGCGCACTTTCGTAGACTGCCTTTGTACCCACGCAGGTTCGGCTGCTGACGCTGTGCAGAGAGGCGGCTGACCCCAGCTACATCCGGCAAAGAACGTGGAGAAGGAAACTGGCAAACGATGGCGTTGATCTTCACTCCTCATTCACCCTTTCAACACAAAGATGTCACTGCGAGTACGCACTTCACACTCCCACGACCTGAACTCCAACAGCTATCACCTACCTGCACCCCGCCGCGGTGGTCTAGTGGCTAAGGTACTCGGCTGCTGACCCGCAGGTCGTGGAACCTAATCTCGGCTGCGGCGGCTGCATTTCCGATGGAGGCGGAAATGTTGTAGGCCCGTGTGCTCAGATTGGGGTGCACGTTAAAGAACTCCAGGTGGTCAAAATTTCCGGAGCCCTCCACTACGGCGTCTCTCATAACCATATGGTGGTTTTGGGACGTTAAACCCCACATATCATCAATCACCTACCACCTGCTGCCTTTTCGTGATCACGCCGCGCCAACACCACGCGCTAAGCTTGCCGAAAATAGCGCCATTTCTTTCTTTTTCCCAGAACCATTTCAGCCAGGGACGTTGATCGCCTGCAAAACAGAGCACGGCTTCACCGCATAATTTTCATTGCTAGCCAGACTTATGCGCTACTCCACTCCCGTAGACAACATTTACAGTGACTCTACCTTTACTTAGGAAGCCTTCATACACACACCCGGCGGGAGGCGTGTGTGTATGAAGGCTGATCCTTATCCCTATTGTTCCCATGAGCGCCGCCACTTTTGAGCACCCGTTTAGTACGTCTTGCTTGTCTTCGAGCAGCTTATACCAGGATCACTGCCTACCCTTGAGCACATCATGTCTACTTACAGCGCCTGCCTTCACCACCGCCTGCATCCGAATTTGGGCTTGTAGTAGTAGTAGTGAACAGTAGTAGTAGTAGTAGTAGTAGTAGTAGTAGTAGTAGTAGTAGTAGTAGTAGTAGTAGTAGTAGTAGTAGTAAATGTTGAGGTTTAACGTCCCAAAGCGACGATGTGATTATAAAAGACGCTGTGTGGGAAGGCAGCGAAAATTTCGACCACCTGGGCTTCTTCGACGTGCACTGGCGTCGCCCAGTACATGAGCCTCTAGCATTTCCCGTCTCCGTCGAAAACGCTGCCACCATGGCTGGGATTCAATCCGGTGATCTTCGGGCCCGTAGTCGAGCAACATAACTACTATAACATTGTGGTGGTTATTAGTAGCAGTGGTGCTTTCAGAAAAGCAAGGGTGTTTATTTTCTGTAATGATTTACAGTGTGCGTCGTTGAGGAGAGGCGAAAGGGGAATGGAAGAAGAGAACGTAAAGAACAGGCCAAATGTTCTCAATAAAGGAGTATTAGGAGTATCAATAAAGGAGTATCAATAAAAGAGTAATAATAAAGGAGTAATAAAGGAACTCGACAACGAGTTCCAAGCCGTGGTACCTTTCTACCCTTAGGGTGAAATCGGTGAATGCCCGGTGGCACATAGAATCGAACCCAGCACCCCCATATTGGAGGAGAACCTGCCAACGATTTGCAACGACTTCTTCATACGTGGGTGAGCCTCTTGGCACTCCAACTGTACTCCCCACTACCTTTCTCAGCTTTGCCATGCCCGCAGTTGAATAAGCCTTTGCCTTTGGCGTCGCCTGTACAAATAAAAACTAAGCGCGTTTCAGGCATCTTTTAATGGTGCGCAGCAAAGCGCGACGCTTCCACGATGCTGCGTCAACAAAACTCATCGTAAATTCACTTTCTGCACGCGCAAAACGATGCGGAAGTATGGTATGCATATAAACAGTGACTCTCATGCTATCACCCGGCTTTCGAAAGCTGCCGGGTGATGGCGCCACCATAGCTGAAAGTTGCGAGCGATTCCCCACATTGAAGCGTAAAAAACGATTTCTGTTCCATGGGAAGCTTCAGTACCGGGGGTTATATGTGCAGCTGCACTTGCAAATGTTCAGACTGCCCGAATTTCCCCTCGAATAGTGAATCTTTGCTCTAATATCTGTATATCGGCCGTAACAGCGGAAGCTCCAAAAGGTTCGCGCACGCTATACCGTTGCTCGAACTTGCATGCTGATTTCGAAAACCACACGACACAGCCTAATTGCCGTAAAGCGTGCGGAAGAACGAGCACCAGCGGCTGACGATGAGGCTTTTCGTGTCTCGGGGAGCGCGCGCACGAGCTTATTTGCCCGAGAACGCCTGTCCGCTGACTGAGAGAGCGGTCCTCAAACAATCCTTGCGAGCATGCGGGCGCGGAAGCGAAGACCGCCGAGCGCTGACCCGGATCGAGGGTCGTCGAAGCCATCGGGAAGGACTCGTCGGCGAGACGGTATAGTACACGCCATGGTCGGATCGCTGACGTATACAACGGCAAGGACGAGCGAACAGAGACGGAGCGAGAAAAAATGAAGACAAAAAGCTAAAGAATAGGTGGAAAGGTTGTACATATACCGTTTGAAGGCAAGAAGCTCGATTCGACGTCCGCTTCTTCCACGCGCAATAACCGGATCGCGACGTTTGTTTTATCACAACTCGCGCGACTCTCGTTCGTTTGCTTTCACTCAGCTGTTCGGCGATGGCGCCACGGCCGCGAACCTCGCAAGCAGCAGGAAGAAGCAGCACGAGTCTCCATGGAGTAGTGAAGTGTGAGATGAAGAGAATAGTGAACACCGCAACGCAACTGTCTGCATTTAAGTGCGACACCTCAGCAGTGGTTTACAAGGAAAGGGATAAGCATGCGAATGTCCCGCCGCGGTGGTCTTGTGGCTAAGGTAATCGGCTGCTGACCCGCAGGTCGCGGGATCGAATTCCGGCTGCGGTGGCATGCAATTTTGAAACCGTCTATAGACGGTTTCAAGGTCACAAGTGTAGTACCAAAAAAAAAAAAAACTTCCGGTGGCCTCATTTACAAGCTCCTAACATCGAAACTGAAAGCACGTTTTTATGTGTTTTTTTTTGTCTAGGGTAAAGAAAGTCTCTCTTTAGCTCTTCAGATATAACTAACGTGTGCAAAGTACAAGGGCATCTCTTATAGTTTTCATGTAGCACAAAAGAACATTCATTTGATTATATTTTGCCAAATAAGGAAAGAAAAGTGTAGAAAATGAACGGGTCATTTTCTAAAGCCCTTGTTGTCACCCGATTATATTAAGGCACATCGGTAGGTGAAACCAGACGTCTTCAATGGGCTGTGTTTGTAAACACTGAAAGGGTCTATACTCGGCGACAATGTTTCTTGGCACTGAATAGAAATCTATATACGCATCCTACCGCCAGTGAAGGTAGTTCGAAAGTAGCGCCCGTGTTTTAATCGCGAAATATGAATGTTCCTTCTTTATTTTTGTCTACGTGGACATATTTGAGGCAGGACTTCACTCACGCAAGTAAAATATTCGTACTTCTTCTCATTTACCCGTTGTGACTTTGTGTTTTTGAACGTGTGATAAAGTCCCGCCTTTCTAGGTGCCCCTCAAACTCTAAGCGGCGTCTGCGTCTACATGAAACGCTGATGGTGCACCCCCGTCACTTTCCAAAGCGTTAAGAGACACGCGCAAAAACGGACTACTTCGCGTAGTGCTACATGTCACAGAAGCTCCGCCTCCGCAGCTTTCCCTTCAGTTAGCTGTGCCAAAAAATGTTGTCGCCGAGTAACAGTACTAGTACACTCTACCGAGTGTACTAGAAATGCCCCGGGGACTAACACTGGCGTCGCTGCGGTCGGGTCGATGTGACGTCACGGCATGGACTCTCCTGCTCCACCAGCGCTTGTCGCCTCTTTCTGCGCCTTCCTTGTACATCACGGAGGAAGGAAAGGTAGGAGAGGTCCTGACGTCAATCGTTGTGAAGCCGCGATGAAGCCGGAGGTCGGCCATATTGACTGGTAAAGTTCTCCTCTCTTGTTTACTTATGAATGTGAAGCAGAAGGCGCGACTCCCCCCAGCTACCTTCAATCCCCCAGCTGCCTTATCCAGTACAACAAGGTGATAGAGTACCTGATTCAGCAAGAACCGAATCTTCCTTTGATTCCCCTCAGCTCTGTTGGGACTCCGGGTCCTGCCGGTCTCGTTTTCGGTAGCTGGCCCCGTCGCAGGATCCATCGTCCAACAATTCAGCGAGAAGAAGCGCCCGAACGAACAACAGAGATTTATTTACATGTGGAGAAGTGGTCAACTGACCCAAAGAGCGAAGAGTGCACGTCATACAAAACGTCTTCGGCATTTTATAGCGCCACGTTTTTGACACTGGGCGCCTTGTCCGCATCGTCAGCCAATACGGTGTCGCCGGCACCTCGGCCACGAGGGAGGGGAAAACACCTCTCACAACACAAGGAGTGGCACAACCCAACACGAGATCCATATATGGTCCCGGCGCCCCAAAATGTTACCAAATATGGTCACGAACGCACAGCAGACCCCGTAGCTCTCCCGGCGAGGAGGAACCCGAATGGGGAGGTGGGGGTGGACGACACCGTCAGGTCAAGAACCGGTTCTCCCCCAAACTCTCCCTGCTTGGCTCCCCAGGGCCGGTCGTAACAGTCTCTCGCGCGGGGGGGGGGGGGGGTGAAGATCTTGATGGGCTGAGGTTTGCAGCCACTGTCCGGAGAGATCAGCGCCGGCAGTCGGTTTGGTGACGACCGTCTTTGATGAAGTAGAGGGCAACACCTGCTTCATTGAGGGCTCAACAGACGTCACATACGCACATGAAAACACAACTACTCAGCCGGTGAGCGCCGGACAATTCCGCCAAACTCCACCAGGCAATTTCCCCCTTTAACTGATATTAAAGGAAATACACAATTTATTCAAAATGTTACTCACACTTTAAGGTGACACAAAACAACAACACTGGAAGCACACCGAACCCGAAACCCTGGATAGCCGTGTCTTCAACGTTTTCAAACAAGTACACCTAAAAGAGTAAAAAAAAACAATCACTAGCTCTTGTTTAGGTCAGGAAAAAAAATGCCAGAGTTCTCGAGACATCCTCTCGCGTCAGGGGCATCGACTTAAGCCATCAGCGTTGCCATGGAGTACACCCTTTTTGTAGCGTATTTCAAACGTATATTGTTGCAAAACGAGGCTCCAACGCAGCAGGCGGCCGTTCTTAGAGGACGTGGTCTGTAGCCAGGTGAGAGGACAGTGGTCCACTTCCACAATGAACTTGCTTCCGGCAATATAACAAGCCAGTTTCTGGACTGCCCAAACCAAGCACGCACATTCCTTTTCGCTAGCGCTGTAAACCTGCTCGCGAAGGGTGAGTTTCCGGCTAACATATAGGACGGGATGCTCTTGATCCCCCTCATCCCTTTGACTAAGAACTGCCCCCATGCCTCTATCACTAGCGTCGCATTGTACTATGAAAGGCCTCGAGTAGTCCGGTGAACTAAGCAAAGGTTGGCTCTTAACACTCGCTCCATCACGGAGTGAAGCTTTTCTATCGAGTTAGACTGCGGATGGTAGACGGAACTATGCAATAATTTCACGCCACACCGCTCTAGAAAGGTTGTCGTTAAGGCACTCGTGAAAATGGTGCCCTGGTCTGATTGTATCTCGGCAGGAAAGCCTACCCGGGCAAACACGGACAGAAGTGCGTTCACTACTTCCACGGAACTTAGCTCTTTTAGCGGGACCGCCTCTGGAAATTTAGTAGCTGGGCAAATTAAGGTCAGGATGAGACGGTAGCCTGAAGTTGCCTTGGGCAAAGGACCTACTGTGTCAATTACCAACCGACGAAAGGGCTCAGTGATTACGGGTACCAGCTTCATTGGAAATTTCGCCTTATCTCCCGGCTTACCCACTCGCTGACACACATCGCAAGATTTTACAAACCTCTCTACATCTTTAAAGCATCCAGGCCAGTAGTATTCCTGTAAAAGACGATTTTTCGTCTTCTTTACGCCTAAGTGGCCTGACCATGATTCTCCATGCACCAAACTAAGCAAATCCTGACGATACGCCTGAGGTACGACTACCTGGTCAAACTCTACTCCTCGCCTATCTAGATATTTTCGATAGAGTATGCCGCTCCTCTCTTGGAATCTCACATTTCGTTTGGCGATTCCCTCTTTCGAACTGTCCTGGACATGCTTAAGCGTCGGGTCCCCCTTTTGTTCGGTTATTAATGAAGCGGGACTCACCTGCAGCAGCCGACTGAAATTATCCGAAGTTGGCATGACACACAACTCTGTTGTATTTCCTAGTACCTGGAATGTGTCACCCTCTGTGCTATCCTCTGTACTACCAGGAATCGGCTTGGGAGCAACGGCATTTTCTATTTGCTCGGTCAACGAGGCGTAATTAACCCCTTCCAATTCGGGAGGAGGTTCATCGTCGCCTTTAGGAATGGTTGCTTCAGCGACTACGGCTTCTGCAGCCTGTTCTCGCACAAGTCGATTTGTTACCGTGGTGTCCAACTCGCAACCAGGCCCGTTGTCGATTTGAGGCTTGTTTGCCTCAGTGAAGGTTGCTCTCGCAGCCAGCGCACGTGCCTTCGATCTAGTCAGTGCCTGCACTATGCCTTCTCCCAACGTTAGACCTTTCTCCTTCAGCATTTGATCTGACTTATTTGAAAATAAGTAAGGATACTGAGGGGGTAGATATGGCGATACCGCGGCTTCCGTTTCCAACGTACCAAATGCGCCTTTAAGGACAACTTTAGCTACGGGGAGGCACTGACTGTTTGCTTCTACGGCTTGTCTAATCCAGGCACAGTCTCCTGAATACTGTCCGGACTGAACAAAGGACGGATGAACTACGTCTATAGTGGCTGCGGAGTCTCTAAGAACCCGACACTGCTTGCCGTTCACGGTAAGGTCGTACATATAGGGCTCTAACAACTTCATGTTCTCGTCGGCTTCATTTATAGATAAAAAGGCCACCTTTTCTTTCGGGCAGTGTTTCGCGAAGTGCCCTGTTTCGTGACAATTGAAACAAGCAGCCGGTTTTCTCGCCTCAAATTTCCTTTTGCTTGCCTCTGCCGACGCCCCATGGTTAGATGAATTGTTTTCCTCACCCTTTTGTGCGAGACTTGTCGGTTGTTTTCTAAACGGCGCCTTATTCGGTCTTAGGAAATTTTCCCCTTTTGGCTCGCTGCTTGCCCCGAGGGCGCGGCGCTTAACGAATTCTTCAGCGAGCTCTGCGGCTTTCGTTATTGTGTTCACGTCCGGTCTATGCTGCACCCAGAACCTCACCTTTTCTGGTAACCTTTGATAGAATTGTTCCAGACCGATACACTCGAGCACCTTGTCATGATTCCCATACGCCTTTGCCTCTTTGAGCCACTCCCCCATGTTGGCCATTAACTTGTAAGCAAACTCCGGGTATGAATCATTGTTCTCTTTTACGGCGTTGCGAAATTTTTGTCTGAAACCTTCCGCTGACAACCTGTATTTCTTGAGAAGGCTCGACTTTACCTCACTGTACTCGTCAGCTTCCTCTTTCGTGAGGCGCGCGATTACTTCTGAGGCCTCCCCCGGAAGTAGGGACAACAAGCGTTGAGGCCACGTATCCTGGCTGAAACCTTGCCTTTCACAAGTTCTCTCAAAGTTGACGAGAAACAGCCCAATGTCCTCCCCTAGCTTGTACGATCTCATTAGGTCCGTCATTTTGAACCTGACCCGCTCTGCGGTACCGGATGCCTCGCTGCCTCCTGCTCTACTATTATGGCTAATCTCTAGCTCGAGGTGCTTCATTTCAAGCTCGTGCTTTCGCCTCTTATCTGCCTCGGCTTCTGCCGCTTTCCTTTCGGCCTCGGCCGCGGCCGCCTTTCTTTCGGCCTCTGCCGCTTGCCTCTCCTGAATCTCCTCGACACATTCTGACAGCTCGTCATCCTCCACCCCCAATGCGAGAATCGCCTCTATCAGCTCTGGCTTTCTTTGAGAGTCCGACACCTCCAGATTCAACTCCCTTGCAAGAAGCAACAACATGGACTTTCGCAGGGATTTCAGATTCATGGCTGCCTCCAGTACCACTGTCTCTGTTCCACAAAGATTCCTGTCCTGCAACTAATTAACCTTGACGGCAACGACAGCTCTAGATACCTGCCTTGCCTCAAGTTTTCCGTTAACTTAGTCTACAAATAAAGCTTCAAAAGCTCTTACACGGAATCCTGCCCTGTCACTGTTAACCTTGACGCCACTGACAGAAAGAGCTTAACCAAGCTATCACACAATTTCTGCCTGACGCAAGTTACCTGTTAACCCAATGACCAAGACAGCCCCTCTCTACCAGCTTTTACTTAACACATAGAGTAAATGCCTGGTAAAATTTAACAGAGAAAGCCGGCACTCACCCAGTTCGCAGTCATGTCTCCGGCGTCGTGCCTCTCAGAAGTGCCGTTCGATTCCCTCTGGAAGTCGATGAGCTCGTGTCCTCCTTCTCCTGTCGTCCCGTTGTTGAACTTCGGGCTCACTCCGTCCAGTGGTCGCTTTCGGGGTTATCGGCATCCCGCCGCTGCCATCCAGTTGTTGGGACTCCGGGTCCTGCCGGTCTCGTTTTCGGTAGCTGGCCCCGTCGCAGGATCCATCGTCCAACAATTCAGCGAGAAGAAGCGCCCGAACGAACAACAGAGATTTATTTACATGTGGAGAAGTGGTCAACTGACCCAAAGAGAGAAGAGTGCGCGTGATACAAAACGTCTTCGGCATTTTATAGCGCCACGTTGTTGACACTGGGCGCCTTGTCCGCATCGTCAGCCAATACGGTGTCGCCGGCACCTCGGCCACGAGGGAGGGGAAAACACCTCTCACAACACAAGGAGTGGCACAACCCAACACGAGATCCATATATGGTCCCGGCGCCCCAAAATGTTACCAAATATGGTCACGAACGCACAGCAGACCCCGTAGCTCTCCCGGCGAGGAGGAACCCGAATGGGGAGGTGGGGGTGGACGACACCGTCAGGTCAAGAACCGGTTCTCCCCCAAACTCTCCCTGCTTGGCTCCCCAGGGCCGGTCGTAACAGCTCGCGCAAGGTTCTGCTGATGGGTTGCTGTTGCTTGCACAGGTAAACATTACACCTGATCATCATATTGTTGCGAAGGCAATGTCTCGCGGAAAGCTTCTTTTCCAGCTACAGCTAGAGTTCGTACTTTGCCAGATTTCTTGTTAGTGGCGCCATTTAACGACTTATCTCAGGGAGGGCGTCTCGAGGAAAAATGAGAGTCTGAACCGAAAGGGCTGCATCCGGTCGGTGACTGTGCGCTTCCCGCCAAAGCAGGCACCACGCCGTGATTTTCACCGGACTGCTGAAATTAGGTGCCTTTCTCCTTCTAACCACTGAGCCCCCCACGCTTCAAA
Source organism: Rhipicephalus microplus (assembly GCF_013339725.1). Taxonomy (NCBI): domain Eukaryota; kingdom Metazoa; phylum Arthropoda; class Arachnida; order Ixodida; family Ixodidae; genus Rhipicephalus; species Rhipicephalus microplus. Next base: position 76,336,323 of record NC_051169.1, read on the forward strand.
CGAACAAGCCACCGCTTCGGTCCTCCGGGGGAAAAGGGGACCGAAATTTGAGCAATTGTTAGCGCGTCCAGGCCGTTTTGAAGAACGCGCTCGTTTCCAGAAGCTGCCACAGTTTTGTCGCGAGGCAGGCTTCAGGCGACCACGAAAACTCATGTTGGATTGGTTATCCTCGGCTTTCCTGGTTGGTCCGTGCACCCGTGGATGCTTGAAAACCTTATTTAAGCAGCGACTCGGGCCCTTCTTGAGGTGAGCGAAGTCGGGGGCAACAGCGCATCTCACCACCGGAGACCAGTCATACAGGCCGAGGGGTATGCCAGCATTTTTCTTGTTTTGTATTTGTGACCTAGTGCATTATGTAAATTTGAGTTGCGTTAGATAAACAAAACCCCAATGCGTGCTCCCCGAAATCATCATGTCGACTTGTCATCGCTTGCCTGTGCGGCATTGCTCCCACGCTTCTTCGCCTCGATGGTCTCCAGATGCGTCTAGCTTAAACAACGCCGAAGTTTCGCTACAATATTATGCTTACAGTTCGAGTTGTGCTTGAAGAAAGCACTCGACAATAAAATATTCTGGTCGCACTTGGCATCATAGAATTTAATGTATATTTGTACAATGGAATACAAGTAAAGCAATATGCAGAAACTGAGGGAATGAATACAGTTATATTGACTCAACCCTTCAGTTTCAATGCCTCGCTTTATCTGTATTGTTTTGAACAGTTTTTCATGAAAGCATTTTTAACTAGCACTCATACATTACTATCAGGCTGCTACTACTTATCATGAAGGCCTCCAAGCTAGCCTCTCCACACCTGAATTGCCTGAGCAGGTTGCTGCAACTTCTCATGAAGGCCTCCAAGCTAGCCTCGGCACACCTGAATCGCCTGACTTAGCTGCACACCTCCACGGGCAGTCCACACTCCAAGAGGTGCGCATCCCTTTTCCCTTATATTTTTTATCCACCTCATTAGCTCACTACTTTGAATGCCTAGCTGAAGAGCGAATCGCTGAAAAGCATAGGTATTGCTGATATATGCTGAAAAGCATAGGTATCAGGCATAGAGCCTGAACGTGCAGATCCAATCAGTTTACCTGACCCAGCTCCCCCCGACCTAAGTGCCAGTCATTTCATCGTGTCAGCATTTGTACAGGTGAAAGTTTACCTCTGTTCTACTCATTGAGCATGCTTGTCCACTGTTACAGGTAAACTAATGTTGCAGTTAATGTAAAAGTGAAAATGCCTAACACGTGCTCTTTTTAAAAGCCTCCCATGGATATTGGTGAGGAGAGTGAAGCACAGGCCAGCATCGCCCCGCCAGGTCCATTTGGCCACGCTGCATGGTATTCAATGGGAGCCGGTCCATGAGCAGGTAAACCACTTCCATGTGACATAAGTGTTGAATCGCATACCACGTTACATCTTCTCTAGCTGAGCCTCTACTAACATAATATGCACTTTCTCTACAACAATATTTATGTTGTTGTAATGTCCCGATGGGAAGCAATGCATGTACTAGCCCACCCTAATTTTTCGAAAAATAGCATAGTTAAAGCTAATTGTTGTTTTACAGCGCGACTTTGGTCCTGGTTGTAATCACAAAATGAAGGAAGGCAGCATAAATGTTATCAAACGCATGTTACTTAAATTTAATTAAAGCAAATACTTATTGAAATAAAAATGAATGATCTTTTTTCTGAGAAACTCAGTAAATAAAGTGTGTTTAAGTGGGTGAAGTTGAGGCTGCTGCAAGAGCACACCAACGAGCTTACAGCACTACTTTAAATCTGCAACTGCTTTTGGCCTCTGTTTTTTGCTACTACACTATTTTAGAAAGACTATACACATGAAATGCGGTATTCATTTAAAATCCATCATGTCTTTCAGGGTTAACAGCGTTTGAAACCTAATATTGTAATTTAAGGTTTACAAAATACTTCTCTGCACACTTAATTCGGGGGTACTAACCTGAGGGATGCATGTGTGTTGTTTGGTTTATGACTAGAGCTGTGCATTTATTGGGCAAATGGGAGTAATGCTGATATTTACAATACAATTTATTAGCTCTGAGCATTCTTTAAAATGTACCAGCATGCATAATTAGAATATGTACACACAACTACCTGTTCAGTCCCAGACACTTGTGAGTTAGTCAAAATGCTGCTAAGTGTGCAGCAGTTCCTCTTAAGAGTGCTGGCTAGGCAAGCCCCTGTGAATTTTAGCATTGTGAGAATTACAAATGACTGTTTCTATTAGGATCCTATGATCTACTTCTACAGGAAATACAAAGGCCACAAGATGTGCTGGCACCATTTGAAGCACCAAGAAAAAGAAAGCAGGCAAAGGTAAAAAAGATCAACAAATGCAAGCTATCAGATTAAAGCAATGCACCTGTATACACCCAGAGTAGCACAATCAGTCCTAATACTTATTTAATAAATTAATAAAACAAGACAAGAAATGGTGTTGAAGTCAAAGTTCAATCAAAGCAATCCTTGTAAACTATACATGGTGTGTTTATTTATCATCATGAGACACAAATCAATTAATAACTGCAATGTTAAATGACAAATGAGCTGTGATCCAAGTTATAGGAAATGGTTGGCTAATATCAATGGGGTCTTCTTAGAGCTGACCAAAATGTAATAGTACAAGGTTGTCTTAAATTTGAAAGTTCAATACCATAACAGTGTCAACAGAATAAGCAGTAATAAGGAAAAATTATGGCTGAATGTTCAAATTCCTTGGCTTAGTCATATTGTTATTAGGAGTGGTTCAGACGTTTACAAGTGACACACCTTACCACCTGACAAATTAGAGTTTTGTTCTATGTGGTTTTGCTCTATAGGTCGACATCCCTGAGAAGGCTTTTCTGGGAGCTCGCACAGCAAGACTTGCCTCGGAGCAGCAGAGATCAAGGAAAGCAATAAAAATTTCAGCAGTTCTAGAGGCACCTTAAAAAACGAAATGCCAAATTGATATCACTTTTGAAAACACTAACCACAGAAAACATTTTTCTCAGAGAGCAGGTTTAAGTGCTTGACACCCTGGGTGCAGCAAATCAGCATCTTTTAAAACGACAGATAGCAAAACAGACAGGACAACACCTGCAAAAGTATTCACCTGAGCTAAGGACTTTTGCTATTACCTTGAACTTTTGCTCTCCTCGAGCATATCAATATGTAAGGCAAGTCTTTGACACATGTCTGCCACATCCTCGAACATTAGGAAAATGGTATGAAAGTGTTGCAGGAAAAGCTGGGTTTTCCAAAGAGGCTGTAACTGCATTAAACTTGAAATGCTTAGAAACGCGTAATTGAGGAAATCAAACTGTGTGCAGCCTCATAGTTGATGAGATGTCAATTAGACAGCAGGTACAGTGGCAAAGTGGTCACTTTGAAGGCTATGTAGACATGGGCACAGGAACCGAAGGTGACTGCTTGCCACAGAGAAAAGCCACCTTCGTGATAATGGAATGGAATGAAAAAACTTTATTTCGGTCCTGCGGGACGCGCTTAGCGCGTAGCAGGCGTCTCCCACGTAGGGACCGACAGGGAGCATACCTGGCAGCCGCTTCGTGGGCCTGCTGGACGGCCCATTGCTGGTCGGCGAGAAGTGAGCTCCTGAGGGACCTCTCCCACTTGCTTGAGGTAGAGTCGGGAGGAGTTGTCCTAGACTCCCAGAGCATGTGTGTCCACATGATGGGCATGTGTCGCTGGGGTATGCATCGGGATAATAAACGTGAAGCGTGGCACCTTCGTGATAATGGTTGTCTGCATAATTGGCCGCTAAAAAGTTCCTCTTGGCTACTTCCTGGTTGATGGGCTAGTAGGTGAGTAGCGAGAGAACTTAGTTAGGCAGAGCTTGCTGATAGCTCATGAGGCAGGGGTCATGATTGTTTCAGTTACATGCGATGGTTCACCAGCTAACATTGCAATGTTTCAAAAATTAGGTTGTAATTTCACAAGTATTCAGAACCTTAAAACAACCTTCAAGCACCCAGCAACTAACGAACCAATAGCCACATTTTTTTTATCCCTGCCACATGCTAAAGCTGGTGAGAAATGCCTTTGCACACCACAAATATTTTGTCAATCAGAAAGGAAAAGTTGTATCATGGGCACACATCGAAGCACTTCTTGACTTGCAAGATAAAGAGGGAATACATTTGGCAAATAAGTTGTGACGGGCTCACATCGAGCGGCAAAAACAATCAATGAAGGTTCGCCTGGCAGCCCCGGTGATGACCCTGTTTGTGGCAACAACTATTGTTGAATGTAGAGCAATGTGCTTGAAAGGATTTATAAATTCTGAGCCAACTGAGGAATTTTTATTAACTATTAATAACCTCTTCGACGTACTAAATTCCTGTGGCATGCATCATGGAGGGTGGAAGAAACCAGTCAATGAACAGAATGTAAATGATATCAAAGAATTATTTGATAGGACAATTCGATACCTTTCCCTCCTGAAAGAGTCTGCAAATAGTAGAAGTTTGATAGAAACAGCTGGGAAAACTGGCTTCTTGGGCTTCATATTATGCCTGAAGAGTCTGTTGGCCATGCGTATTTTCTCATTTGTAAAAAGATACTAAAATACATTCTAGGGCATAAAATTTGTCGGGATCATTTTGAATTATTTTTTGTCTTTATTAGAGCACATAGAGGGCACAACGACAACCCGACAGCCAAACAATTTCAAGCAGCATTTTAAAAAGTGATAGTCCAAAATGAACTGTCTGATGTTTCTGGAAATTTTCAAGTGTTGGACCACATTACTATGCTGTCATGTAGCTCAACCAGGAGGCAACCAGAAGGCAGCAACAGAAGTGCTGAATGCCACTGTTCAGAGAAGGCAGCTCTTGTCTGACGAGTCTATTGAGCAGAGCCATGTAGTCAGCGAACATGATTACTGTGCATCACTCGAACACATCAGTGGTTTTGGTAGTTGCTGTGGTACTACCATCAGTGGTTCTGGTAGTACTTACATTGCTGGCTATGTGGCCCACAAGCTGGGCTCAAAGCTTATGTGTGCCCATTGTACTCAAGCATTGTTTAGCACATCCAGAGCAGCATACACTGCATTCATTCAAAGAAAAAGCAGGGGGGGGGGGGGGGGGGGGCTTCACTACCCATATAAAAGTGTCCTCAAAATTTGAAAGAAATTAGAATGTCTTCTTTGATGGACTGTGCACCGGAATAAATTAGCATCAAGATCACTCTTGCAAGACCTAGTGCTGCAAGTCCTTGAATCACTGCAGCATAAAGAACTGTTTGCAGAACTGCACTCACACATATTTGGTAATTCTCCACTGGAGAATCACTATGTCCAGTCTTTTAAGAAGTGTCGCAGAGTATTGCCCTAATGTTCGTCTATATCATGTTGGTAAGCAGACAACGCAAAGTTTTTATACCAGTCAGGTGCACCAAAGATTCACAAAATTGACCCAGTTTAAAGGGCAATAGCACTCCATGTGAACATTTCCTTCGCTTGGTAACAATCTTCAAAATGTCTTTGCTATATGCTCTTGTAGTCCAGATCAATGTTCCTTATGTGTGACGTTGCAAGTTTTTGCCCTAATGCCTAATGCTGCTGAGTATACTCAGATGTTCTGTGCTTGCCTCTTATTTATCAGCTGTTTCAATCCCATTGTCCACAGTGTGCCAGTGAAAATATCTTCTCTTGCGCATCTATGTGATTTTTACAAGCCGATTCGCACACACCCACTCTGTTCTGCTGCATTCTGTGCTTGCCTCTCGTTCGAGTACTCGGTAAATGAATGAATAAGTTTATAATTGGATAAATTGACTATCATTCCTCACCTAAATGGGTGAAATGCACAAAAACTGTGTTTTTGGTACGCTTTATGTTCATTACACCGAAATGATTATGCGCCCTTCGAAGCTCTTCTCAGAATTAGGCATACACATAACACTTGCGTGTACACGCAATTGTATTGGTATTCTTATTGCACACCCCCTTCTTACTACCATAGGTTGGTGAACTCACTCAACTTGCTACCATGGGGGTCTACTCACTAGAGTCAGATCAAGCTGTGAGTGAAACGGTGTGAGTAATATAAAAAAATTTTTGAGTGTGAGTCTGAGTGAGTTAGGCTCAGAAGAAATATTTGGCGAGTCTGAATTCAAGCGAGTCCAAAGCTCAAGATATATTTTTTCAAGTGAGTTCCACTGTTTTCACCAAGCTATCTAGTAATCTTCAGCATTGCTATCACCATCACCTGAATTCCGTTTATACTCATGTATACTAATACGTATTCCAAAGCAGTGTCGTTCATGCCCAATTGAACTATTTAATAAACGTATTCCAAAGCAGCGTCAGTTCATGCCCCATTGCACTGTTTATTGATCAGAGGCACGAATTACAGATGGACACGCATTCATCTAACCACCTCTCCAATTCTTCTAGGGAAGTTCTTGATAAACATATCTTATGTTGTCGCGCTTTCAAGAAAAATTACCGTACTAGTTTGCGAGAACTCACAACTCGTATTCGAAGGTACCCTATCAAAAGGTGCCAGAAGAGAACCAATTACGTGAGATACTGATGTTAAAGAGCAGTAATAGCATGGTTAACAACCTCATTCTAGGCTAACGAACTCACTAGACAACTCACTCTAACTCAGATAGGCTGTTAAGGTGAATTCGAGTGAGTCCGGTAGAAGAAAATTTTCGCGAGTGCGACTACGAGTGAGCCCTAAGCGCAAAATACATTTATAAGTCAGTTTGAGTAGGGCTGCACAAGTTTTGCTGACCTATGATTCTTACATCTGTATTGTTTAGTCTCTAATTTGCATTTGCTTTTGAATGGTACACCTAAACCTTCCCCGAAGAGGACTTGAAATACATGCTGCTAATGCTCATAGACAAAAGTTTTTCTCTCGTATTTTTTAATAGCAAACAACGCGACATACTTTTTGGATTGCTGTAGCCACAAATACTTGTGGTGAATATTTCTGTGCGTCATTGAATTGTACATATACTGCTTCTTGTGTACTTCACAATTTTACCACATACTTGCTATTGTCGTGAGTGTCATTAAAATCTGTTTTACTCGTTCCATTTGAGTTCTCAAATCACTTGGTCAACATCGTTCGAACGGGTTTGTCCACTTCTGAATGCACAAGCAGGAGCATCTAGTGAGGTGCACCTGGTTACCTTGTGCAGGTGCGTGTAGACATTTTAACGAGTTTTGCTACAATACAGACAATATTGCGAAGAGTGAGCATCTTAAGCGAAGCGGAACAGGAACTTTAATCCGCAAAAGCACGTAGTAACTGTACAGGAACATGAAAGGCAAGATTACATTACAGTCTTAATAAGGGCCTGTGTACCGCAAATGCATCGTCAGTTGTCATAAGAAGCAACTCCACATAACTGTCACTAACCTGCAGGGCATTCATTGAAAGAATTCTTGAGCACAGTCGTTATCTTCTAGGATGGCTTTTCAGCATAGTTTTGATGGACGCTGCAAATTCGGAGTATGTATACGCGTGGTCGTTCCATGGTTTCTAGTTCAGACACCTGGTTACAACCACCACCGGAAGAAAATCGCGTTGCTAATAATGCGGCGAAAAGAATGGATGCTGTCGAACACCTGCAGTACGCCACGGTTAGGTGCGAGGCCCATGAAAACGCGCACACCACCACTGGACCGTCTGAACGGTGCCGCACCGCACTACATCAACAATAACAAAACGCCGCCATTGTGCCCAGTCAATATGGCCGCTATGACGTAATTTCCGCCACAATTTTTACGTACCGCGCCAGCTGGGCATGCCCTCTCCTACCTTTCCTTCCTCCGTGCTGTACTTGTTCTTCAGCGGTACGTTGGTTATTAAAGACGATCTTTCTTGGGGACCTTCGACGCAAAAATTTTGGTCTGTTTATCTATCTGTACATTTGTCTGTTTGTGATTAAGCTGTGAGTCTGAGTGAAACCGTGCGAGTAATATGAAAAAACTTTTGTGTGTGAGTCTGAATGGGTTAGGCTCAGAAAAAAATATTTGGCTAGTCCGAGTCCAACGCTCTGTACATTTGTCTGTTTGTCTACTCTTAACGGCATCGGGTACTTCAAACGGCCGACCCCATAGGCAGCGCCCACCAACGTTGCTCAAGCTATGGGCGTTCATGCTTGTGCAATCGTCAATTAAAAAACAATTATTGCGCATGTCTGGGGCACTATAACAGCACGTATATATTCTGCATGTGCGTCTTTTATTAGACATGGCATACATAAGTAATTTTAAGGACCGTAGCGCTTATCACGCTGCGCTGACCATGCAACGCTTGCACGGAACGAGGAGTGTTTCCAACGTTTTGCTAAGACGAGACGGTGGTGGAACCTACCTTGCGTTCTGCATCCTATTATTCCTCAATTTCGTTACACAAATTTCTCAACATACAAGGTGCAAGGTTTCACAAAGAGTGAAAGTTTTTAAAGCTGTAAGAATTTTCCATAATTTAGCTTAGGATAAGCAGACTCCTGTCCGAACGGAAGGTTTATTGGCAACATGGTGATGCAGGAGAAGACGTTCGTTGTTTTTATCGCGTGCACCACAGAATGGGTGATAAAAAATATACGCTAATGGTACTAACGTTATTACAACTAGACATAGACTCCCAGAGAACATGTCTGTGCCGAAGTATGAGAAATGAAATTGGTACGTTTTCAATCCACTAAATACCTTGCGCTTTACTACCGTGCAAGTTACCCCTAGCTGCATCTTCGAATGATCTAAATGATTTGATAGATCTGCGCTTTCTCCAGCAAGAGACATTACACAAATATGACTGTCATGAGCACTCACGTAACATGTTCGTCAAACAAACAAAATTATACTGCCGCACACAAAACGATTTCCGAAACGATGAGATATTTCTGTTCACTGGGATCATGTGTACAGGTTTATTCCAAACAGTCGCCAGGGATTGTGTAGTCCTGCACCTTAATTTGCTTGAAATGCTGGAGTGTTCTACCGCCGCGTGGGAGCTTCACGTGGGAGCACCGCTGAGAGACACGCCTTCAACACAAACGTCAGAAAGTCGAAATGCACTCTTTCTGTGGAACACTTATGGACGTGGCCCATGCATTGGTTTCAACTGATAGGCTTCGGGACCTCTCATAGGCTTCGGGACCTTTCAAAAAAATTCAACTGATAGGCTTCGGGACCTATTAATAACTAAACAACCTTCGCCTCGATGAGGCGACGACTGGTCTCGCTTGTCATTTCCACCAAAAGGTAATCAACTGCAAGGAAATCTAGCGTATGAGGTGGCTATCCAAACTGGTAGATTAGAGCGCGACCGCACCATTGCTCCGATACTGCACGAAGATGGAATCTGGCCGCCGTAGGAGTTTCCGCACCGAACCTCAACCGCACTTAACCTGAATAATTTCGGTCAACGAAAGCTTCGAAATTACTGCGACAGAAACATAAAACTTAACAACGTGTTGAGTGAACAAGTACATGAGAAAGACACACGACAGCGGCGGCGGTATTCTAAGGCGAGCACCTTTTGGTATATGTTGCGATACTCAATGCTGCACGCGAGTATGGGGCTTGATACGCTTGTGAAAGTGCTGTCCGTAGATACGCGAATTCCTGCGGCACGAATTATTCTAGGGGAGGATAAGTCCTGATATCCCCGAAAGAAATCACCCACGCACATCTCAACCTTATAATGTAAATATTGCGTCTTAATTCCTTTTCAAAATCAGATGGTTATGCGTCAATGAGTTTGTTGTATCCGGACAGAAGCGTGTTCTTGAATTTCACACCCGTCAGAGTGCGGTTGATTGTCGCCACGAATGGAATCCGTCATCGGGGTTAGCAGCGCGACAGAGACCCTTTCACTCGCTATACGACCCAGCGCGTGATTGTGCAGTGGCAACAATAAATTTTTTTGTTATTTTCGCTGGAACATTACTAAATCTGTTCTCTTCATTCGTCTGCGGCTCGAGACAAGCAAAAAGCAAACGGAAACATTGAAACAGGGAACGAAGCGAGCGCATCATTATGTTGGCGCGCCGCGGCTCGGATCCGTCCGTGCCGTGACGCCATCCGCCAGACGGAGTCACTTCAACTTCTCGGGGCTAATAGCTGGAATTCAGTCATTCGTTACGGCTTGTGGAAGGAGGGAGAGAAAATATCGTCGCGTGAATAGAAAGAAAGAAAGAAAGAAAGAAAGAAAGGAAGAAAGAAAGAAAGAAAGAAAGAAAGAAAGAAAGAAAGAAAGAAAGAAAGAAAGAAAGAAAGAAAGAAAGAAAGAAAGAAAGAAAGAAAGAAAGAAAGAAAGAAAGAAAGAAAGAAAGATGCGACACGCAACGATGGAGCCGTCGCAAGGTCGAGGTGTTGCAAGGCCGGGGCGAGGCGCGATGTTCCATGGACGTCCGTTCGAACATATATACGCAACGTGGGCGTCACACGCCACACTTGGCACCGCGATCGAGGTCTAATATGTACTCTCTTCCGCATGTTTTGCAAGTAGGCAAATGACAATCATGAAAGTCGATACTAGTGGGACATTATAGGTCGAGATGGAAAGTGCGGCGTGTGACATCCGCGTAAGGTCCGCGATCCGGCGTCGCTGGTCTTTGTCGTCGGGTGAGTGCTCGTATGTCAGGGTGTGCAGGCGACACGGCGTCACTCTGTGAAGCGTATGCTCGCCTCGACACAAAAATTAAATTGCATTCCCATTGCGAAGCTGCAAATCAAACATGAATATATATGGCATCACTTCTTGCACCGGCACGGACAAAGACGCAGCCGGAATTGCACTTCTAAGATGATATGGAGGGTGTGTTAGTGTGTGTTTGTTTGTATACGCTCACCATGGGAAGTTTAGAGACCGTTATATGTGTGAGAAAATTCTGAATTTCCCACCCATTTGGTGCATGACATACATGACCCTGCTTTTGACAACAGCGTGCGCTAGCTGCAACGCGTCTGCGCACAGAAGCCTCCCTTCCCTCAACCCCTCTTGTTGGAGACTCTGCAGATCTTGAGAACCGCCTGGTCTCCTATCTTCCTTAATTTGGTCGATCTTGGGTCAATCCGGAGCTATTGGTGAATGTATACGGTCTGGACCCTGATTGTACACACCTACGCGGCGTGTTCCGGACTCGAATGCGCACCCAACAAATCGGAATTAATTCACATTACAGGAGAAGGGACGCGCGGGAAGAACATACCCAGGTTGAGCGCGAACTGACAACTGTCCATGCTGAAATATTACGAGGAATGCACGAAAGGAACGCACAGCTGGACACAGGATGAGCGCAAACTAACAACTTTCACAACAGTTAGTTTACTCTAAAGTACTGGGCACTCTATTTGGGAGAGCACTTTCTTTCCCATATTTCACTCCCTCTTAGGAGCGAAGCTTCTTAAGGCGTGGACTGAGCGACCCGTCGTAATCTTATCTTAAGAACTGACCTCTCGTCAGTTCTTGAACCGGCCGTAGAGGGTGGTACTTGCACATATAATAAAATCCATATATACGGCCGATAAATGCAAATGGTACGATACTAGAGGGCGTTACTTACAGTATGATAAATTATAAACATCACATCATATCCATGGAGTGAATGATGATGAGTGGGGCGAAGCGTCCATCATTCAGTCCATGCTTCCGGCCGTCCGTTTGTTCTTCCTTCCGTCCATTCATGCATCCGTCCGTCCGTCCTCTCGTGCGTACATCCGGGCGTCCATCTGTGCGTCCATCCTCTTATGCGTCCCGTCCCTGCGTTCGTCCATGCGTCCATCCATCAGTGTTTCCCGTTGTTCCTCAGTGTTGTTCATGTTGTGGTGTTCTTCACTGTGATGCGTACACTCCCACGTGATGTGAAACAGAATACATGCAGTCTGTGTAAGTTCGTGTATGTGTTTGTTTGGATTCTGCGTAATGCCTCCGATTCCACTGCTGTGAGTTTCTTCTGCGGCGCTGGATACAGTTTTCTGTTGTCCCTGTAATACTGAAGAATTGTACCAAAGTTAAGGTCTAGGGTCTGTCAAACAGCCAGACGGATGGTGGACGGACGCAGCCAGAGGATGATTCACGGTTTGCCAAGGAAACTTGAAAAATTGCTGAAGTGGAAGCTCCCGCAATGCGTTGACAGCAGTAATGAAGCCACCGTTTGCCCTCCAAAGATCTAGATTGATTGATTATTGATATGTGAGGTACGTCCCGAAACCACCATATGATTATGAAAGACGCTATAGTGGAGAGCTCCGGAAATTTAGACCCTCTGGGGTTCTTTAACGTGCACCCTAATCTGAGCACACCCTCCAAAGATCTCAGAAACTTGCGCTATTTTCTGGTGGTGCCTACTTAGACATCAAGTGGCTTTGTCTTTTTGGTCTAAAACTACGTTAATTATAAACTAAAGGATAGTTGTTTCCGAAGAAATAATGCGCAGAGACTAGTATCGGTGGCTTGATTTGATTTGATCTGTAGGGTGTAACGTCCCAAAACCACCATATGATTATGAGAGACGCCGTAGTGAAGGGCTCCGGAAAATTCGACCACCTGGGTTTCTTTAACGTGCACCCAAATCTGAGAACACGGGCCTACAACATTTTCGCCTCCATCGGAAATGCAGCCGCCGCAGCCGTGATTCGAACCCGCGACCTGCGAGTCAGCAGCCGAGTACTTTAGCCACTACACCACAACGGCGGGGCAAGTATCAGCGACTTCATCTCAAACTAAATTCGTCCACAATTCAAGGCTTGGAAATGAAAAGTAGTAACACAAGGACGCACTTAGAGCACTATGTGAGTTTTCCACCTTAACCTCGTTGAGTGTGAGAGGAAAACGCACCTTCTCAAGCTCTAAACGTCCACACCTCATCAAGCCCCTAGTAATATGGCTACCGAAGCCGCCATCTTACGGCCAGCACGGTTTCATTCGTGGGCGAGAATTTCCCCTTCAGCGATTGTTCTAAACCTCCTTGTGATTTGCCGATAAAAAAATTTGGCAGATCCCACGTACAGTAGGGATCGATGATATGCGAAGCATGAATGAGAAATCTGGATATGTCGATTCAAAATCAGCACAACGTTACGAGGTTGAGGTAAATGATGCCTTACATGACTGCCGTGCCATTATTATCATGTTTGGACGTTTCGTTTACCTTAGGCTTCTGTTCACGTCACGTGATACCGAATTTCGTATATGTGGAGCTAGTGAAGCAGCCGCGAGCAAGCTATGAGCGTGGTATGTTGTCACGTTCTTACATGACACGCGAGTCAGGATTATCATGTTTGCACCAATCATATATTTCGTGATCTATTGACGTCACATAACACAAAATTTGGTATATGTAGAGCTAGCAAAACGGCCGCGAGCGCATCATGAAGGGCCCAATATACTCCAATGTAGCATTGACGCGCGCGCTGGGCACGGCGACGCTGCGTTAGCAAAACGCGAGCACTCTATAGTCTGACGCCAGGCGCGACCGGTGCGACAAGCTTCCGTCGGCACGGCCCGATTGGATTGGATTGGATAAACTTTTATTTGGTCCTCCAAAACACAGATCACTGTGTTGCGGGCAGCTCCCACGTGGGGACTGAGATGCCAAGCTCCTCAGCCGCCTCGCGGGCTTGGTGGACAGCCCAGAGCTGATCTGCCAAGGACGAGCTGCGGATTGCCGCCTCCCATCTGGCAGAGGTGATGTGCGATAAATGAGCGAATTTGGTGCACTGACAGAGCATGTGTTCTAATGAAGCTATTTCCCCACAATGTGGACAAAGATTACTTGGGTATAGGTCAGGGTACATGATGTGTAGCATTTTCAAAGTAGGGTACATCCGCGTTTGCAAAAGCCTTAATGTAAGTGCTTGGGGCCGGGTTAGATTTTTGTGAGGTGGAGGGAAAATCCTTCTGGCAACCGGTGCCAAATGCAACATGCTGCATTTCGTGCCGATGCGTTACCCAGACAACGCTGTATCTTCCTCTTCTCGTGACGGAGAGACGTCGGACGCATTGAAACGCGCATGCGTCAAAGCAACGCAGCGAGCCGCGTGCCTGCAAGTATATGGCAGGAACGAAGGAAGGAAAAACTTTGTTTGCAAGGGTGTGGGACAGGGGTCATGAGCTTGATAGGTGGGGCCCTAAGTCCAGGGCTCCACAGGCTGCAGCCACCTGCCTGACGTGACGCAAAAGTGCATGCTGCACCTCTGGGTCAGAGCTGGTGAGCTGAGGACCGACGCATGGCGTGGCAACGCCGGCGTCACGCAACGAAATGAACGCCGGTGAGCACGCGCGCCGCATCACGTTGAAATGTATGGGCGTCTTGACTATGACATGTAGTCATGTTCTCACATGACACGCATCTCATTATTGTCATGTTCGCACCAGTCACATACCTTCCTCATCCACTGACGTCACGTAATGCCAAATTTGGTATAAGTGAAGCTAGCGAAACGACCGCGAGCGCATCATTAGTGAGGCATGTCGTCATGATTTTCATGTTAGGATCTGTCGCTTGTGTTCGCTATGCAATCGTGTCACACCATACTAATTTTGCAACATGTCATGTGAACGGAACCACCACATGAGCGGCAAGACCATGAAATGTAAATCATGACATTGATGGCATACATGTTATGATTTTCATGTTATTACCAGTCAAATATGTTTTTCATTAAGTCATTTTATGCCATACTAAGTTTGGTATCGATATCATTATCGAAACGTCCAGGAGAGCTAAAAGTCGTAGGTGGCTAGATAGATAGATTGATACGCTCAAAGTCGCCGAAGTTCGCTAAGAAATGCTTCGCATTTAAAATAGGACAGGGTAAGCAATTATGACTTGTGCTGACTCATCATATCACTCATCACAACAACGCACCCCGCGCTTCACTCGCAGGTGGTGTGTGCACATTTAAGATCACACAAAATGGTTGCAGCACTGCTGAGCATTTCTAAGCTGGAGCTTTGAATAACGGCGTCAGAGAAATCGTGAGGAAAAAAATGACGTCCAGATATCAGAAGCCAACTAGCCCAACAGTGCGTGCTAAACAGTCTTTTTCCAGGTCATTCCATGGGGAAGGCCCGTGTTTGTGAGAACTTTATCGTTTGGAGAGCATGTGCCCAACGAAACAATTAACAGCTGAATACTTTCGTCTTCGTTATGCGCGTTTGTGCGCATACACGGATCTCCGGGTAAAGCCCTCTGCCTGCCGACTCAGTACTAATGGGCATTTGTTCAAGTGACTAACCTGCGCATGCACAGTGGTAGTGACGCTACGAGTTCCATGTTTTTTGGGGGTGCTACGATCGGCACATGGGCAGACGAGAGAGTAGCGTTCTTTGATCCTCAAATAAGTTGCCGAATGGCTGCGGGCCTCTGTTCACCATGTATTGTGCTTCCTAGCAGTGAATCGAGGCGCACTTCAGTCCCACGCCATAAGTTGTTCCATGAGACGACCCCAGTGGTTTCCCCAGTCGTAACATCTTCCTGAAAGAGACAGCGGCATCGGCCCCGATGACAGTGGTTGGGTGGACCTTTTGAATTATGGTGCAGCACACATTTTGATGAATCCTGTCGTCTGAGCGTGAGGCCTCTCACCCAGCGGCAGTGACACAAGGAAAAGCCACGTTGGTGCCGCATTGCAGTGGAATGAGGACGTTTACCTGGGCTGGTGTGAGCGTCATTCTCGAAAGTAGTATGGGACATGTTATTCGACAGCGCAGTCTGGACCCATTCCCTGATCTACCTGGGGAGAACGCACTCTTTATAATCAGCCACCCAGCTCATTCGAGAGAGATCTCTCACAATCTAAATAAACCATCTGTTACGTTCAACTTCCTCCAGCCTCTACATCTTCATCCCGGGTCTCCAGCGCCCGTTAACGCCGGTCGCAACAGGGGCCACTGGGTGGCGACATTTGCAAATTACCACAAAAAATACCTAACCCCCAAATTTTTCCATTGACTTGCAACTACGGAGGCCACTGGCCCCCAGTTTCTATTTGGCCGATTTTCCCTGGAGGTGCTGTTCGGAACAGAACTAAAGGTAGCATATACAGTAAACGTTAAGTAGAGAGGTCCTGCTTCCAGTCGGTGGCGGTCGCACTAGATCGTTCCTGATAAGCGGACTTTGTTGTTTATAATCTGTTTTTTTAAACATTCTCGCATAATCGGTTTTGTTATCTCTACTAAAGAGTGTGCTTGCTTAACGCGATCAAGTTGGTCATTATGTTAAATATGAGCGTGGTTTTAAAAGGGGGAATTGACGACCACCCGGCTGCAGCACGCAGCCGTAAGGAAACCCGTGCGGGTGTTCGAGAAAGAAAACTTCTAAGCTGTCGGTCACGAACAGAAGCTATACGGTGTTCGGGTGCTGAACCAAAGGCTTTGGGTTTCATCCCGGCCGCAGCAGTGGCTTATCGGTGGAGACGAAACGGTAGAGGCCCCTCTACTGTGCGATGTCACGGCACGTTTAAGAACACTAGATGGTTTGAACTTCCGGAGCTCTCCACCACGGCGCCTTTGCTAATCAAATTAATTATTATCATTATTATTAATATTCCAAGGTAGCCGTTCCACAAAAGAAGCTTTCCTTTCGAGAAATCCTCTTGGAGAACCATTTCTTCGAGTTACAAACGGCGGATCGTCAATTTCTCTCTGTTGATCCTTCCGCCGCCTCGCGTGAATCCACCAAGCAGATTTGCATGAGTGCGTGTTATGCGGAAGGCTGCGATGTCCTCGCACACATAGAACAATGGACGAGGCTCGTTCTCCAACAAACAATTTGCGAGTGTTGGAAATACCGGAAGGCGCGTTCGAGTGGAACGCCGTCTCCTTCGTGTTATACCACTACTCCGGGCTACTGCCGGCATTCCCAATAGTATACCACTACCACGTGTAGAAGAAGAAATGGATATGGGCTGGGCATGTAGGCTGTAGGCAGGATAACCGCTCGTCATTAAGTGTAATTGACTGCATTGAATGATTTGCGGAGTTTAACGTCTCAAAACCACCATATGATTATGAAAGGCGCCATAGTGGAGGGCTTCCTGACTGGATTCCCAAAGAAGGCAAGTGGGTTAGGGGGACACAGAAAGTTATGTGAGCAGATGAGATTAGGAAGTTTGCGGATATAAGGTGGCAGCAACAAGCACAGAACCGAGTTGACTGGCGGAACATGGGAGATGTGAGAAACGAAGAGGGGGACCTGGGCGCGATCGTCTGGCTACGTTGAAGGTCAAGGAATCAACTGAACAAGCCAGCGCCCATGGCTCATGCTCGTGCCCGCTGCCCCTTCTTCCTCCTTTATTTGCTACACACTCCCACGGCCGGCTAATTCGAGCACGTTTTGAGAAAGCTCGTAGTGGGTCTGCAGCCAGGAGGTGTTAACCGGCGACGGAAGGGGTTTGCGCAAGATGATGAAGCTAGTCGAGGCGGAGGCTTGTCTTGCGGAGGGAACCGCCCATTCAAGCTATAGTGTTTAGATGTCTTCGCAGTCACGTTGTTTTACATCCTTAATGTATCGTCTCGAGATCCGGTGCGCTTGCTTCTCTGCTTAGTTCGAATAACGAACAATCGTGCTGGACTGAAAGAACAAGACGTGCTTCGTTTGGTAAAGAGCTTAGTCACCAGCAGACTAACATACTCGCTACCCTACCACAACATGAATAGAGAGGAGAAAGAAAAAGCAGACAAAATAATAAGAATGGCGTATAAAGCGGCTCTGCAACTACCACAAAGCACTTCAACTGCGAAGCTATTGGCGCTCGGACTTCACAATGCATTTGATGAGTTGGCTGAGGCGAAAGTAACCACCCAGATTAACCGCCTGCTACAGACGCCAACCGGCAGAAAACTTCTTCAGAGGATCGGCCTCGGGGAACAAGTACAAGCACATGGAAGAGCTAAAGAATTGTCGTGCTCAGTCAGAGCCTGGTACAAGATACGCCCCCTACCGAAGAACATGGACTCAGTTTTACGTGCTGGAAGACATAAAGCAAGAGCCGCTTGCATAGATAAACAGACAAAATATTTGAATACGGCGAGATTTACTGACGCTGCACCATATCAGGAAAATGCAAAGAACATGGTGGCCGTGGTCACAGACCGAAAAGGAAACGTCACAAGTTGTGCCTCCATAGCCCAAGCCTCTATCACATAAGCGGAAGAGATAGCGATCGCGCTGGCAATCAAGGAGGGCAGGGAGCGAAAAGCCCCAATGACAATAATCACAGATTCGAAGGTTGCATGTAGAAATTACGATAAAGGTAGAATATGTATGAAGGCCTTTTAAATTCTAACCAAAGCTCAGAAAGACTTTTCAATTGAATACACCCTATCCATTATCTGGGCGCCAGGGCACGAGGGCGTCACCGCGAACCAGTTTGCGGATGAGGTGGCTCGAGGCTTCACAAATCACCGAGCTTCCTTGCACACTGCAATAGAGGATCCAATGCCCCTAGACCCTAACTTTGGTACAATTCTTCAGTATTACAGGGACAACAGAAAACTGTATCCAGCGCCGCATAAGAAACTCACAGCAGTGGAATCGGAGGCATTACGCAGAATTCAAACAAACACGTACACGAACTTACACAGACTGCATGTATTCTACCCCACTGCATACAAAGATATATGTCCGTGGTGTGGGGCCACACCAACTCTGTTTCACATCACGTGGGAGTGTACGCATCACAATTAAGAACACCACCGAACATGAACAACACAGAGGAACAACGGGAAACACTGCTGTCCAGCTCGGCCATTGTTGATCAGCGCTGGCTGGTCCAACGAGTAGAGATGATGGCTGGGGCCAGCGGAGCCCTGGAATAGGGGCCCGACCATTTGGAATGCTCCGCGTTATGCGCAAATAAAGTTTTCTCTCTCTCTCTCTTGCTTCTCTGCTTAGTGCTGCAGGTCGCGTCGACACGATGCCGCAACTCGCGCTGGTGGCTTTTGCGTTTTTTACGTTGCTTCTTGTAGTATGAAGAGTGTGACTTTAGCCTACTCTTGTACATTCGGAAAGCTTCCTGATAATCATCGTTATCCTTAGGCTGTTTGCGTTTCGTGTCAAGCCTCTGAAGGTGCTTCGCGAATAAGCTCCGCTTGATCACTTCGGGTGTCAGGTGGTCATAATTGTGTGCCTGGCTTGCAGGTGGTTTTGATGTGAGTGAAGAATCCATGGTCGATGACGATTCCTTTTCGTTCGATGAGGACGAAAACGATGCCAAAGTATTTTGGTTCCGTCGGGCAGTGACGTGACTAAATGTGGGAATCTCGGCCGCGTTCAGACGCAGTGGAGGTTTGTCTACGCGCTCTGTGGCCGTTAGCGGATTGTCGGCGTCCGTCCCGGCGTCGCAAACGATGGCGCCCATCGAGCTGACGATTTCGGGTGCACGAGTACGACACACGACTGCGTTTTTGGAGACGTCGCTGCGAGATTATCCCGACGACTTGTCAATCAACGGTGTGTACGTTTCATTTCACGAGAGTCCTCGTTTCCACCGGTTTCCTGCATGAGGTGCGTGGCGTAGTGCTGGAGCTGTGCGGTGTGGCGCTCGTACATCCAGCGCAGGTCTCTGGCGTCAGGCGCCACCTGCTTGTGATGTTTGGTGGCGTCGTAGACGGTCATGGGGTGCATGTCCTGAATTGAGTGCGGCTCGTAACGGCGCTTCTGCTCGCTGCTCTGCGGGTGCATGGGGCCACGCGACGGGCAGTACGTGCGTTTGCTCTCTTCGTCTGGGAAGTGGGACTGCTTTCGCAAGCTGTGGTTCAGGCCGTGAGAAACCGGGTTCTTGTAGTCTATGTTCATGGTGCATCAGGAGTTTCTCTTGGTGATCGAACTCTCTACGGCGTACCTTATAGTGACAAGACCTTGTACAGAAGCACCGTGTATGGATGGGAAAGTGATGGGTTTTTCTTCGTGTACCCAAAACTCGTTTGAGTTGTAGTTGGCGTTGAAGTCGTGAGGCCCGTCAAAAGCGAAGCCGCCGCCTGGTGCGACGAGGAGGCGAGAGGAGCCGTGAGGTTGGTCGCAATTGAAGTCGTGGCCTGCTGCGATGTCGTGGCCTGCGATGACGTTGAGGCGAGAGGAGTCGACAGACCGGACGAAGACGAAGTAGCTGCCTGCTTCGATGTTGTTGCGACTCCGATTCCTGTGGGTCTCAGTTTGGTAGCGGACCCCCGACCAAGGACCCATCGTCGAACAAGTCAGATAAGGCGCTCGTAACACGACAACAATTTATTTACATGTTTAGTAACTGAGAATTCGAAAAGAGGTGATGAAGTGATCAAGTAGAAGTCGAGAACTGTACATGAGAGCTGTTGAACTGTAGAACTTCAAATATACAAAAGTCTTCCGCTTATATAGCGCCTCGTTGCCAACCCTGGGCGCATTGTCCGCGGCTTCCGCCAATAGACTCTCTATGGTCTAGGTGCTCCACCCACAAAGGAGGGGAAAGACACCACGAAATGCATGTGGAGAAGGCACAGTGTACACGATGCCCAAATAAGGTCACAAAGTCACAATAAGGTCGCACTGCACCGACGTTTTCGCACACGTCACCAAGTTTCGCGCACGTCCGATGATATTGGCTTCCAAGATTCTTCTGGCAGCTGGGTTAGGTTCGAAAAACCGGCTGCCAGTACACCTGTCAAACTTGCCTGACTGTGTTTGGGTAGGACAATGTAGTGGTGTGCCAGCATATCGTCAAAATATGCCACCCCATTCAGCCGACCCTATGGAGAAAGGGGGAACGTAGAGTAGTCAACTAATCCCTCGCTGTCGAGGGCTGCAGGGCTGCAGCAGCTAGTGCCCTTTTATTTTCTTCCACCCCACAATATCCCTGGCTCCCCTTCTCCTCGCCAGTTGCAGCCACAACCAGCTTGGCTTAAGCTTTCAGCCTGAACTGCAAATACCATGCTGGTTCCGAGATTTTCAGATCCTCGGTGACCTCGAAAATGGCCCAGCTGCTTCCTTGTCTGCCTCGAAAGCCTTGCATAGAAGTGTGGCAGCTCGGGCTAGTTGGTATGGCATGATGATAGTCATAGCGCGAGAACAAAACGACGACACCTGTCTTTCGTGTCCTTCTTGTCTCGGTGTCGTCGTTTTGTTCTCGCGCTATAACTATCGCCTTGCATAGAGTGGAGGTCACAATGGCGTTTCTTGGCTTACGCGTTTTCTTTGCGCGAACCGGTCCTGAACCCGTTGTTCACGTTTTGCTGACTGGAACCAACCCGTCTTGACGGCGCATCCTTGCTTGGGATGCGTCAAAATATTTTCGTCCCGTTCACAAAGACCGAAATACTTCAAAATGATGACGTTCATAACAATGTCGAGGCGAGAGGGGTCGTGAGGCCGGTCGCAAGCGAAGTCGCGGCCTGCTGCGATGTCGGTACGAGGGGGGCTGCGAAGCCGGTCGAAAGCGAAGTTGTGGCACGAGAGGGGATGGTGGTGAACCCTGGTGCATGGTCTTGTTGTACCGAGGCATTGTTGGCACACTGTGAGCAGTTCGTTAGGATGTTGATGTCGCACAGAGAAGTTAGGTGTCGTCCCACGCATCGGTTGGATTGCAAGGTTCTGGCGGTGCAGCGATCATTGGCGAAATGGTTGTGTTTGCCGCAGCGAAAGCATAGCTTCTCTTCGTGAAGCCGCTTCCGCATCTCTTTCTGAGGTAGACGTTCGGAGCAATTTTAGACAGTAGGGAGTTTTAGTGCTGGGTACCCAAGCGGCTTGCGTACCCAGGACGTTGGGGCGGCGGTATTGCGCATGCGCGAAACCCCAAACAGATGCGTCGCAAGATCGCTGGGGCGATGGGGCCATGGGTCCGCGCGGCCATAAACAACGCTGCAATTACTGGCCTCCGAGCGGAGATAAGTTACTCTGGCGCATCACGTTACCTTCACGGCGAGCAAAGCCGAGATTGCCCACTTTGACTTTTAAATTTTAAGCACAAATATTATAGTGGCCAGCCACTATACAAATAGCATGGCACAAAGGCGCTAAATCTCGGACAGCATGGATCGGCCGCCTTGTAAAGTCCGCCTTCGCATGAACTCGCGGTGTCCGCACTGCAGATACTCTAGCCGTCGAGTTAAAATAAGCCAAAGTGCGAACACTTATAGCGATTACACGGTTTCAGCCAGATTTCCAAAGCTAGAATGGCCTGGAAATAAAAACTAAAAATATGCCAGCCCCCCACCAGCTGAATAGGTAGCGCCATCTAGCGCGGCCATAGTGAAGCATACAACCACAGCATTGTTGTTGCAGACACATTGTGCATTGTACATCCGGTACAAAAACTGCGCAGCGGTAATATTACAAATGAGTAACCTTTTTATTCATTTTCACCTCAAAAACATTAAGCGTAAGCTAACATGTTCATGACTGGTTGCACGAAGTGTCACAAGATGTCGACACTGTCGTTACAGTAACCTTGTATTTTTCACTTTTTTTGCGTATACCAGATTACTGTACACAATAAAAAAGGTGTCCTAATCACTATGTATGTTTATTTAACGTTTTAAATGATAAAAAGACTTAAATAATACTTATGGGACAAGACACTATGGCTCTGCGAGCGCGTGTGAACTTCGTGCGGCTTGCGTTTGCGTGCGTGCCACCGTGGCGCCAACTAAAAGGCATTCCGGTTGGGTATGGGTTGGGCACGCAACGCCGCGCACTCCCAAGCCCGCATCGCCCCAAGAGAATGTGTACCCAGCACTAAAACTCCCTAGTGTGTTCGGGAGAGGTGCTCAGGACGCACGGGTGCAAGGAGATTAAACTTATGCTGCTAAAGACTTAGTGGAGGGCAAGGGCGGCTGTGGTGCCCGCAAGTCTCGCTGCGAAGACCTCCGGCCTGTTGACGATATCTGTTCCTCGAGACCGCTTTCTTCCCATATTTCCACTTGCACTTTCTTGAAGCTCAGGAGGTCTTTTACTTGTGACCGGGCTTCCTGGGATGCTGTGGCGTTCTCAGTTAACATGGCTTTCTTCTGCCGTAGGCTATAGAGTATACCGAGGTCCGGAGGTAACGCCTTTAAGAGAACACGCCTCAGCACCGTGGCGTACTCGCCTGGAGATGCTCCGAGACCTTCAAGGGCGTCGATGCGGAATGCGGCTGCATCAAGTAGATTTTTTAACAGAGTTACGTTTCCGGAACTTTGGACTGGTGCGATTGATAGCAAACTGTCGAGAAGGTTGTCGACGAGCATGTCGCCATGACCGAAGTGGTCCGACAGGATCTGAATGGCGACGTCATAGTTCGCTTCGGCCAGGCGAACACCTTGAATGGCTACCTTCGCTGCCCCAGTCGTGTATGTCAATAGGTATTGGAACTTGTCAATTTTCGGTATTCAGTCGTTGTTGTGGATACTGGCTTGAAACTGGTCCCAAAATCCTTGCCAGTCGCGTCGCTCACCTGAGAAACACGGTATGTGCAGCTTGGGCAGTGCGAGGCGAGACGGCATCGTGGGAGTCTGAAGGCCGGGCGAAGGTAAGGTTGCAGTTGGCTGCGATGTGCCTGCGAGGGGTAACTGAGTGAGGTGGTTGTGACGTCGACGTAGGCGGGTAGTGTTGGCAACTGCAACTCGGTTGCCGTCGAACCTTTCCTTTAGCGCAGATGACCCGATCTTCGTATTCGCTTACTGCGGTCAAGTCTGCCTCGAGGTCCTCACCGTGTAGCGCAGCTTGAATATCCTTGTCGAAGGTGGTGAGGTGGGCGTGTTTCGCCACAGTGATTTCGATGAGCTCCTGGAGCCTGTGAACAGGGGTCATCGAGTCTGCCAGTAGGGTGTCGAGAGTCGATATTGCCTTGGTGATGGATGTCCGGTAGAGGCCGCGCTGTACTCGGAGTTGATCTATTGTCGATGTCGGAGGCCACACGACCGGGTAGGTTTCGGCACAAGAACGAAGTGTCAGAAATGAATTAAGAAGGGGACCCGGACGCGATTGTCTGGCTGCGTTGAAGGTCCAGGGATCGACTGAACGAGCCAGCGCCCCTGGCTAGTGCTCGTGCCCGCTGCCCCCTTTTCCTCCTTTATCTGCAACAGGAGAGGCCATTGTCCTGCAGTGGACGTTGTCAGGCTGATGATTATGACGATGATGACCACGTAAATCCATTTGAATAGCTTGGAAACGCATGAAATGAACTGACAGTGCTCCTTATGCGCGCGTTAAAGTGACTCGAAGGAAGTCATTCGGTGTGTTAGTTACTTCTAGCGTAAATTTCAACAAATAACTTGGCGCTTACTTTGTTTTATATTATTATTGTTATAAATGTGCCAATAACTCCTACTGTACTACACCTGTCATGTAACCATTGCAGTGACACTACTGTCTGGCTGGCACTATCATATACACATGTTACTGTTGTATAAGATATAACCACCTCACTACCGATCAATCTGCCTGGATTGGCATCTTATTCTCTCCCGAAATTTTTCGAGCTTTTATACAGCCATCACCCGGCAGATGCCCTTATAGGCCCTTATAGGGGGGAGGAAGGCTTCAGCCCCCCTCCCCCCCTATCGACCCACTACCACACGTCTGATGCGTCTGCGAAGTGCCTCCATGATCTTCACATCTGCAGCAATTCGTGTACGGTCTTTCTTGCAGACGGCGCTTTTTTTTCTGTCGTTTCTGTCGCGCACTATGCTATCTTTTGTACTTCTCAAACAGCGGAACAGAGAATAGTCGCGAGAGCGCCACCTCTTACGCGTGAAAATGGCATATCGCCGCTGGTTTCATTCGCAGCTACTTGCCGACTTCATTCTCTTGATATTCTATTGTTCTTTTTTTTAATCAAGAAAGCGCCCTAATATCATATTTCCAGTAATATGACATGCCGCAGTTGTTTCTCGTGCTTCGGTATTGAAAAAAAAATTTTTGTCTCCTTATTATGCTTCGTGCTATTAGGTAAGCTGAACAAGCTTCGCGCAGAATGTAATGCGAGCAAAACTGTAACACAAAGTGTGTTTCCGTAAATTTTTCTCACATTACTGAGAAATTCGTACTGAGGTTCCCATTGTAATAATTTTACAACATGACACCAGGAATGGTGCGCGATTACGCACAGTCAGCAATGCGAAGAGCGCACGTGTGGGTCTTATTTACAATTTTGTGCATATTTGTCTACCCACTGTGCTACCTGGCTTTCATTTACTTAATATAGCATGTTAGCACTATAGGCTACTTTCCCAAAAAAACATAATCGAGGGGCCACTGAAGCGCGAAGAACTGCACCAAGGTCTTCTAGGAGGCATTGACTCCACTGTTCGCCAAAAGTGTATTTCCCAGTACCGTCTCTCTCGGGGCGATCATCTCAACGAGGGTCATGTTGGATGTACACGTGGTGCCACCAGTAGGTCGTCTAAGTTGCGAATTAAAACAGTTGTCCTTGCAGACCAGACGAAAAGCATTGAATAACCGCAAGGAAAAAAAAAACACGATTGCTAGGTCTTTGACGACAACCCGGTGACGATGGAGTTCCGCGCAACCCGGGACGCTACATTTTCATGCCAAAACGTGACCAGCATAAGTGCGTTCGAAAAAAAAAAAAAAGGCAGATCCCACGTACATTGGGAATCGACGATTATATGTGAAAAACAAATGAAGCAAGTTGATATGCCTCTTTAAAACCTGCACAACGTTACGAGGTGGACGTAAATTATATCATACATCACCTCCATGCAATAATTACAATGTTTAGACGTATCATATACGTTCGTCATCCATTCATGTCACGTAATACCGAACTTGGTGTATGTGAAGCTAGCGAAAGGGCCGCGAGTGCATCATGAGTGTGGCTTGTAGTCATCTTCTCACATGACACGCACCGCATAATTAACATGTGTGCACCAGTCATATACCTTCGTCATTTATTCACGTCCTGTAATACCACATTTAGTGTATGCGAAGCAAGCGAACAACTGCGAGCGCATTATGAGCGTGCATTGTAGTCATGTTGTTACATGACATGCATGTGATAATTTCCATGTTAGTGTCTGTCGCTTGTGCTCGACATGCGGTCATGTCATGCTAAACCAGTTTTGCAACATGTTTGTGAATGAAACCACCGCAACAGCAGCAAGGCCATGAAATGTAAATCATGGCATTGATGACATACATGTCATGATTTTCATGTTATATGACTAGTCACTTATGCTAGTCATACAGTCATGTTATGCTATACCACGCAATTTTGGGATCGATACCATTATCGAACCATTACAGACAGACAGACAGACAGACACACAGACAGACAGACACACAGACAGACAGACACACAGACAGACAGACAGACAGACAGACAGACAGACAGACAGACAGACAGACAGACAGACAGACAGACAGACAGACAGACAGACAGATAGATAGATAGATAGATAGATAGATAGATAGATAGATAGATAGATAGATAGATAGATAGATAGATAGATAGATAGATAGATAGATAGATAGATAGATAGATAGATAGATAGATAGATAGATAGATAGATAGATAGATAGATAGATAGATAGATAGATAGATACGTTCGTGTCACGAAGTTCGCTAAGAAATGCTTTGAATTTGAAAAATCACAGCATATCCACGGAATGAATGATGATAAGTGGGGCGAAGCTTCGGAGAGCTTTATCGGTAAACCGTGAATCACCTGTCCGCCTGTCTGTTTTTTCGTCCGTCCATCTGCACCTGCTGAGGTGGTTACGTACCACGATGAGCTAAGAGGGACAGAGCTACGGCCTTAGAAGCTTCACCCCTAAATCTACTAATCTTCAGAAATAAATTCCTAACAACATGCATTATAACATGCAAACTTAAATTATTAGTTTTTTTTTACCACATCTCAAAGGAAGATGAAGTTCTGCACAAGTCGGGGCGCTACAGCCTGATGATGAGAAAACGCAACAAGGTGGCGCAGGCTTGAAAAAAAAACTGCTTTTCAAGAACGAATCAGTTACGTGATCTCCGTGCGTTATCCAACCAACTGCCCACTATACAACATTTCTTTATATTCAATATTCCTTGAATGAAGCCGGGTGTCAATGGGTGAACAGGGAGAAATGTTCTTCGTAGTCTTCAACTGGGTAAATGGCAGCCATCAGCTCTTACCGAATAGAGGGCATATGCCACTGCCTTCTTTAAATGCTGCCAGACATCTTTAGATTCTGTCTCAGCACAGAGCAGGCGACTACTTATGTGTTTTTTCTGGTGGTGCGGCTTACAACCGGTATGATGCGATCACGACAACAGATCATACATAAGAGGTTATACGAGCTTGGGGGGTATCACTGCTCATCAAGCCGCTGCCGCTGATTCCGTTGCCAACGTCCTCAGAAGAGGCCATGTTGCTCATGTAAGAGCCCACAGAGCGTATTGGAGGGAGAACATCAGCAGATGCATTCTTCTTCCTTCTTGCGCCCTCTCGTCTATCAAAGACCACACCGTGAAACGAGATTGAAAATGCCCTAGTATCTCATTTATCCCATAGTATATTATCGGTACAAATGACTTTCTCTTTCTCAAGAAGGCATTGTGCTAAAGAGAAGAATGCTCTGGAAAAACGAGAAATGTATAGAGACACATATGGGTGCATTGTCACCGTGGCGTCATCTTGAAATACCAGCTGGCCGGGCCGAGTCACCTGCTGGTTATTTACTGGAATGGGAGGTTGGGGGGTAGGGGGTAGTTGTTAGAAGCAGAAGAAGGCACTTGGGAGCACGGCGCAACGCCGAGCAAGAAAATTTGACATCAGTGCGAGTCCCCATCACGTTCCTTTGTGTTCACGCTTGGCGTGGCTGGCGAACACAAGAAAAAAGCCGGGGAGGGGGGCAGTGCAGAAAAGCACGATCGGCGGATAGCTAGGGAGCTTTCTTACACACACACGCCTGCCCCGTCCGGTTGTGCATGACGACTCTCTGCGGAAAAAGAATTTGTGTGTTCCCCTGCACTGAAGCTCTCTAATGAGGTGATAAAGTCACAATGGCGCCAATCCTGGGTACCCTTTGTCGTCTTCTTCGGGGAAGTAGACATCTCGTTTCCCGAAGTGAAATTGAGGGGGCATTGCAACAGGATTCCTGAGTGTGGATCCTTTTCTTGGTCCTTTCTTTTTTCTCTGTGCTTTTTGTTTTTCTTTTCCCACTTTTCTTTTTGAGGCCAGGACACTGAGTGTGTTCCCCCGTTGCAAAGGGGCCGGCCGCCATCACATCATCATCATCATCATCATCGACTCGGCGACGCTGTTAGGAAGGTGTACACCGACGTTGAAAATGCCACCATGGCTTCAGTGCAACCGGACTTAACGCTAACTTTTTTTCCAGGGCAAAACGTCTTTAAGGCATTACAGTGGGTTCGGCGAAAGAGCGTGAGCACTCTCGCTGACGCTCGCACGAAGGGAAGAGTGTGGGAGGGAGAGAAGAGCCGAGCTTTTCCTGTTGTTGCTTTCGGTGCCCGTTCAAAAGGCGAGGCGAAAATTGACAAGCCTGCTTTACAAGACCTGTCTGTAAACAAGCCACGCCAACCTAACCTGCTGTAAGATTAACGCGTGAGCACTCGTACCACTCCCTCAGCGTCGAAGTGCCACAAGGATCATTGAAACGGTGAGTGATAGGACGGCTGAGCTGTATGTAGAGTACGCTATTAATGCAGGCACCACGCAGATGAGTGCAAAGGTGAGTAAAGTTATCGCAGCTGGCCCGTGTCGGACTTGACAAACTTGACAAACTTGTAGTTTCCCGCATCGCCTGCCAGGTACACCACGGACGTTCGCAGAACACATTGACGAGCTTGATTGTCTCCTTCCCACGCAACTTTTCCAATGAAAGTTCCATAATCCGCTGTCCGACGTTAAAAATATGCATGTTCCCTTTCTCCCCTACCCCTAAAAAAAGTATCACCGGGCCCGATTTTGCTGCTTCTACTCATGTGCTGTCGGGGTGGCGTTTAAAACACCCGAAAATGAAAACGCCGAATTATCGGAATGACAAACTTTAAAACTGAAGATTCATAAAAGTGAATTGATGAAAAACCGAAAGTTTCAAATGCCGGAAAATCGAAGCACCAAAACATTGAACTGTCGAAACCTCAAAATTACTGCATCATCATAGACATGTAGTGGAAGATCATGATTCCTGCCAACATAAAGGTTCCTCTGTAGTTGTACAATGTGCAACAGGTTTCCAATGACCTTGTTGGAAACATTCGCGTGTGGTTCAAGCCTTCAAAAAAGAAATATATAAATTACTGCATATGCCATCATCGCATAGCAGAGCGATTTTTGTGTATTGCATTTACGACAAATAAGCTGTGTCCTATTTATTGTATATATAGAAAACTTAAAACATCATCGTACAGTTGGCCAGAGAAGCCTGCCAAACAATTTCGCGTAACCTTTTGGCTATTGGTCTGTTAGCACTTCCTCGGTGGTTTTACGTCCCAAACCCTCCACATGATTATGGGAGACGCCGTAGTAGAGGGCTCGGGTAATTTCGGCAATCTGGTGTTTTTAACTTGCACAACATGATTCACATAAAAAACAGCGCCAATAACGAGGGCAAGAAACGAAGGAGACAGACGGCGGCGCTGTCTCCTTCTTTTCCTTGTCTCTCGTTATTGGTGCTGTTTTTTATGTGAATCATGTCGTACCAACTCGCCCAAGCAACCACGTGTGCACAACATGTCATAGTCCATAGTACACGGGCTTCTACCATTTCGCCTCGATCGAAGAGTCGAACGCCACGGCCGAGATAGAACCCGCGAGCGTCGGTGCCTCGATGCGCAGGGCATCGAAGAACTCTATTCGCGTCAGCAGCCGAGCCCTCTAGCCACTGATGCTCTCTCAACGTTCTCTTCGAGCATCAATATTCAAGGACGTGATGATCCAGAAGAGCAAAGATTCGAAAGATCTCTGTATTTGAAGTAGAAGGTATTTAATGAAAAAAAAAAAAAAGGTGGAGGAGGGGATGGCCTGGAAAGCAAGTTTCTAGCCTGCTACTCCTCGTAGGGAAAAAGGGAAAGAAAGAGGAGGGCATGGTGAGGTGTTATTGTGATAGTGCACAATGAGTCACTGCGCACACTGTCTCGTTCGGTGTAGGACACGCACAAAATTCTCTACATCAGCTACACTAGTAGATGCTATAAAGACGGGAATCTAAACCTGTCTTGCTTAGGAATGCGAACATGCCTTTGAAGCTGCGTTGGGCGTGAGCCACTCGTTTCCGAGCACCCAAAAGCTTCTCTTCCGAAGAGGGTCGGCAGTCTAAGTGATCTGTGAGGTACTTAAGAGATTGTCTTTCGACCGCGTATTGAGGACACATGCACAGGATGTGACTAGTAGTCTCTGGCGTGTGACACAAATTGCAGTTAGGATTTTGCTCCGGTCCGATCTTGTATAAGTATCATCGCGTATATGCAACACCCAGCCGCAGTCTATAGTGCAGTAGCGTTTCCTGGTCTTTTCTTCTGTATTCGTAATTACTATGGCAGTATTCTACACGAAGGTCGGTAATCACTCTAGCGCTGCATTCTTCGCGCTTCCTAGTTTCTTGTCAAACTCATAAACTTATCGTCTCTGTAGATAAAATTAGCTTTTTTTTATCACTCTGCGTCGTCGTCAATTTCCCTCCTGAGTAGATGAAATTTCACGTGGTTTTCGATGTGGTTCAGGTGGTTCTCTGCGTTATGTCTATTCGAATTTCCTTTTTTTAGACATTTCAGTTTTTCGGCGTTCGTGACATTCTGCCTTTTCCTAAACTCGGCCTCTTAATTTTTGGTATTTTGATAGGGATCCGCGCTGTCACATCGCCGTCTAAAATACCACTTGCTTCTAGAACATCAAGCCGCCTTTGTTCGGACCGTTTGTATGCATAAGCCTCGTGTTCACTCTGTTTTAGCTTGCGTCTCATCACATGCTTTCTGGAAACGCCAGTATAGTGAGTAGCGCGATTTAGTTACTGAACACATCAATCTCTTCCTGTCATGGCCTCCACACGTTTGCTGAACATTCTCCTCTCTTCTTTCATCTGAAATATTTTGTCCTCAGCTCCCTTCCCCTCATGACACTAAACCTAATAAATATCCCTTTCTAACAAACCTCATATTCATCATACCCGGACTTGGGTGTCAATATAAAAGATTTTTCTCCCTCTAACATTCACGTAGTTACGGTGGAAGTACTGGAGTCACGTGGCGTGAATCCATGGATCATTGTTTTTTATTTTATTGGAGGGCATTAAGCCTTACATGGCTTCAGACTTTTGTATTGCGCCTCGGTTAAAAAATGTGCCGTGGTCAATGTAAAAAAAAAGAGAAGTGTTCAAAAGGCGATTGGAAAACAGATGCCGCGTTGAAAAACTCACCAAGAGGACACATAATAACGGCAACGAAGATGCTTGGATATATACACATTAAAATTATGCGTATATGCTACTAAGCCATATGCATAGCAGCTTGTTTAACTTTCAGTCATTCAAATAAAATAAAAAACAACGAGAAAAAACATAAGAATGAGTTATGTGCGTGTTTGGGCGCGTGGGTGCATTGTAGATGAAAAATGAAACAGCGCTAAGGAGGGGTAACACGAAGACACTGACATGGCGATTACTTACAACTTAAAAACAGCTTCAGTATATAGGATATTGTGCCCGCATAGATTATGATTACGTTAGGACTGATATCGCAAGTATGCGCATATCCGCCTGTTTTTCTTATTCTGCGCAGATATACCTGCTTCCTATACATGATGCCGCGTTCTACGAGAAAAAAAACTGTTGTTAGTCAGCGCTGTCTGTCTCCTTAACTCGTTCAATCTTAGGCGCTGTTTTGTTCTTAATCTACAAGGATGGGTGAAAAATCGAGGCGCGTCACCAAAGTTCCTGAATTCAGTCATCGTTTGACAGCGTTTTCTTATCACTTTCCCCGCCTAAATTACTCAAACTTTGTGGCCTTGGTGTCACACTGCAACGTGCGACGTTATTCTCCATTTTTATTTCTTTATATTTTGAAAATGTGAGAGGAAAAAAAAAAGCACCATTTTCTGCCTCGCGCTATGGAGGCATGACTCAGCGCCTTTAATCTTTTCACCGGAATCACGCACATTGCTCGCAGCACTGCAACGGCCCTAATCCTTTCAGCTGCACGAACGGGGAAAGGGAAATCTTTTCGCGTGCGCCGTCAATCTTCCACTCGAGCGTGAAGCGTAGAATTCAAAGCTGAGCCTGTTGGTGACCATTGAAATGCACTCAACGAAGTCGAGTCCATCGCCAGACGACCACAAACCGACTCCAAAGCCACGTGACTCCACGCTAAGCACTGAAGCCCTGTCGTTGACTTGACTGTTAAACTGGCGTCCAAGTGAGCCAATGTTCCGGCACAGTGTAGTTCCGGGAACGCGAGGTTTCGCCCCTTAAGAAATGCTCGGGCCTTCGCTCCCTGCCAAGCCTTCTGAAGCCATGCCAAAGGACATGCTTTTTCGCGTTGCTGCAGTGTGGGTGTCCCTGAGCAACGCGTACCCAACATGAAAAAGAGGGCGGGATCTCGGCAAACGAACTTGTAACGCGAGTTGGTGTTTGCGAGCCCGTCTAGCAAGAGCAAACGCATCGAGGCTCTGCAAAAAAAAAAAAAAAAAAAAAGCGTTGAAGTCGCGAGAGCCACCAAGTCGCTGTCTTTCACGGAACAAACTCTCGACACTGCAAAAGGTATGCTTCTCTGGCTTTTTTGTGCCGTCATATGTTATTGTTTACCTCTGCAGTTGTCGCCAATTCGGCAATCGTAATTTGCTCCTTTGTCATCTATTGTATCAGATGCGTTTGGCTTGCAAAGTCCGTCATGTTATGCAAATTACTCTAGTATACGATCCAACTTGCGAGTTTTTTTTTTCACTGAATTTTATTTTTTATGTCTTCTTTCTCAGCATGAACAAGTGACCGAAACGTCAAGCGTATAGATTGTTTTCCGAAAAAAAAAACATCTGGGCGCCACCATCTTAGGTTGTGACGTATATGTTTTCTTGTTTTTGCATATCGCGACATTAAATAATAAATTTCATGAAACAGCGTATGCGTATCTGCCTATACCATAAGACTATTCGTCTAGTTGCAAAGTTGTAACACTGTTCGTTCAGGTGCGAAACACGGTCAACATGGCGGAACTCAGACCCATCCGCGAAAATGCACAGTGATACTAATGAGGTACAAGAAATCAGCTTAGATTAGGAAATTATTCTTTCACTCGTAGTGATAGCTAGTGGCTACGGAGCATCGTGGCTATGCTCGAGGGTGCGGGTTTGACTCTCAACATTGGCGGCCGCATTTATAGAGAGTGAAATTCAAAGAGACGTCTCTGTCACTTGATATTTCGCTTTTTTATTTAAAAAAAGGGGGGTGGAGAACGAGCATTAGGATGTAAGACGTGGTCCGCCACAACCACGCGTCTCAGTCATTCTGTTTTTGGTGTGTCAAAGTAAAACCGTAAAACTCAATTCTTGTTGGATTCCTTTCGAAATATTGCCCTCGTTCACACGATCAACTAGTGTGTTCGTCCATATTGCTGAAAAACAAATAATGTTTGTTGCATACATCGAACAATTATTTGCGCGGGAATCCTTTCCAGCAGTCAGCCAGCTTGAACGTCTGCTTTTAGCACAAATTTGTTTTTTTTTCTTATTTTTATTCGTGCATAATTTATACCTTGGATAGGGCAGCTACCAGAGTTTTGCGCTGCCGATAATTGATAAGCATATCCAAGGCTAGCGTCGGTATTTCATTTTTTTGCAATCTTTATGGCTAGCGAGATTTCTGTCGTGATAGCAGTGATAATTTTGCTACATTACTTGTGAGGACTATACAAATCTAACGCTTGCGCTCGCTAACTTACGGCGTGACTACGAGACAAAAATGGTGGAACGCATAGGCGCTCCCTATATCACCACATAGTTTATTTGAAAACACACAAAAGAAGTGTAGACTTTGCAGATACACATGTGGCTAAACCATAACCAACAAAAGTAGTAGCTCGACAGCTGTATCTCTCATCCGCAATGAATGAATACACTTTATCTGACACATGGATGGGCACTATGCGAACGTATTCCGTCTTTCCAGCGAATCAAGCAGTCATCAACGCAAACGCATCAAGGGCTCTGCAAAAAAAAAAAAAGCGTAACACGGAATGCTTTTCTTCTATCCATTGTTCTATCGCGTAAAGTCCAACTTACAACCATCCGCTTGTCGACACGTGGAATGCCAGTCTGCTTCCACAGCCAAGTTGAGCACTTCTATAGCTGCTTACTTATACCTCTGTTCTGGCTCTTACGCACAGATTGGCCAAGAAGCCTGTGGTTAACGCAAGTGAAAAATGAAGGTTTACGCACGCTAAAAAAAAAATATTGCTTTGTTTATTTTTAGCATAATGCAATACTTTTGACACAAGAAAATAGAAGACAAAGTACAATTTTTTCAAATGGCTGAGGATTATTGATAATACAAGACTCTCTAGGTTAAATCAATGCTGTGTAATTTTGAAATCCTAAGTTTAAGCTTGGTTTGGAATGAGTTGATGAATGGCCAGCGAGATAATCTCCTTGAGTCACACAGGAATCCGCAGTGGGGCCCCGCAGACGGTCCTGTTGCTGCATTCCTTCATTTTCTTTTCTTTTTTGAATGCAGGAAAGAATTTTACAGCTTAGGCCTCGTTTTCTGTTTTGTTGTTGTTGTTGCTGGCACAATAGTAATGAGATCTAACAGACAAAAAATATGCACTTTCCTGGTTATGATCGTCTGTTGAATGTGAATAACAGCTTTTTTAATAAATTTAAAACGTTCCTTTTCTTTGATTTTCGAAACGGGGACATGTCAGTAGAAAATTGCCGATGGTCGATATCTCTTATCATTTGTCTCCATTTTAAAAATACGAGGTTAATGAATTAGTTCAGTCTTATTTAGAGTGAACAGATGCGTTGGCACTGATGTATATCCAAAAACACACTCGCTGATCATACCATGTGAAAAAATCTTCGAACTGACGACATTCCGCTTTTTCAGCAGACCTTGGAAGTCCGCCGCATGTTTGTGTGTTTGCAGTGCCATAAGCACTTCCCCCAGTCTTGCTTCGCTCTCTATTCTTTTTTTTATGCATTTAAGCTTTCGGAGCCGCTTTTGACGCGTAGAAGGTCTGAGAAAGAAAGTTCAAACAAAGCTCGCCTCTACCTGCAAAAAACAACAAAAAAAAAATCAAAACTTGCACGCGCGCCGACATGGCTCCTCGCATTCCTGTGAGCCGGTCACCTGCGCTGAGTCATTTCTGGGGATTGCTCGTCACTTTCATTTCCTTGTAACGGCTGACAGCGCAATCATACCCTAGATCATCTGAAACCGAAACAATGATGAGATAAACTCCAAAACAGTCACACTACTGCGCGAAAAACGGTGTTTGCAAGTAAAAAGTTACTGCTCATGTGCGAGCAAGTTTGTTTCAAACCGAATAGCCTTGACCACAAACTAGCTAGAAAACTTTTTTTTTCGTTTACCGTGAACCCTAGTCTTTCCTTTATTTCGATTCTTCCGTTTCTCGTTGCAGTGGGAGGGGGCATACAATGAGGCATGACTTTCATGCATTGTGCTTTAAAAAGTCTTCCTGGAGCACCTGCACGTTCCCTGGAAAGTGGAGAAGATAACATGCTTGGAGCTAGAAAAGCAGTCTGTAAACGAGAGTTCTCGCCGGAAAATGTTTCAGCGGGAAAAGCCAACCAACAGGTGTTCCTGAAGCGTACGCAAGGGTATGGTGGTTAGAAGGAGCAAGGGGCGCCCAATAATTTTGCGAAGTGTGCATTGTGTGCCATTCCACTGTGAAGTGTAATCACCGGCACACCTGTTCCGTGCAGCTATAGGTCACATATCTGATACAAGACTCTCGAACAATGTCCGATCACGCACCCAGAAGCTAAACCTTAAGAATCCTCTTTGTTTTTAAAATTAGCCAATGCTCCTCAGAGTTTCACTTATATCTTTTTTTTACCGTATTTTCTGCTTCGCGACATGCATGATCTTGTTTCCTGGCTTGCCGCATGTCCCTGGGAGTCCTGCGAACGACTGTGACCATGCCTAGGCTGAGGGTCCACAATGAGGCGGGACTATCCGATAAGCAATGTTGAAAAGAGAGAATGTTTATTAGGAAGGCAGAGAGGTCGCCCTAAGCTAGTTTGCTACTCCGCACAGGGGAAGTACGGGTGAATAAAAAAAGTGATGAAGGGTGACGATGGGGAGAGAAACAAGTTATAATGAAGTAGCACTGTGGCCTCCATAGAGTAGTGTCCAGTTCCTTGTGTTAGCAATACCTTTACTGGCGGCAAATTCGTGGGCGAGGAGCGCAGTCTGAACCAACGTCTAGTAACGTTGGTCTGAACGAGAGTGCAGATTTTGGCAAACCTTCGCCGCACATGAGTTCCCTTCATTTTCCGTGGACTGGGAGGCGAGTGGTGGCGTTCGCCCAATTAGTGCGGCCTCGGTTACAATATGATCAAATAAACCCGCTTACAATGCAACCAGTGCACTCTCCGCTGGTGCTTACATAAGTGTATTTGTCGCGAGGACGCGCAGAAAGAACGCATGGAGTCCTAACCATACACAAGCTCCGACGTAACAAAAAAAAAGAAAGAAAGAGAGTACCGTTACGCTATGTATATAAATATCTACAGGATGCATCGTCTACGTGTTGCTAAATGCTGCGGCATACAGCAGCAGCCGCGCAATCCCCAGCTGTTGCCGCGGCTATACCATCCATCAGATGTACTTCCTCGCAGCGCGACCCTGTCCCAGACGACGACAGGCGTCTAGAGTACGACAGCAGGTTCCCGAGATATGTATATAACCTTGAACTTGTTTCGCACAGATTCGCTTGCCCTGGCGAATGTAGTACTACGGGGAGCGACCGGGGACGCTGGCAATTCCTTACGGAGCTCTGCCAGAGAGCATGGCGGTCGCTTTCACTCTCTTCTGCAACGCTTGCGGATAAAAAGTAAAAGAACAAGCGGGTAGCACGTTCTTCGCCTCGCTTGTACGCGCACTCCCTCGGATTGATAACCGTTCCGCCGGGCAGCCTCGCCCTGCATCTTGTTACCTCGGCCGCCGCATGCTAATGAGTCGCTGAGTAGCGTTATATAACGCCATTATTTTACATGCCTACAGCACCAATATGGCATGCTCGTGCCTATCTAAGTGTATTTCTCGCGAGGACGCGTGATCTCAAGGTTGCGGGCCAAGAGCAAGGCGTTTGAGGCAGGCGCGCTTGCCGGTGAGCGTGAGTTTTACGACGACGTCGGAGAGTACATGACAGTCGTGATGCGGAACTTTTTTTTAGCGCGCCCGTTGTCTTAGCATGCGTCCACCACGGCGCTGCTCGTGCTGTGGTCGTACGCGAGCTTCTAGTGTCGACTGCACGCAGTGTCAGGGTATGCCCAAAATATGCAAGCATTGCATGACCAACGAGCTACGCATGTATATATGAGAGAAAATACACGACGTCACACCAGCCTAATCGTAGTCGTGATTTACGAGTGATACTCAGAAAAGAAAGAACAGCACTTTCGCTACAGCCCGCAACGACGTCTAGAAAAAAAAGTGAATACTGACTAGGGGCACATCACTTCCAACGACTGACATTCGCCGTAAATGACATTAGATACGTCGTGTGACAGGAAAAAAGTTAATACTGAACAGGTACACGTCACTTCGAACAGATGACACTCGCTGTAAATTCGCCCGTTTGACAGGGACACGAGAAGGTTTCTCTGCCAGCGCATTTTTCTAAACGTACACTGAGCTTTCATTTCCGACAGGCTTTTTTCGGTGTTAGCACGTTCACCCCTCCACGTTCCAGCGATGGCACGCGAGCACCACGAAGTCTTTCCAAATAATTGTGCGAGTATGTCCAACACCATCTATGAAGTTATATCGCGCCTCTTGGTACGTTCTAAGCTTTGCAGTTGTAAAGGGGACGTGGTGGATTGTAAAGGTGGGGAAGAGGTTTTAGCGGTAAATATGGGGGTTTGCTATTCTGCAGTCGAGGTTTAGTTGGGAAAGGTTGTTGGTCGCGTACGTACCATAATATTTTGCAAACATTCAATTTATCGCACTTAACCCTGGCGCCGTTGTAGCGCTTTGCTTAAGTCGCGCCAATGAGTCCCGCTAACGGCTTCGTGACCCCTTCGTCCTGAAGTTGCATGACCGAGGTCAACGACGCGTGATAGACGGTAAACCACCCCCCGCTGCAATGCCGGAAGGTGGGAGGTCCGTACGCATCAGTGCTATCCCTGAATGCAGTCAATGAACGATGCACGCGCGATGTGTATGTGGGTGATATAAACATAACAGACCTTCGTTCGCCCCCATTGCCACGCGAACACATTAGCCAGCCGTGAAAAAGAAGACAATGCTCTATATCACCGGTGGGACGTATGCATTCATAGCAAGGTGTCGTCCTCTACATGCAGCGACGTGCGACATGTGAGGTGCTCATAGTTCCTCGTCGCCAAAACCGGCACCGCCTAGCGAAGAGGGTAGAGGCTAATGTATCCGGCATAGAACAACATCGAAAACGAGCGGAGAGGGAGTTGGAGGACGTAATTGTTCGATTTACAGACCGGTGCAAGAGAGGCCGAAGGGCGGAAGACAGAAAAGGAAACGTACAAACGTGTGGTGGGCAGCACTATAATACAGTCTATTTGTCACCTCACGCTTCTTCCGGCACACCTCCTCACCTTTTCCTGGCTTTGTGAAACATCGCTTTCCTTCGATGCGGCGGGGCTAAACGTTTTTTTCTCGATCCTTCGAAAGATTTGGGGGTGGACGAAATAAGCATTCTCCTTTTCTCTCTTTTTCTTTTTTTTTCCTTTGAAAGGTGCAGAGCCACTCTCCCAGTACGCATCTTTGTGCCCGAGGAATAAGAACAGACAAGCCAGCTGCAGTCTGTTCCGTCGCGCATTCACCTCACTCCGTCACCAGAACTCGACCTTCGAGCGTCGTTTTGCCAGCTCTTCCGGAAAAAAGAAGAAAAAAAAAGCCGAGAGGGTACGATCCGAGGAAGCGGCTTCTTAAAAACGCGCACGACGGCTTCGGTGACAGTCGCGAAAGCGGTGCCCATCGCTCAACATCGCAGGCCGTAAGCGCTGCGTTGTGACAGGTGCAGCCTGCTGGATTACACGCGCCATAGTCGCAGCCTCCTTTAGCCGAGTGACTGTAGCCGGCACCGTCCAGCCATGGGCTACTTCGGCATCGAACACACCCCGCTCTACAGAATCATCGAGCCCCTCGAGAAGGCCCGGGATCCGCGCACTGTGGGCTGGTTCTACTCCGGCGACCCCCTGCCCATCCACCTGCTCATAGCGGTGTACGTGTGCATCGTCAAGTTCGTCGGACCCGAGTTGATGAAGGACCGCAAGCCCATACACCTGAAGACCCTCATTCGGATCTACAACCTGTGCATGGTCGCACTCAACTTCGGCTTCATGGTGTTCTTCTTCAAGAACACCTATCTGCGCGGCAATTACAACTGGCTCTGCACGGGCATAACCTACGAGAGCACGGAGCAGTCCATGACGGTGCTGAACGCCTGCTGGTGGTACCTGCACGTGCGCATAGCCGAGTTCCTCGACACCGTGTTCTTCGTGCTCAGGAAGAAGAACGAACAGGTAAGCATTTGACATTCCTCGCATGCTATATAGTACACTCAGTGCGTGACGTAATGTGCAGTGCTGGGTACAATACCGTTGCCGTCATGTTTGTCCCGCAGAACGCGGGCGGTAAGGAGCGACCGTAGAATGGTTTTGCAAGCGAGACTCTCCAAGGTAGCACAATTCGAGTCGTCGGAGCTGGAAATATACAGCGCATTTTCACAGGAGAAACGTAAATGCGTGCTCGTCTAGTGCGTGGAATACGTATGATGGAGGATGCACATCAAAACGCAAGTGTGGTGTTAACCAGGGTTGCCAAATTGGCTACTTTTAAAATGCCGCGGTGACAAAAAAATTACGTTGGCTACATGGCTACTTTTTTACGATTGTTCTGGCGCTGGCATCAACACCTAACATACGCGAAAACTGAGCGCAAATATAGAAAAAAAGTTTTGAGTGTTCATTACCTATCCGACTGCGGCTCTCTAGGTGTAATCGCAGTTTTTTACTCACCATGGTTTTCACATTATTATGGAACTCGTGTTGGTTAAGCAGCTCGCTAATGTGGCTAGGGAAGGGATGACTCGTTTAGGCTTTCTAGCCGCTATCCTCGCGCGCTAAGGCTCTAGATGGATGGATTCATGTGGCTGTACCCTTTAGATCGGGCGCCGGCTAACGCCACCTATCCGTAATACTTAATGAACCAAAACTAGATTTATCTTTTGGGTGTGTCTATTCTCCCGGCAACCGGGATAATTGTTCAAAAAAATTTCTCCCGGCAGTCGCCTTCTATTGGCTCTCACATGTCACGTGACTAACTGCCGGGAAAAATTTTTGTATTATTTTCCCGGTTGCCGGGAGAATTATTCAAAGAAATTTCACCCGGCAGTCTCCTCCCATTGGCTCTCGTATGTCAGGTGAGTAACTGCCGGGACAAATCTCCTGGCAGTTCTCCCGGCAGTGTAAAATTTGTCAGCATTCTAACGGCAGCCGAACATGCACTCCCTATACACTCTTAAAAAAAGTGAGTAAACGAGGTAGCGTCTGCAAGCAAATAAGTAGTAACTGCAAAGTTTACTACTTTTCTTGAAGAATTACCAACCTTTTGCAACCTGTTTACTACGTACGCTAGTAAATAGTTACTAGCTGCAACCTTTACAAACTGTTTACCACCATGGATTAGTACCCAGTAATTGGAATGAAATAGGTAGTAACTGATATTGCTTCTAAATTTTTGCAATCCGGCCATGAACTATGCAAATTAAAATAATAAGTAACTCGTATTGTATCATATACAAGACGAATCGTCTCAACGTTTCATCTTTAAACGGATTGATATGTGGGGTTTAACGTCCCAAAACCACCATATTTATGAGAGTCGCCGTAGTGGAGAGCTCCGGAAATTTCGACCACCTGGGGTTCTTTACCATGCCCCAAATCTGAGCACACAGGCCTACATTTCCACCTTCATCGGAAATGCAGCCGCCACAGCTGGAATACGAACCCGCGACCTGAGCGTTATCGCTGGTGGCCGCATTTATTCGAGCAGTGAAACTTAACTGTTGCATTTGCACACTCAAGCCCAACAGTTGATCTCGAAATAATCTGGACTGCTCCCGGGAATTCTCTTGGCGCTTGTGCAAGACAGTAATTACACGTGCAGTGGCTGGTAACATAAAAAATAAAAGGTTACTTGCATGATGCATTAGATAAAAAAAAAGTTGCGCAATAGAGATATCTAAGCATCATTCAGCTATTATCACAATGAAGAGGTTCAAGTTAAAGACCCATAAGCAAGTGCTGCATGCATTGTAATACACAATTCAGAAACTATTATACAATCTCAAAACTATTACTTTCTAACAGCGGATATATTGGCACAGTGAACCATTAAAGTGCACTGAGACTGTGTTAATGAGTCGGTACCTAGTTTAGGCTGCTGTAGATATAACTTTCACTTTTATATGAAATAGAAACGACATAATTTTTTATAAGCACGGCTGACCCAAATACAAACAGTTAGTATGATATAGTGCTCTAGGCTGGCATTTTTATAATTCATCCCGAGACACAAGTGCCGACCTGTGCCAGACATGCATCCTAAAGTAGGGGCTATATAGACCGCGCCAGTCATTTACTTAGTACTGTAGCATTAGTGTACTTTTTACAACCATGTAATCTTCGCGTTGATGGTGACACAACGCAAAATTACCGGAAGTTGCATAGTAATGAGACATAAACTGACCAGTGTTATCAATGGTGAAATGATGTGGCAAAATGGGCAGGGTACTATCAGTTACTACTTTTCTTTTTCTTAAAATCTCTAGAAGATGCTACCTGTAGTAGTAAATAGTAATAGCTAGGGTAGGAACAGTTACTAAATGCCGTTAATAAAGGCAAAGGTAGTAGGAGTTACCACCCCTAACATTGCTAACTGCACGTACTACCTGGATTGCAACACATGTGGCAAACCATTACTATCCCAATGTTAGCAAGTACTACTACCTTTTTTGAAAGTTGAGAGCACTGTTAATTGAATTTCTACAGGAGCACAAAAGCCAACTCATATGTAATTCCAACTTTGCCTCTAACGGCCAGCCAATACTGTAGGTGAGATTAGAAAATAGAAAAGTGTAGAAAAATATTTTATTGCACAATCCCGAAATTCTATTAAGCTATACAGGGTGTCCCACATAACTTGAGCCAAGAATTTGAAAATGAGA
Source organism: Rhipicephalus microplus (assembly GCF_013339725.1). Taxonomy (NCBI): domain Eukaryota; kingdom Metazoa; phylum Arthropoda; class Arachnida; order Ixodida; family Ixodidae; genus Rhipicephalus; species Rhipicephalus microplus. The sequence goes on from NC_051169.1 coordinate 76,378,701, forward strand.
GAGACTTCAGTGGTGAATTGAACCAAACGCGTACTACTCGCACTAGCCTATAGAAACTCGGGCTAGTTTTTCTCCCCATACTAATTAACTAATCATTCTTAATTATTTATTTTATTATTTATGGGCTGGAAACCCAAAATATGAACACTGACATGTAAAGCACTTTCAGAAACTACTGACTAAATTGTTTCCTGTCCGAAACATCTAGCGCTGTTATTTTTTCCATGTTGTAAAGCAAGCCTACAGCAGCACTATAGCAGTGCGCTCGCAGTCCGTCGCCCGACTCCTTTTCACATTTCACGGGCTTTCTTTAATCAGGGGGTCTAGCCTGTAGGTACTTACCAGCTTGTGAATATCTACAGGCTAGTGCGAGTAGTATGCGTTAGGTTCAATTCGCCTCCTAAGTGCCTTTCACTTTCGAATTCTTGGCTCAAGTTATGTGCGACACCCTGTATATGGAGGTGCTGCTTTTTTCACAAAGGCAACGTGCTACTGCGCTGTAGCAGTGGTTATACACGAGCCACATTACCACAGTTTTGTCTTGGGTTTCTGTTTTACACCAACACATGGAAGGTGGTACCACAATAAGCACCAGTCACACGATACTGTGTCATGGTCATCTAGTTTTGTTTTGCATTTTGTGCACTTCCACTCCTCGTCCTTTTTTACACTAAGGACCATTAGCACAGCTTTCCAAGCATCATCTGTGAAAAAACGCCGTACTAGGTTAATGTCAACCATTTCATCTCGAATGCCGTCGTGTATGTCTTCAGGCCTTGCTTCCACAGATTCTTCGTCAAGTAGTTTGCCTTTGATAGCATCTGATGCTTGCCGCTTCCCGACCAGCCAACTGAGCACGGCTAGCTTTTTCTCTCTCATTGTAAGCTCAGAGAAGGGTCCAAGACTTGCCGTTCTCTTGCGTTTTTTTGGAAGGCCAATAACTGTTAGCACATGACCTTTAGGACGACCACATTTTTTCATAGCAACTGGCACTTTGATATTTTGAAGGTCAGAAGGCTGCGACAAAGAATTCTCATCTGTGCTGGCTTCATCTTGTCTATTGCAGTGTTGGCTGCTTGAATGCTCGCTGACTTTAGTGCTTGCTTCCGAGAGCTCCTGGTGATGTTTCGCCTCTTCCGAGGCTCTGCACAGTAAATTCTGATCAGCATTGCTCTGTACATCCACAACAGACCCCGGAAAACCTTCCGAGTTTGCACTTTCAGCTGCAACTGCAGCTGTCAAGTGATGTGCAGGCTCATGTGCAGTAACATGAACTTTAGAGCCATTTCTCCAATGGTCGAGAATTGTCTCTAGGAGAGCCAGCCTCTCCTTGAACATTTCCGTGGAGCATTCTGATGTCATACTTGCAAGCTTCGATGCAACGCCAGCTGCTTTTTTAAACTTTTGATGTGCTGACAATTTTTTTTCATTGCTGTGAGTGCTTACTTGCACATGCTCTACGTCACTGCACATATCACTCTTTCTTAGTTGGATATTGGCTACATAAGTATCTAAAAACCAGCGCTCAGCACATAGTCCTTTATCGTACTTGGGCATGTTGGATGCCGTTCGTACAACGAAAATGTGTCGACAGGGCAACAGCATTGATTTCCTGAAGGCACACGAACAATCTTCAGTTGTACAAATCTTGCCATGAGTAATAGCAGAATTGATTTTTTCTGTCACAGTCATGGAAGCTTGTAGCTCTTCATTTAAATGACGAAATGCATAGGGAGTCAGCAGGGTGGCGTACAATTTGGCTGCTTCATCGCCATTTGGTATTACTATCTTCTTTTGCAGCATAACAGCTGCTTTGTGAGCTTTCTCATTTCGCTGAGTGTTGATCAAGGCGAAGAATCGCTCAACAAACAATTCCAGAGAACTAAAGCGCTCTACAATCTGCTTTAGCTTAGAGTTTAAGCACTCTGCTCGGTTGTTCGTGGAGTTGAAAAAGTTGCCGCACGACCACTTTGATCCCAATGTCCATTCTGTATGAATGGCATGCCAGTTGGTAGTGAAATATTCCACTACTCCCTTTGCTGCTGTTTGCTGCAGCAAGGCAAAAAGCTCATCATACTGGTCTTCATTTTTTGCATAGACCATTTGCTGCAATAGGTCCAGAGCAGTGTCTTGTTCAGCTTTTGTGATTCCCAATTTCTGCACACTTACTTCTCTGCGGAATGCTTGCAGGACATGGAAAGCACATATATGGAGTGCCGAGGATGGAAATAGTTCTCTTATTACCGGTCGTTCTTTCACATCTTTGTCCGCCATGGTCACCCTCACTGAGTTCCAACTGGGATTCAAATCTTTGAACTCTTCGAAAACCCAGCGAAGCGTGTCGGCATCTTCAGTCGAAAACAACCCAACAGCGACAATTTCACTCTCTCCATTACCGTTCTCAATGATGACAAGAAAGCAAGACATTCTTGTCTCTATCAACTTGTACGTAGCGTCGATAAAGATGACTTCAGGCCAGCACCGAAATGATTTCTTCATCACATCATCTTGAAAGTAGACAGCCTGGAGCTCATGGTTTTCATCTGTAAGCAAACGTACTGTTGCGTTGTGCTTCTCTTGAAGCATGCGTACAACTTCGGGCAAATCATTCCTTGGTTGCAAGAGTCTATGTTTGGCTGCAATATTTGACAAGTCCTTGAGAAGAACAGCACTACCACTCTCCTTCTCCATTTGTTCTCTCACCATCATCTTGATGGCCTTCATTTTCATCAGCTCACGAGCCTTGTTTTGAAGCTCTGGTGCCAACCTTCTCTGTTGAGGTAAATGCCGAAAAAGTTCCTGGTCAACGGGATGATTGTGTGTCAAGTCAAGTGACCTCACTTCCAGGAACTTTCCTTTCTTCTCCACAGCAATGTAGATATTGACGCTGCAGTCCCGTTTGAATGTCCTAAAAAGAATGGGGGAAAGAAAATAGAAATAGTATATGCATTACAAGGGCGAAATTCCAATAGCAGCTCATGAATAGGCAAGTTTAACAGTTTAACGACGTGCCACTTTTGTTACGGGAAGACGCTCTCATGCCAGCAACAGTGATGACTCGCCGGGTTTGCGATTTGCGTATGCAACTTGCGCGAAGGCGTTCTACGTCGCGTCGCGTGCATTTTTGCGTATATGAGGTTTTGGCTTTTTTTAAGTGGTAGACGGTTCGCAAATACTAGAGGTCCGTTCGAATCACCTGCAGCGATCGGAACCGCTTCACGGCTGTGCACGAGAAGTTGAGTTGAGAAAATGTGCAACGCGATTTCAGTAGTGCAGGCACAATGCGCCACCCCAAACGAATGACAAGGTGCCGAGACGGTGCAGGCCTTATTTTTGTTTGCTTAATTACTCCATTCATTCAACTAACACTCACCGATGGCAAACCGTACACGTGCACAGATTATGAGGTGCAAATATCTGGGCAAAACACCCTGCTTAAGTTATGCCTATAAGTGCAACCTCGTCTGCTCAGCGGCACGCGCGGCTGCACCATGCCGGCACCATCGGCGTAGAAGGTGCCGCAAAAGGTGAACCACCTACTAGTGCAGCACAGTTCAGTAACTCAACCCAAAATGCCAATGAAGAGCACACGCATAGCCGCATAAAACTACTTACGATGATTTCCGCGCGCCTTTGTTGGTGCTGATAAACTTCGCGCCGCCATGGATACAGCAGTATCGAAGCTGGTAATACTTCAGTGACTCCGACATCTTGCTGGCCAGTTTCCCCACGCGGTTTTTCGCCGCCGCAATGGTCCTTGCATCCCGTTTCCATAACTGCACGCAGTTTTCTGCACTGAAGCGGGAGATACACGCTTCGAGGTCTTCAAAAGTGCCGAAGCGATCACCGACCGCAAGCTGCACTTTGCCGTCCTCAGCCTCTTGCATTAGTAAAACACTCGATGGTCTGATGTCTCGTAATAAATAACAGACACCACGAGCAAAATAAATACGGCAACGAAGCAGCAACACACGTTGCACGTGTTGCGAGCGGAGACAGGTGTACGAATGGGCTCGTCACGCACGCAAGGCTTCGTCTGTCCGGTCTCGGGTGGTCCCAGAACGGGTGGTGGGGTGTTCTCCCCGGCAGTTAGTCACGTGACATATGAGAGCCAATGGGAGGCTACTGCCGGGAGAAATTTTTTTGAACAATTATCCCGGTTGCCGGGAGAATAGACACTACCTTATCTTTTTTTTTTAAATAGCGAAGTTGAGGATTGGTACTTTTCACTCGTGCCTTGATTTTAGCCCACCATTCAGATAACCACTTTCTAGTTATTTCTACCCTCTTCAGGTATATTTTGCCCTCCCTGCCCCTAAACCCCAGTGCATTGAAAAACTCTGCGCCATCATCCTGAACTACAGGGTGAAGCCCTTTACAGAACATTATCCAAGTGTTCGGCAGTTTCCTCCTCCTCTCTACACGCACTGCATACCACGTCTACACCTTCGTGCTTGGTCCGATAAGTCTTGGTTCGCAATACTCCCGTCCTAGCCTCAAACAGTAGAGAATTACGCCGAGCATTATCATAGATCCATTCCCTGGAATTTCCTGCCTAAACATTCGATAGATCTCTAGCACGGACTTTATAATCATGCCAATTCTCCACATGTCAGTCTCCGTTTCCTTCACCTTCTTCTTAACCAATAGTTCTTTTTGGTTTGACCCCCTGATCTTTTTTAAGTATATACCCGTCAATTTTCTGGTTCACTTCATCCATTTTGTATCGACATTCCTCATGTACAAGTAGCTACATACCTTCCTAGCCCAACGCTCCTCCCCCATTTTTCTGAATCGCTTCTCAAATTTTATCTTACTGCTAGCTTCCCTGCCCTCAAATGATGTCCATCCCATATCACCTTGTACTCCCTGATTTGGTGTATTCCCGTGAGCTCCTAAAGCAAGCCTACCTATTCCACGTTGCTTAATTTCTAATCTTCCTTGAACCTCTGATCTCATGCACAAGACCCCGTTGCCGAAACTCAGACCAGGAACCATGATACCTTTCCAAATTCCTCTCACTTCACACCTATTGTAATTCCACAGTGCCTTATTTTTCATAACCGCTGCGTTCCTGTTTTCCTTAGTCATTACTTATATGTTGTGTTCCCTTAGGTACTCAGTCCCATTGCTTATCTGTACACCCAGATATCTGTATTTATATGCTATCGCTAGCGCGACCTCCTGTATTCTAAATTCACTATCTTCGTTATCGTTGAAAATCATGACTGCTGATTTTTTCTTACTGAATCTGAAATCTAACCTATCTCCCTCATTACCGCAGATGTCCATCAATTTCTGCAAATCTTCCTTGTTGTCGGCCATTAGCACTATATCATCTACGTACATCAATGCTGGTAGTGCCTGTTCAATGAGTTTTCCTTGTTTGATGAAAGAAAGGTTGAAGCCAAGTCCACTTCCCTCTAGTTTGGCCTCTAGTCCTTGTAGGTACATCATGAATAAGAAGGGTGACAGAGGACACCCCTGCCTAAGCCCCCGTTTTACCTCTGCGGGCTTGTATACCTATTTTTCCCACTGTATAACTACGTTGTTGCCTATATAGATATGCTTTAAAAGATTAGTGACTCCAACTTCCATACCTAGTGTGTCCAGTATTCCCCACAAGTCCTCTTGAACCACACTGTCGTACGCTCCCTTGATATCCAAAACTGCTAGCCACAGGGGCCTGTGTTCCTGCTATTTTGATGCACTGCTTCAGTGAGGACAGATCGTCTTCCAACCTCCTGTGTTTTCGAAACCCATTCTAGAGTTCCCCCAGCACCCCGTCATCCTCTATACATGCCTGCAGTCTTTCCTTTGTAATCTGCATCGCCAGCCTGTAGACCACTGATGTCACTGTTATAGGATGATAGTTGTTTATGTCACCTTTGCCCCCCCCCCCCTTTTTTTTTTATAGATTATGCTCATCCTGCTAAGTTTCCATCCCTCGGGGGCTTCAGCATGAATTGTTGTTTTGCTCGCTGCCTCTTTCAAAGTCTGCTTAGACTTGGGACCCAGTGTCTATAACAGCATAATTGGGATGCCATCCGGGCCTGTTGATGTAATACTAGGAACCCTCTTCTCAGCTATTTCCCACTCTCGTTGTGAAAATGGAGCCACTGCGCCACTTGATCCATCTTTGTCTAATAAGGTGCATAAGGCACTTCTTTGTTGAAGTTTTGCTGTCACCATTATTCTTATATATTCTAAAGCTTGTTCTAAAGGTATATATTCTAAAGCTAAAGCTGTAGTTATAAACCTCTGCTCTAGGCTTGTCTTATTTCTTAGGGAGTTTAGATGGTTCCAAAATGTTTTTTAAAACCATCCAGCTCTGAGCTGTATTAGGAGCGGCACCCTAGGCGAACGTTGGCGAAAAGCGGATGTGCACGGCTCACAAAGCGCTCGCATCTCGCTATTTCTGCAGTCATTTTTTATTCGGTTTAATATTTTCCCCGGGTAGGGGGGGGGGGCGTGTTAAGGCTACGCTGCTGCACTTGCCATTCATGACGTTTCTTATGTCGACCGTTATTTTTTCGGAAATGGCAGGCCAGTTTTTTTTTTTATATCACTGTGTGCACGCGTGATGTACTGCGTGCGTTTCTTACGTGAATGCGTCCAAGCTGCTGTTTGTGTGATCTGTTAACACAGATGGACTAAAAAAAAAGGCAGCATTCCACGGAGTGAATGATGGAGAGTGGGGCGAAGAATTTGTCCGTCCATTCGTTCTTGCTTCCGTCCGTCCATGCGTCCGTCAGTGTGACCGTCCATGCGTCCATCAGCCCGTCCATGCGTGCGTCTGTTCGTGCGTCCGTCCCTGCGTTCGTCCATGCAGCCACCCCTGCGTCCGTTCATGCGTCCATCCATGCATCTGTCTATGTGTCCGTTCGTCCATCTATTCAACACTCCAAGTACCACCATCTCGCATCTTTTCATCATATATTCCCCATATAGAAGCACCGCCATCCAGCGGACTTTGCAAGGACTAAACGAGAGGTAGCACACGCACACTTTCTTACGGCTTGCGCTTCGGGTCCACTTCCCACCTTTAACCACCTCGAGTTCATGGTATATACTAGTTCACTGTATTCATGGCACTGCGGCCGAACGCTCGCTAAACCTTTCGAAAACCAAGGAGGTTTCGCCCAGCGAGTATGACGTAGCAAACTTTTTCAGTCAGATAGTACTCAATGTACATGCCAATGGCTGCTAATGGGAAACGAGAGGCGGAGAATTCGGCTTTTACTTTCTTACGGCTTGCGCTTCGTATCTACTTCACATTTTTAACCACCTCGAGTTCATTCATGGTATATACAACTTCATTGTATTCATGGCAGTGCGGCTCAACGCTCGCTAAACCTTTCTAATTCGAAGGAAGTTACAGCCAGCGAGTATAACGTAGCAACCCTTTCTTGTCAGATAGTGCTCAATGTACATGCCAATGGGTGCTAATGGTGATCGCAGCCTGCGCGTTAACTAAAAGCCGAATGCTCCTGTCTCTCATTCCCCATTAGCAGCCATTGACATGTACATTGAGCACTATTTTTTTATTGTTCAACAACGCACAGAAGAAGTCTCTCACCGGCACCACCTTGGAGGTCAAAATGTTATACTTGTTACATACTACGGGGGACGAACGGGTGCCGCTATAGGGAGTTTCGCCCCTTAAACGTTTGCATGCGATGAGCTGAGCCGGTTTTATACGGCACCTTCATCAAGTTCAGGATCTGAGTGCTGACATGCCAGCATTGGAAGCCTGGGTAGAAATATAAACATACCCGGATGCAGCAAGCCACCTGATCGTTTTTTTAAACTTTATTTTGATGCGATAAACATTGGTGCACTGTATATTTTTGTATATTAAGCGTCAGAATGTGGTGATAATTCAACAAAACTTAATTCATGTTCGACTCATTTTATGGTTTCAAAATAAAATAACGGCTGCCGGTCGGCTGCCGTTATGACTCACTGTACACCACCCGCTGAGTGAGTCATACAGGTAGGTGGTTACGAACCGGTCACAGACATGCATAGACAAAACCACAGCCTTAGGAGCCCCTGATAATGAATTACAACACGGTCACGTTCCCTCTGCGTGCTTCGAGTAACTTTGATTTCCGCGGTGTGTGAGGTCTGCCCAAATTTATTATTATAATAACGTTGTTGTTTTTATTCATGTTTTCTTTATTGATTTGCCTCCTCCTTCCACTCTCCAGACCTTCGCATCATTCCTCACGCCCTCCTTTTTTTGTACTCACTCTCGCATAAGTCTCACCTTTGTATTTTTGGTTACGGCACAAAATCAACGTAGACGGAAGGAACACTGACGAGCCCTGTCCCTTCCGTCTTCGTCGATTTCGCGCTGAAACCAAAAATGCGCCCGTACCAACTAGCCCAACTTACAGTGGTTATTCCTCACCTTTACTCCTCCTCCTTCTCCCTTGCTCAATTACGTTACAGTTCTAGGCCTTGCTTTATACTCTCTCCCATTCTCCTCTCCTTCATCACCCTCCACTGTCCTTGCCATTCCGTTACTATACTCTAATGTGCATGGCTATACCACGGTGTTGTCCCCGAAAGAAAGTTGTCCCCGAGTAGAGCTATAGTATGCAATACTCGAGGACAACTCTCTGTGGCAATGAAGGGAAATGGGGTGGGGCTACAGCACATGTAGTCCTCCGCGAAGAAGTTCGGCTTGACTCGCTTTTCGAATGCCGGCCGTGATCGAATAATACCACAGCACAGAATGTGCTGCGTCTGCTTACAAAAGCTATTTGTGAGGGAAATTTGACACAACCTCCTTCGGCGAATCGTCGACGGAGGGCGACGAGCGCTCACCTGAAGACGAAGACGCTATTTTCACTGTGAGGTGCACCTAAAACGTGCGGCGTTTTCAGGCGTGAAAGGCGTGGAATGACACTTCATTAAGCAAAACAAATATTATTATCTCCTTGGTTATTGCAGCGTGTCTTTTTAAACATCATCCCGTTGAAAATAGTCTTGTTTTCATTATCTTCACGCAGAAAACACAGACGCGTTTGTGGGACTATGTTCTTCAGCGGTGACACACGTCCACTTTGGTTCCGTAGCATTCCCCTCATTCCCACAGAAAGTTGTCCCAGAGTATAGGAGCTGCATGGTGCATACCAAAACCCCCTGGACTGGTATAACGGGCATTCCATTGCACGTGCCCACTTTTTGTGGTTCCCGCCTCCTTTATTCCTCTTGGCCCTTACAACACTTTCACACCCTCACTTCCCTTTGCCACCCACTTGTTATACTGCCACAATATGAGCTGCTTGGCACATTCCGGTTTATATTTCTAGCCCACGCACTACACCCTATGCCGAGCTTCAAGTTGTGTTGTTAAAATAGCACCTCGAAAACGTTATCAACGTGTTTATTGCAGTGTCTGCGTGATTGGCTCCGAGCGAGAAAATGTCACCTTCTCCGTGGCAGAAAATTGGAAAATATCCACGCAAAATAAATGATAATTTTTTTTTTGTTTCAGTCAGCGTCTAATCAAGGCCATCTGCGTGACAGTAGCGTAGTCGTACCTGGTGTCGAAAGAGGTGAACTGCGCAACCAGTTGGCGTCTTAAAGGCCCACCGTGCTCGGACATAATCATCATCAGTTGCAAAAAAAAAGCGCTCCAGCAATATAGACAGCTGAGTAGGTTCGCATGTTGAATTACGAACGCATACTACGCCCTTCGCGGATTCAGAAAAGTAACAATTATGGTTAGTGAACGCACCTGTGCTTGCAGTAGATGATTCTAGGATAGCGTGAAACGGGACAATGTAATACCCCTGTCACACGGGCACCCGTGAAGACCGTTTAACTCCCTCGTCTTTACGACAACGAAGATGCGGTCGGTGTCACACGGCCACCCTTACGCAAACGAAGGTGAACGGAGCATTTCGCAAAGGACGTTCAACGATCTCCCTTCGCAGCGAAACGAGGTACTCTCGTCCTCTGCAGTCTTGAGGTCAAAGATAAATTTCGAGCACTAAGTGGCCGCAGTGAAAGAATAATACATTTTAGCAATATTAAACGTTCTTTCGTTGTATTACTCATTCACAACGCGTGTTTGTTTACAATATTTACGCCCGCCAGAGTTCACTTACTCTCAACACCGATGCCCTACACACCGTGCCTCGCGAGTCGGGCCGGCCGGCGCCAGCCGATCAACGTAATTGCCAGCGCAATATCGCACCACTTCCTCACGTCGTCCGCTGTGTCACTCATGGCTGAAGAACACAAAATGTGCGCTCACGAGGCAAGGAAGCATAAAAACTTTCGTACCGGACATGTACACAGGCAACAAAACAACTAAAAGCACAATGTGGCCAGCGTCACCAGCAGGATTGCTACATTTAGCAAATGCGTTTTTATTTGAAATTATTTTTTAACGGTTTGTTAGTCGCATACCTACTTAATAGTGCTGTTTTGTAAAAACCGCATAACGAGGATTCACAAAAAAATTATTAGGGATCAAATTAGAATACTTTTCTGAAAATCAAACAGCGCCAGCTGAGTCCCCTCGCGGCAAATGTTACAACCTTGTCATTGCCGTGTGACACTGCCGCAACTCCTCCTCCGTCAGACCCCCTAGGAGAGATTTACGTTGACGGTGTTCAACGGAGTTTGGTGGTGGCCGTGTGACAGGGGTATTACGCGCGCACGGTCGTTCGTTTTCTTACGGCATGATTGAGGGAGGCCCAAGCGTCCGTTAGCCGCCACAGTGGTCAAGTGGCTGCTGACCCCCAGGTTGCAGGATTGAATCTCGGCCGCGGGGACCGCATTTTTGATGGAGGCGACGCCCGTCTGCTTAGATTTAGGTGCACGTTGCAGAACCCCCACATTATGACACTCTCAAATCATGACGAGTAAATCACCACTATTCCTCTGAAGGAAAGTATATATATAACAGCTGCATCTTAGCTACGGATCAGAAATTTGGAGACTTACAAAGAGGGTTCAGCTTAAATTGAGGACGACGCAGCGAGTACTGGAAAGGAAAATGGTAGGTGTAACCTCAAGATGCAAGAAGAGATTAGAGTGGATCAGGGAACAAACCGGGGTTAAGGATATCATGGTCGAAATCATGGTGAAAGGAAATGGACATGGGCCGGGCATCTAGCGCGTAGAAAGGATAACCACGGGTCATTAAGGGTAATTAGCTGGATTCCTAGAGAAGGCAAGCGGGTTAGGGGGAGACAGAAAGTTAGGTGGGCAGATGAGATTAGAAGTTTGCGGGTATAAAATGGCAGCGCCAAGCACAGGGCCGAGTCGACTGGCGGAAGAACGAGGCCTTTGTCCTGCTGTGAACTTAGTCAAGGCTGATGATGATGATGAAAGAACCTCAGGTGGTCGAAATTTCCAAAGCCCTCTCCTGTGGCGTCTCTCATAACGTGCTTTTGGGACTTTAAACCCGAACGATTATTAGTTATCAAGCATCCGTCACAATTTTCTCGAAGTAACCCACCTTGCGTATATACTTGCCTTGCAGGTGACGAGATTGCACGTCATCCACCACTGCATCGTCGTCTGGAACGGCTGGGTGGGCCTGACGTTCGGCGCCGAAGGCCAGATCATGATCTGCATCTGCATCAACTGTCTGGTGCACGTCATCATGTACTCCTACTACTTCCTGTCCTCCTTCGGGCCGGCCATGCGGCGGTACCTGTGGTGGAAGCGGTACCTGACGATGATGCAGATTGCCCAGCTGTCCTTCTTCGTTATTTACGCCATGGTGCCCATGGTCCACGAGTGCAACTACCCGCGCATCCTGCTTTGGATCGGGTTCGCTGCAGGCGGTTGTGCTGCTCAGCCTGTTCTGCAACTTCTACCTGCATACGTACAAGGGAGGCGACCCGAGGCAGCATTCGCCAGCCAAGGAGAGAGTAGAGTGAGCACTCCAAAGCCGTAGTCGTGGCGGGGAACAATGTTTTTTTTTCCTTTATTGTGTAAGTATCGCGTATGTTTCTAAGCGCCGTCGACATACTTACAAGTGCCTTGACAAGCGCGTAAGTCGGTCGTGAGTGGAGTTCTGGTTTCGGGATGTCCTTCGTCGCCTCGTCATGCAGTTTCGTGCGCTTGTGTTCGGCTCTGTGAGTGGTGTGACAACGGCGACCTTACGGCCAGCTTGTGCAACAAGTGTGACCGACCTGTGCTCCACACTCGATGACGAACTCTGGCGTAGAGCACCGGCGGGCGTTCTGTGGGTCCAGGACAGTGGCGCTGCAAACGTTCTTCATGAAGGAAGCAGGAAGCGTTGGCCGACGTTCTCGGATGCGACCGTGGCCACCATTAAATGGGCGATTTGACTTTCGCCGCCCCTGTTCAGAGCTGACTCACGCTGAACGTTCGGGTGGTGCACCGACTGCGCGCGCGCGTTCAACGCCAGTGCAACGCGGCGTTTCCTGCTTTCGGGACTCCTTTGTTTGCGAGACAAGAATAAAGTAGGTCTTTTCATCGATGTTGTCACACACTGCTGATGTTGTTACCCACTGCTTGAGTGCACTAGATGCCAAATGACGTCTTATCACTTATCGGACCAAGCAAAAGACATTTGGGACTCTAAAAGTATTATCATTGAACATGCTTCGTGGCACCAGCAGGCAGAAGAAGTGTTCCACGCTCGTCGTCATGGCTACTAGGGGCGCTCCCAGGTTCAAATGCACATATATGCCACATAAAGTGAACGTGTGGGAGGACCATCGCTGAAACTCAGTCCGTAGAGCATCGAATGTGGTATCGGGCCTGGTGTGCCATTCCCTGGCTAACGCCACTGTTCTTCAAGTGTACTTAATCTCTTTATGCGCATTATATGGTCGCTGTCCGCTATTCATACCTAATAATATCTGGGGGTTTACGTCTCAAAACCACGACATGACGTTAAGGGACGCCGTAGTGGAGGGCTCCAGAAATTTCGACCATCTGGTGTTCTTTAAGGTGCATTGACATCGCTAAGTACGTGGGCCTCTACCATCTCACCTCCATCGAAATGTTACCGGTATCGAACCCGCCACCTTCCGCTTCATTTCTCGCTGTAGAATGTCGTGACCCCGGCGAGTAATGTGGCAACCAACTGCAGGTTTAATCGGGGTGTCTACCAACCTCGAATAATCGGGGGATATTGGTATGCCTGAAAAAGTAGGGCAATTTTTGAAGAAACTTGAGCTGTTCATGGAAACTGGCTCATGGCAGCATGTGCAACTGTCGTGAAAGCAATCTACATTTGATCAAAGCTTATGAGGCTACTCCTTTTCTGAAACTGCATTAAACTGCTAAGCATAAACAAGGAGGTAATGCATGACGTTTGCAATCACGCAACATATCCCGACTCACAATCATATTACGTGTCCATAAATTTGTGCTTGTTTGTCTTTGCTCGACCTGAGCTCGGCTTAGAAACACTGTGGTTCAGCAGAAGGGCTTTAAGAAGAGGCTCGCTGGACCGAATCAAGCTCATTTAGCGGCAAGGAAACGATACACATCCACAGGTGTGCGTGCTGTTTGGGCAAGCACCTTGCTTGTTTTTTTTAAAAGTATTTTCCTAAAACTTTAGCACTCATTTTCAGTCCACATATATTCACAAGTGTCCTTATTAAGTGGCTTGGTTTTTTTTGTTGTTGTTGTTGGCATTGTGGGAGAGCAGCGCATAGTAAAGGACACTGGACACAGGGGACACAATGATGTGTCCTATATTTTGCGCTGTTCAGTGGTAATAATGAGACCGTCTGTTTTTCAAGCAGTCTTACCAATCGGGAAGTATTCTCATAATCGTCACCGGAAACCTGTAAAAGCCAGGAAATTTGGAAACAAACATAGATTGATGGACACCATGCCCCCTTGAAGTTGCTAATTAAGTGCAATCGACATGGAAGTTTTCATCTGAATCTCGTCACACTGAACCCCTCGTATTCGGTTGCCAACAGCAGAAACAGAAAGAAGGGGTTGCTGGCCGGGCGACGCCTGTATCTGATCGGCTACACAGAGTAGGCTATAGAACAAAGTGGAAACAACATTAGCGGATTCTTTCACCTCATCGACTGAATTCTGATTGCGAGTGTTGGAATCTCATTCAGGCATAGTAAACCTTCTTCGAATTATTGTCTTTCCATCGGCATTTTTTAATGATATTTGGTCTATTCAAGCGTTATTTTTCTTTCTGTACATTTCGAAGATCACCTTAGTTTAAACTGTTCCAAAAAGGGATTACCTTAACTTTGCGCAATTAGGCTATGCTCTGGCTGGCCACGTATGCACTAAACGACTACTGACAGTTTCTTTGCTGAACTTGCGGAAACTCATCATGCTTCACGCGTTAACGCGATAGCTCTCTACAAAACTAAATGCTGAAATTCCAATACAAAATATTGAAATTTGATTGTAGTGTTGCCATTGAAATGCCGGACTTGACAGTTTATCGGCCTCACTGGGGTCTGCGCATGATGAAAATATGCTGGCGTGTCGTGGGGAAGATGACAGTGACGTCGTCAGCCCTGCCCTAATGTTGCGCAACCGCTGCGGCAAAAAAGTTGGGCTTTACTTCTATTCGCTTATACTACAAAATTGATATGTGAGGTTCAACGTCCCAAAACCACCATATGATTATGAGAGACGCTATACTACAAAATTGGATCGCCTGAATATACACTCCAAGCCTATGGTCATGATGGCGTAGTTCGACATAAAGTGGACAACCAATGTTATGTGCGATTCTTGCATCCGCTGCTTGTATTTCACGGCAGCAGCGATTGCAAGATCAGAGCGAGGCTCTGTGCATGACATGATGACACGACACCGACCTCGTAAAGGTTCCTTTTTTTCTTTTTCCATTCTAATCGTATTGCTATCGTATTAGCAATGTTTGGCACATTTTTTGGATATACTTGTCACATAGGGACTACTTTTCAGCTTACAGTACACTTTCCTTCATCCATCTAAATAGGGGTGTTCACGTAGTCAAAACCACAACACCGTAGTCAAAACCAAGGGGACCTCATGTGTGTGTGTGTGTGCGTGTGTGGGTGTGGGTGTGGGTGGGTGTGGGTGTGAGTGAATGTGGGTGTGTGGGTGTGTGTACTGTGTGAGTGATAACGGGGATTGAATAGCGTTCATCGTCGTCAGCCTGACTACGTTCACTGCAGGAAAAAAGCCTCTTCCATGATCCGCGAATCAACTCGGTCTTGTGCTTTCTACTGCCACGTTATACCTGCGAAGTTTTCAAACCCGGTGGAGGCGAAAATGCTGTAGGTTCATGTGCTCTGATTTGGGTGCACGTTAAATAACCCCAGGTTGTCGAAATCGCCGGAGCCCTGCACTATGGCATCTCTCATAATCATATGGTGGTTTTGGGACGTCAAACACTGCATATTTTCAATTTTCAATCTTATCGGTCCACCTAGCATTCTCTCTCCCCTCAATGTAGCGTTACCGTGCCGCAAACATTCGTTGCGGGCGCTTCGCGGAATAACGTTTACGAGCCTAAGCTGGGACGGTGATGTCGCCTAGCAGTGGATTATTGCACTAAAAATGAAAAAAAAACATCATTCTTGCAAACCATTGCACAATGGTTTGCAACCATTGCACAATGGTTGCACAATGCAAACCATTGTGAACCACACAAAGCGCTAGAGAGGAGACCGGTAGTGCCACCATCACCATCATCATTTCTCAATCACCGCGCCGCGCCTCTCGCGCAGCTGATGCTAGCTCGAGCTGCGCGAGGATTAGAACAAGCTAGCGCACTTGGTGCGTCGGACGTGGAAAGCCACGCGGCTCCGCTTCAGGCGTGGAATAAAGTGGCGAGAGAACGACACGACCACGTTGGCCGCCGTCCCGTCCAACGTTACTAGATACTTTTTTCGTTGGTCCCGTCTTCCTCTCCCGTTACACTATAAACACGGTAATTTTTAATGTTGCAGATTTGTTTACACCGATATTTAGTCAGGCCTATCGAAATGGGAAACGATCTCAAGACTAGGCTGTTATTGGTAATACTCGGTCGTCGAAGTCAGCTGATGACAAGCTAAGCCATTTCGCACAGTCCCCAGTGATGAAAAAAGTGAATCCGTCCCCACAAACACTAATTTCAGTTCTAAGCGGGCGTCTGAAACCACCGCCATGAAACCACAGCCATTCAGCTGAATATGAAAAATTGGCGCCCGCATTATGACACGCGAGAAACTCCACTGATTGCGTCACATGGGGGGGGGGGGGGTATCGCATGCATGTTGCGTAAATTGGGTATGGTTTGGTAATGCTTAATTGTTGTTTCGTCCTTATTATTTTTATTTATTGAATGAGGAAGAAGCGAAGGCAAGAAGTGTAAAGTTAAAGGGTATCTTTATTGCTTCGTGCCGTCGTTGCATTAGATGGAGAGGAGACGCCCTTGACTGAACACGACCGAGGGAGATAAGACGAGGCACGAGGCGAGCCGATCATGCGCAGTGGCGGTGTGGACAACGCCGACACCGAAGAGCCACATCGTGTGACTCAGAAATGCTCGGTATTTAAATATATCGCATACGGTACACGCTAACGGTGTTTTAGCGTACTGCGCACGTGCATTTCAGTACTGCGATTCCTCTAAGCCCACTTTCCCGATACGCAGGCTAAACTGTAACTTCCTATTGTCTACGCCTGGCTTTTACGTGATACCTAGTTCGACCCCGTGGAGGCCTGTCTATAATTGGACTTACTATCAGCGCTAATGAGATGTTAATGAGTTCTATTCTTTCGACAGCTGGCTCGACTGTAGTTCGCCAGACGACAAGTCGCAGGAAACGGACACGTGGTTTCGCGTGCATCAGCGTTGCGTGAACAGGGCGAGAAGTATGCGGGTGGGAGAGGGAGGAAAACCTCGTATTCGAAGGATGTCAATGGCGAAATGGTTAGGAAAGATACTATATACCGGTTTGTACAATGCCAAGCAGTATTTCAAGGCAGGAACTTCAGAGAGCTGTTCTAATGAGCTGTCAGAAGTTATATGCGTTGCTTTCAGCGATACGTTTTCTTCAGTAGAAACGCAGCACGGACAATGGGAACCCTTCTTCGCCTGAGCGATGCTATGCTCTAGCCTGGTGAGACTCTGAGACTCTACAACAGTAGATGATATATATATATATATATATATATATATATATATATATATATATATATATATATATATATATATATATATATGATATCTAACAGACAATAATGCCAAGGAAAGTATAGGGGAAGATATTAGACCAAATTGTACTGTAAATATGAAGAAAAGTGGGTGAAAAGATAACTTGCCGTGGGCAGGATCCCAACCTGCTGTTTCTTCATATTTACATTCCATTTGTTCTAATAACTTCCCCTATACATTCCTTGGCATTACTGTCTGTTAGATCTCATTATTATTGTGTCAAAACACGGAACAACGATCCCTTAGGTATACACTTCTTTCCCTTATTCATTAACGAGGGTCTCGTACTGGCAGACTTGGTGTCATTTGATTGTATACGAGGGACTATTGGTCAGCTGCCCGCTCGTAATAAGTTCACGTGCTACGTGACGCCACACATGGGCATAAAAGGGTGTTTCACACTCACCGCTTGGCTTATAGATGGCGCTGACTGACACTCCTACTTCTAAATTCACATATAACCCAAAAAAGTGGATGGAGGGAAGGGCGCTGTGATAGCTCAGTGGTTAGAGCATCGAACGCGTTATTCGGAGGTCATAGGTTCGATTCCTGCTCACAGCTGTTTATTTTTTACCCACTTTTCTTTTTTCTTATTTACATTCCATTTTTTCTAATAACTTCCCCTGTACATTCCTTGGCATTACTGCCTGTTAGATCTCATTAATATTGTGCCAAACAAGGTAAAACGAGCCCTTAGGTATACACTTTTTTCTCTTATATATATATATATATATATATATATATATATATATATATATATATATATATATATATATATATATATATATATATATATATATATATATATATATATATATATATATATATATATATATATATATATATATATATATGCCCAAAGTGCTTGCAGTACGGAAAGAGATTATTCGCATTTATTAAAGAGCAAAATGAATGTAACAAGAGCCAACGTCAATAAGACGAAAAGAACAAGTAAGGAATTGTTCAAAAGAGAGAGAGAGAGAAAGGGATGTCAAATGAAGTAAACTATAGTCGAATTCCTAAAGCATTGGGCTTTTTTATTTTTTTCTGCATATGTAATGTAACGGCAATATCGAGCATCTGCAATGGTACGCTTAGCTAAGATCCTACGTAACTTTAAAGGGACTGTCTACCACTCAGTGAAATGTGAAATTTTTAAATTGTGGTGCAAATGAGAAGATCGTTCATCACATCGACGGTGACGAGCATGCTTATGACTCATAAAAAAGAATTACAATTTTTACTTCATGTTGAAAGCCGGCAAAAGATGACCGCTAGCGTTAACCAACAGTAATGTGGTTAATCTACTAGTAGGACGATGAATTCTCACAGGTAGACATATTTTGCTTGAAAAATTGGTTCCAAATCTGCATGTTACACCGCAAATGTCGTCGAAAGACGATAGTCTTGCGTCTGGAGAGAGTGAACAAAACGTTTATTTGACGTTCTGCGCAAGAAAATCGGTGAATGGTATTCTGGAGGCGCTGTGTTGCCTCGAGCGTGATGCGGAGGTGAACGAGCACGTTAGATACAAGCGCCATCTGGCAGTTATCTACGAAAACAAAAGCATGCAGCCAGTGGAGAAAGATGCGCGCCAGTCTCAGAGATGATAAGGTGTAGAACGCAAAGCGACGGGCAGGTGCCACAAAAGATCTAGTAACGTTCGGTGCCACCACCGTGACGTCGTAGCAAAGCGCTGGAAACACCTTTCTGAGCATCGCGTTGCACTGTCAGCGCAGTGCGATAAACGCTACATTCCTTAGAGCTACTTGGGTGTGCCTCTTCTAGTGTAAATCCAGACATACAAAACATCGAAGCGTTGTGTGGCACCTTAGATATGCGCAATAACTGCTTTTGAATTGGCAATCGCACAGCTTTGAACGCTAAACCTTGAACAATATTGGTGGGCGCTGCGGATCGGGTTGGCTGTTTGGTGCCGTTTGAGGATCGTTAGAGCAGACAAACAGACAAATATACAGACAGACAGACCAAAATTTTTTTGTCGATATGATTGATATGTTGGGTTTTAACGTCCCAAAACCACTACATGATTATGAGAGACGCCGTAGTGGAGGGCTCCGGAAATTTAATTTTTTTTTTTTTTTTTTTTTGTCGAAGGTCCCCAAGAAAGACTATCGTCTTTAAAATAAACGTGTATGTAAAATAAACGTGTATGTAAAATAAACGTGTAGTGAAGAGGAATGCCCACTACTAAAGCGACATCGACACGTTGGCGCGAGGCACGAGCTAAGACTGCCTGGTTGTTGCTGCGACGCTGCCCGTACAACCAGCCAGCTCTTGCTGCTTTTGTACAGACGCTGATACCGCTTTGGCCTTGCATTTACATTATATTTTGGTGGAGAGTGCTGCGGTCTTCCCCAGTCCTGGAACTGCGTAGCCGAAAGCTGCCGTCCGTCATGCCTGACGACGCTGTCTTCACACCCCCACCGGGTTCGCCACGCAGGAGCTGTCCCGGTGCCCAGCTCTTGCGAGAACCCGACATCTTCAGCGGCACCGACGAGAAAGACGTTGAGGATTGGCTGGAATCTTATGAACGAGCCAGCGCTACTAACAAATGGGACGATCCTACAAAGCTTGGTAACGTGATGTTTTATTTAACGGATGTTGCCAAGCTGTGGTACAGAAACCATGAGGCGGATATCCCCACCTGGACGACCTTCAAAGCCTGCATCGCAGATGTTTTTGGACGCCCTGGTGTGCGCAAACTTCGCGCAGAACAGCGTCCACGAAGCTGGTCCCAACAAACTGGCGAAACATTCACTAGCTACATCGAGGACATCCTCGACCTCTGCCGGCGTGTCGACCCGGCGATGGCGGAAACTGACAAGGTACGACACATCATGAAAGGCATTTCAGACGACGCCTTTCAAATGCTGCTCTCGAAGAACCCTGTCACCGTCTCTAAGCTCATCGAGTTGTGCCAGAGTTTCGACGAGCTCCGACGACAGCGTCTTCTCACGCGACGCCCTAACGTCGCGGATGACACACTCTCAAGCCCAACCACCACATCTGACCATGAGTCCTTGCTATCACAGATCAAGGAGTTTGTTCGTGCTGAAGTCGCTCGTCAGCTATCGCTGCTATCGACAGTCGGCCAACCAGTCACCTCTTCCAGCAAACCTTCGCCAGGCCACCCAGGAGCAAGTTTGCGCGGCTCTGCCATATGCCCGTGACGCTTCACCGTTGCCGACCCCCGTTGCCTGTGCCGAGGTAAATGCACCTCTAAGCTATGCTGAAGTGGCCGTTCGACCACCTCTTCAGACTTTTACGTCACTGCCATCAGCCGTGCCACCGCGACCTACTACTGCTCGGTTCGCTCAGCCAAGGTCCCCCCAGAGTAGTGGACAATGGCGTACAGTGGACAATCGGCCCATATGCTTTGCCTGTGGCCTACCTGGCCACATAGCGCGATACTGCCGTCGACGCGTCCCTGTCTACCACCAGAGCTACCACCAGAGCTCCGAACCTGCCCCTTATGTGCCACCGCGCCCTTCGTTCACGGGATCTCAGCCTCCTGACCAGATGTCATCATACACCGACCACCGTCCTCCTGTTAACCGTCGCTCGCCATCACCTCGACGCCGCTCGCCATCCCCGATGCGTCGTCGTCCTTCATTGCTGGAGCGGGAAAACTGATTGCCGCAGTTCCAGAGGCAGGAACTGCGTCGCTCGCGAAAAGACCAAGGCCTCTCTCTTCCCCAACAAATATTCTCGACAAATATGTGGACGGCGTTGCTGCACTCGCTCTTGTCGACACTGGTGTCGCAGTTTCAGTGATCAGTGCCAGACTCTGCCGCTTGCTCAAAAAGGTTATGACGCCAGTAGCAAGTATATCACTTCGTACAGCCAGCGCAGATCACGTCACGCCATCCGCTGCCTGTACTGCTCGCATCGCGATTGATGGCCTCATCTATGTCGTTGAATTACTAATTTTGGATTCATGCTCCCATGACCTCATTTTGGGTTGGGACTTTCTCTCCGCTAACAAGGCCGTCATCGACTGCTCTCGCGCCGAGGTAGAATTTGAAGTGTTTGGCGACGTGCCGTGAAATGATGCTCTTGAAACCGGGGACAAACTATTTGTTGCTGAAGACGTCATCATACCGCCGCACTCTTTCGCCCTTACCATTGTATCTTGCAACTCGCTCGCCGAGTCGACTGCCCTTTTCACGCCATCTGCCCTTTTCGTTCGCCGCAAGTGTTCGCCGCTACCATATGCCCTTCTAGAACTTAATGACGGCGTCAGCAGACTGTTCATCTCGAACCTCTCGTCATGTCCTGTAACACTACTTCGGGGTGAGTGCGTCGGGTGGGTTTACAGTCTCGACCCTTCTGCAATTTTTGACATGTTGACTGGTCCTTCCGCCAAACACGAAGTCGCCGGAATGACTTGTGCCTCTTCGCCGCAGACTACTAGGCCTGACGTACTCAGCAGCTCCATCGCCGACACGTTAACCATTTCGCAACGTGCTCACCTTCTACGACTGCTGAAGAAGTTCCGTTCTTCCTTTGACTGCCAGCATACTCCTCTCGGCCACACGTCCACTGTGTGTCACCGCATCAATACGGGTACCAATGCACCATTGCGTCAAAGACCCTATAACGTGTCCGCAGCCGAGCGCCAGGTTATCGATGACCAAGTAGCTGACATGCTCAAGCATGGCGTCATCCAGCCTTCGAATAGCTTTTGGGCATCTCCAGTCGTTCTCGTTAAGAAGAAGGACGGGTCAATTCGCTTCTGTGTTGACTACCGTCGTCTTAACAAAAACTCTAGAAAAGACGTCTATCCCTTACCGAGAATTGACGATGCCCTTGACTGCCTCCAAGGTGCGGAGTACTTCTCTTCTATTGACCTACGGAGTGGCTACTGGCAAATCTCTCTGGCACCTGAAGATCAGCCTAAGAAGGCCTTTGTCACACCTGATGGCCTTTACGAATTCTGTGTCATGCCTTTTGGTCTTTGCAACGCACCCGCAACATTTGAGCGGATGATGGATAATCTTTTGCGTGGCCTGAAGTGGAAAACATGCTTGTGCTACTTGGATGACGTAGTTATATTTTCACCAGATTTTACAACGCATCTCCGCAGGCTAGTTGAAGTACTGCATTGCCTAACTGACGCCGGCCTTCAGCTCAACCTGAAGAAATGCCGCTTCGGCACAAATCAGCTCACCATCCTTGGCCATGTTGTCTCTAAAGACGGTATTCTTCCTGACACCACCGAGCTTCGGGCAGTTGCAGAGTTTCCTAAACCTGCGTCTCTGAAGGATCTGCGCAGCTTTCTTGGCCTCTGCTCCTATTTCCGCCGCTGTATTCGGAATTTTGCGATGATCAGCGCCCCCTTGACTGAACTTCTGCGCAGTGACTCGAAAAGTTACGCTTGGTCACCCGCCTGTGACGATGTTTTCGAAAAGTTGCGCCGCCTGTTAACCTCGCCGCCAATCTTGCGTCACTTTTACCCGACTGCTCCGACTGAGGTGCACACCGATGCCAGCGGTGCTGGACTCGGCGCAGTGCTCGCGCAGCGCAAATCGGGATTCAAGGAGTACGTAGTCGCATACGCAAGCCGTATCCTCACCAAAGCGGAAAAGAACTATTCTGTGACAGAGAAGGAGTGTATGGCAATTATATGGGCTCTAGCTAGGTAAATTTAGACCATACCTATATGGTCACCCCTTCGACGTAGTCACCGATCACCATGCGCTTTGCTGGTTATCCACAATGAAAGACCCCTCCGGCGGTTTAGCTCGCTGGGCTTTGCGGTTGCAAGAGTTCGACATGCGTGTTGTCTACAGGTCTGGTCGACGTCACACTGATGCCGACGCCCTATCACGTTCACCTGTGTCCTCCGAAAGCTCTGCATGTCTATCTGCAGTGGACGAAATGGTGTCGTTCCCAGAAAACTGTGACATGGCGTCTGAGCAACGTAAGGATGACTGGATCAGCACTCTTCTGCGATTCCTTTCAGACCCGTCGACTTCTCCATCTTCTCGAACGTTGCGCCGTCAAGCGGCTCACTTTGAGGTCCGCGATGGCCTGCTTTATCGCAGGAACTACAAGTCCGACGGCCGAAAGTGGTTACTCGTCATTCCACGCCACCTTCTTGCTGCAATATGTTCAGCTTTTCACGCTGACCCTTACGCACACGCGGGCAACTTCAAAACATACGCTCGGCTTTCCTCCCGGTTTTATTGGCGAGGCATGTACACCTTTTTGCGCAAGTACATTCAGTCATGCCCACAATACCAACGACGTAAAGCTCTGTCTCATCATACCTCTGGTCCGATCCAGCCAATCCCTTGCCCAGCCAGGCCTTTTGATCGCATTGGGATTGATCAGTACGGGCCTCTTCCATTCGCGGCTTCCGGAAACCGTTGGATTGTTGTCGCTTTCGACTATTTGACGCGATACGCAGAAACAGCCGCATTGCCTGCTGCCACAGCAGGCGACGTATTCTCTTTTCTCCTGCGAAACTTCATTCTCCGTCACGGCGCACCGCGTGAACTTCTCAGCGATAAAGGACGTGTATTCCTCTCTGAAGTCGTCAACGCACTCCTTGCCGAATGCCGTATCATTCACCGGACTACCACCGCCTACCATCCGCAGATGAATGGCTTGACGGAAAGATTCAACCGTACCCTAGGGGACATGATATCAAAGTATGTTGCCTCAGACCACTCCGATTGGGACCTCATTCTCCCTTTTGTGACGTACGCATATAACACTGCTCCACAGGCAACTACGGGCTTTTCGCCATTTTTCCTGTTATATGGCCGAGACCCTTCCACCACACTAGATACCATTCTACCCTACCACCCAGATTCCTCCGAGTCTACGCCTATCTCTGAAGCGGCCCGCCGTGCCGAGGAATGCCGTAAGCTCGCCCAGTCATTTACAACTGTCGACCAATGGAGACAAAAATCTCGACGTGACGATAACCAGCCGTACCCTAACTTTGTTCCGGACACTCTTGTGTGGCTTTGGGTTCCCGCTGTGCCTACAGGCCTTTCCTCGAAGCTTGTTTCAAAATACCAGGGACCCTACCGCATTGTCTCGCAGACTTCACCTGTGAACTACGTCGTCGAACCCGTTACGCTATCCACAGACCAGCGCTTTCGGGGCCGTGAAACTGTTCACGTGCAGTGGTTGACACCTTATTACGATCCACTCGTACTCTGTTCACCGTAAGTCACCAGGAAGGCTCCTTTTCCGACGGGGGACGAAGTGTAGTGAAGAGGAATGCCCACTACTAAAGCGACATCGACACGTTGGCGCGAGGCACGAGCTAAGACTGCCTGGTTGTTGCTGCGACGCTGCCCGTACACCCGGCTAGCTCTCGCTGCTTTTGTACAGACACTGATACCACTTTTGACCTTGCATTTATATTATGCTTTAAATTGTGTTTCTCTTACCTGAGGCAGCTGTGCGTTCGCCAGAGAGTAGCTTTTGCTTTTTTTTGTTTTCTCTCACATGTTCAAATAGAGACCCGGTGGCGCCGCCTGCGGTGTGCACGTTCACTTGCCTGCCTGCGAACGGCGGAGAAACGCGAGCATGGCGTCCGCCACCGCTCATGAGAACAACAAAAAGAGTGTGTGCGTGCCTTAAACGACCACTAAGATATTTGTTTTATCAATAAACCAAACCTAATTAAGCCTGCAAAAACCACGCACATTTTTAGTTATCGCTTTCATCGGCAGTTAAATTAGATAATAGTTAAATTGTCATAGTCTCCAGCGACCAGTGCGGGCATTCATCTCACTGATGGAAGGAGATCGAACGCAGATTGAAAAATTTTTGTTTTAGAAATTTGTACGCACTTGTCAGAGAAACTGCCGCAAGGTTACACACTTCAGATGGTGCGCTTTTTAGTTCGACACAAAACATAGAAGCAGTTAAGGACGGTAGACAGTCTCTTTAAACTGGTACAGCTACTGACCGTGAGCACAGCTGAAACAAGTGTATTCACCGGCGGCAGTGCCGCCTACTGACACCGTGGCCGCCCCTGTGTGTGCCCAGCCTCGCACTAGCCACCACGGCGTCTAATTACGAAGTAGCAAGAACTCGCCCCCTCTTTCAGAGCAGCTTCATCCAAGACATGAGGTATACCTTCTGACAGGACTCCGCTTCAATTCAAGATTGTCGGGACACAAACTACCCAAAAGGGTCTCCTGGATCAACCTCCCTATCCTTCCTCATTTATTCCTCCTTCTCCTGGATCAAGCCAGGCGAGCAGCGGTGGCCAATGGTGTTCTGGAATGGGAAAACCACCCTTGATATTTGGCCCTCCTTTCTTTTTTATTACTTTGTTGTATCAATCAATTCACCAATCCACAAATCTCGCCACTTTGTAAGAGCGAAGTGAACTTGGCAAATGTCGACAACAGATCCGAATCATCACGTCCATCAGGCGACAGTCTTGAACCGGGGAAAAGAGCAAGGACGTTTGAGCTTGGAGCTTCTACATTCGTGGTATGGCTCCTAAATGAGCCATATTTTGTGTGACTTCAACAGTGAGAAGAAAGAGACGCCACCAGCGAGTCTGGTGGGCTCAGAGAGATTCTGCATGGATGCTAGGATGGTATAATTTAGTATAGCGTTAATAAATTATACCATCCAAACATCTGAACCTTGTTTAATGTGCACAGCGATACTGGAAGGTATACACTACTGACAGCGAGTGACTCGAGGTTCACTACAAGGTTCACTACGAGGTTAACTACGAGGCTGTTGACAGAAACTATCAGCATCATGAATGGCAAGGCACAGCTGCGCATATACCACGTACAGCGCAATAACTTCATCCCACTCTTCATCTTCTGCTTCGCATCCCGAACACATTTGCCCGGTGCGCGTTTTCCCACTGCACCGATCTGTCCGACGTGGGATGCCATAACTTGGATGAGAGCGCACGAGGACAAAAAAGAAAGAAACACAGAGAAAGAGAGCCAACGTATGAAATATAAAAAAATAGAGACACAGAAGTCATAGGATAGGTTGGTATAGTATAATAAAGAGATGGGGTGCGAAAGGAAAGTGAAGATCAATAGGACGGGACTGAGTTAAGGAAACCACAACCTTCCTTAGTATAATATAGTACAAGTAAGGATGGAAACGAGAAGTGAGGATGAGAAGCGAGACGCCGGGAAAAGGTGAGTGAAGCATATCGTATACCCTTGTAAAGATGCGAGGGTGATGGGGAAGAAAAGGAGGAGAAAAAGGCTACTGGCTCGGCTGTTTCCTCAATACTCGCCCTACTACAGTGCCAATAGCTGGCCCAAATGTTTTTTTTTTTTTCGTTTCTTCAACGTCGGCTTGAAAGATGCACTACATTTCTCGCCGTCCTTCCCGTGTACAAGCGAAGTCACATTCACTTATGACGACATGTGCGTTTTCTGCCTCCTTCATTGCGAATAAACTTTGCACTTTCACACATAGGTCACAACAAATTGAAAGCTTAAAATGCTGGACTAATGTCGTCTTCGTTCACGAGACTTAATGGCCGTTCACTTTGTGTTCAAAGGTCCCAGCACAATATAGAATATATGCTCTAGAATATATTCGCGTTCTATGCTCTCGTTACAGCCGAATCTATACATTGACTGCCCGATGCATCCGTCGCATGAATTGATAGCGAGCGCTTACGCGTCTTACTAAATTTACCATCTAGCTCACCCTAATTGTTGTAGAGCTAGTTGTGTTTATTTTGGCAAATTAACTACAGCGTATTTCAGCACGCTCGCACACAAGCATACGCAGTCACACACGCGCAGTCATTGAAAAGCACTCGCGGGCAATCCGATATTCTGAACCTCCAGCAGTTGGCAGAGTTCCAAAAGTTCGGGATGAGCACCTGCGAGTGGCTTTTAACAACCGTGCGTGTGTGCGCCCTAATTAACCGATAAGGACGCACGTGTCAGTGTAGGATGTTTCTATTTTGTACCCATCATAATTGGAAGTTATATTGTGTTTCGTCATTTGTTTATTTTTCTTTTTCGTTCGTTTTGGTAGCCCAGCCTTTCTGAGAAGTTCCTCTGATCAACTATTTAAAAGAAGATAATAGCATAACACAAAATTTAGGGACATTTATAACACAGTCGATTACAATATATATTGATTTTTCCGTAGCTGACACAGAGATTCAACTACACAGATCTCTTTATGTCTTACTCCGAAAACTCGTATGTATTGGATGTTGGTAGTGATGTCGAATCTTGATTCCTCAGAAAGAAATATTGGAAAGGTGCATAATAGTTCGAGAGAACCTTTTCATTCCAGAGAACCTTTTTTTTTTATTTTTACGTGAGTTCATGGTAGGATGTCATGTGAGAGAAGCACACGGCGACATAACAACATTCGCCCGGTGAGACGGAGCGCGTGCCAGCACTTTTTCACGTACTCTTAGTGAAGCCGGGACAATCTTCTACTTCGTAGGACATCGACTCGCCATCATCCCCTGAAACAAAATTTTCGAAACGAATTGTAAAGAATGTCATTTAGTGTATCCAGGTTCATAGCTGAAATGTTCTTCCTTTTTTTTCGGGGGTGTGGCGGCGGGAAGGGACACCCGTTTGGCTACGGGCCTTAGTGAACCATACAATGCACCGTGGACTTCATAAGTTCATTTGCCAAAGTTGACATTGTGTCATGGACTTGCATGCAAGACATGGGTGTTTAGAAAAAGATGTCAACGATTTAAAGCACGAGGTACTCTACTGTGGAAGAGCATAAAGCGGTCCCGTGACAAGGTGTGTTTCGAAGTAACAAATAAACGTCACTACATGTTCGAACTTCTGCGCAGATTTCGTAATTACTGCAATATTAAATGCAGTAATTATTAAATGCATTATTAAATGCAGTTATTTCGCGGTACGTGCATTATTATCACGTACCACAAGCACCTTTGGCATCTATCTGACTATCTATCTATCTATCTATCTATCTATCTATCTATCTATCTATCTACCCGTTTTCTTCTGGGCGCTTTCGCGATCATCCCTTCAACTTGGCGTTGTTACGACTGTCGCCTGGACCGACAAGAGAGCGACGTTCTTTTTTTCATCAAAGAAGTCACCGAAGGGCTGCCGCCCTGATGTACGCCATGTATTGTCCTTACTTGCCGAAAACAAGGTGCCGTGCCGTCAGATGCCGTAAACAGTTCCCCGAGACGACCACAATGGTTTCCGTGGTCGCATCTTCTTTGGAAGAGACAGTGGCGTCAGCCCCGACGACAACTCGCCCCGCCATTTGAGTGAGCAGTTCGGCGGACCTTTTGAACTTTGTTGCAGCGGGCCCTTTTGATGCATCCTGTCGTCCGAGCGTGGGACCCCTCACTCAGCGGCAGTCACACGACAAGGAAGAGCCACATTGGTGCCATATTACAGTACAGTGACCACGCCTCAATAGTGGATGTTCACCGGGGCGGGTGTGGGCGTCAACCTGATTGGACAGTGCAATCTGCACCCATTGCCCGATCATGGGGATCTGGGGAAAACGTACCTTTTAAAATGAGCCACACGGCTCATTCTAGGGAGCTCGCCATGTACAGAGTATAAACCCTCTGTTAGGTTCACCTTCCTCCTGCACAGGCATCTTCATCCTGGGTCTCCGGTGGCTGCGAAGGCCGGTCGCAACAGCGTAAACCAAAATTAGTGTGGGAGGGTAAGATGGTTTGATGAATATGACGCATGCACTGGTCAAGACATGGATAATGTCACAATCCCATCGCGTATGTCGTCAAACTCTTACCGCCAAACAGTGGGACATACCTGTGGGCGGGTATGTGCCACTGCTTTGTTCTCTACTACAAGATGATGACGATAATTCTCGGAAGAATGGCACTGCCCACCACGGGGGATCGGTCACGAGGCGTGCGACAGCAGAATAAGTGAAACAAAATAAAGAAATAATAAAAAAGGAGAAAGAGAGAAGAGAAGAGGAGGTCGAAAATGTACGAAAAAGATAATCTAGACAGGGACAAAAATATTTGTGATAAATTTGATGTATTTCGATGCAATGCTACTTAAGGTTAAACATATGAACTAATTATTGAATATAATTAAGAGGAAATGATAGATGGAAGATAATGTTTTGGTTGTATAATAGTTTTAACATGATATTATCTTCGATTATTTCTAATTATAAATCGTAAATGACCCTGTCGCAGTGCCCCAGTGCCGAAGACCCCAGGGAAAGCAATGCCGATGTAGAAAGCTCAAGGCACCTTTTTGAAAAGGTGGTTTTAGAAATATTTGCCTTAGACTCTGATATCTTTGATCGTCTCTGCTTCATAACAAAAGATACATTGGGGGGAAGGAACGAATCCAGGTCTGTGTAAGTAAAATTTTAATGACTGTATTTTACATCGCAATTTTGTTACCTTACCTTCCAATTGTCTTGTGCTGCACCATGAGCTATTACACGAATACCTAAGGTGCTGGAAACTTGTGTCGCTCAGTACAGAAGATTTAGTATGTTCCTCGTGCAGACGAAGGTTTCTGAAATGTGCGAACGTGTTATCGCGGCATTGTATTAGAATATTTTACCGCTAAGGTGTCCGCCGCTTCATTGAATTCTAATCCAGTGTGGCCTGGTACCCAAACCAGATGGACGTTCCGCACAAGAATTGGCATATACGAATAATGTTCTGCGAGGTACCTCGACCAGTGAGATGCTGCTAGCGTAGTACACACAGACAAGGAATCTGTTAACACCACTACTGAAGAACTGTGTGATGGGAGTTTACGCAGTGCAAAAATAATTGTCATTATTCTGCCTGGAGTATCGGAATTAAGTCGGGCAATCGAAGATAAAAAGAATAATATCCATTAAATTGATTCCCACTCCTATGCTATAGGTACCAGGCCACCGCGCGGATTATATTTGAACGAAATGGCGGACTCTTTAGCAGCAGTATCCCTCAGTGGGCCCACCATCCCAATTTTGCCAGATACGGCTTACGTGACAGCGCTAAGGTTCCGAAATGCTTGTTTGCAATGGGGAATACGTATTTTGGGTAAATTTAAAAATTTCGAGCATTTAAGGTATTGCTGGAATAAACAGTGGTGTGTATCTCGCCAGTTAGAGGTCACTTATACCAGATTGGGCTGTGCAGTTCCACAACTGAATTATTACCTTAACAAAGCTCGACTCAAGGCATCACCGCTGTGCATTTTTGCAACAAAATTGAAACAATTGAACATTTCTTTTTATTCTGTCGTCTTTACTCTTATAAGAGAAAAATATTTTTAGTAGCCCCATTACAAAAGCTAGGAATACAAGTAAATCTACCAGTACTTTTATCACTCGGCAGCACTTCGTTTGATTACTTCCACAGGGATATATGCTCCACTGTGTTTGATTACATCAATGCAACTAAAGGATTACCGAGCTAGTGAACCCTAACATTTTCAGATCATTAGTTTATAATTCGTAGCGACGTCTCTCAGGAACAACAAATGGTTTGACCGCTTGCTCAGCAAACATTTTTGTTTATTGGTAGTATTATCTTTAAACTAGTTTTTCAGATTGGCTTAAATTTCATTTTAGTTTTATTTAAGTATCCTGCCGCCTGGTTCTTGGCCCATCCCCCTCTGTGGGTGAGCGCCATCCATCTGAGGTCATCAGCATCAGCACTCCGGCCTTAACGTCAGAGTTCCCATGAAAAATGTTCTGAAGAGAAAGAAGTTAAGCTGCAGAAGAAGATGGCCGCCCGCATCTTTGCACGTACGCCTTCATGGTTACGTTCTATAGCTGGGGTCACTCGGCAACGACCGCAAGGGCAGATCGTCGCAGTCGCAGCGGGCCAGCAGGATACCGGTGTTCAAGCGCCACCGGCCTTTGCCGGTCCACTTCCCTCGATGTCGCCGAGGTTGCCCCCGCAGTATTCCCCCAGTGCAGCCGCGCCCCGGCCTCCCGTGCCATCACAAGTGCTGGCGGCCGCCGGCGCTGTGACGGCCCCAGCCTCCAACATGGCGTCGCCGCTTCTGTGCGGACAGCCCCGCGTGCCGGAAGCGTCTACAAGGCCACACTACATCAGTACTGTCACAAACCAGCCTCGTATGTACATTCCCTCTGTCGAACAATCTCCAGAAGTACCAGACTTTTCAGCAAGTTGCGGAAATACAATGCATCAACGCGCGCTATCTACAGTCGTGCGCCGCACGTGGCGGGACACCTGCGCGCGCGCAAGTGGAGGGTGAAAGAACGTTGCTGTGTGGATAGCGCGTGTACAGGTCCTTATCGTCTAGGATAATTCCACTTGTAACGTGCTACGACACACTACAGACACCACGAACGTGGAACGCATTGTTGAAAATGCAATTACCCAATATGACTTCAACACGTGGGCGTATAGCCTCACGAGTTCGAAAGCTGCGCATGTGGCTTAAACTTGTTTTATTTCAACAACTAAGTCATACCCAAGTGAGAGGAACCGCGTTTAGTCATAGAAATAAGGGCTAGTGGAAACCACGCGCAGTTTTTTAATCACGCGCTCCCACGAGTGTACAACCGACTGGCCCTTGCTGCTCTTTACGGCCTTCGTACCACTCCCTTTCTCGCTCTTTGTGATTTTTTTTTCAAACTATGGCGTAGTCTCGCTTCATTGTCGCCTCTGAGCTTACGCAATGTTAGCGAAGAACGCAACTGTCATGCAGGGTGTAGTTTCCTATATAGTACAGGGGAACTGTGGCGCTAGAGTCTATGGGAGCTGCAACGCACGGCGCTTCAGCGAGCACGGAAATGATGGGTAAATTTGCGTATTACCTGTCATTCCCATGGTGGCTGAACGATCGCAGCGCCAAAGCCTCTCTACTTAGTTTCAGGATACTCAATCATTCAGGGGACGCATATTAGTGGTTATTTATTTCCCTTACCTTCCGCCTCCTTGCGGTGTTCCACAGGAATGATCGGAGGAGCGTTACGGTGATGCCGTACCGTATTTCCGTAACTTGTAAAAGGGTCGTATTAATACCAGGCTGCGACGCGGATGTGCTGAACATGAACGACAAACAGGCTTAACAGCAGCGTTGCATAACATTAAACAGCTTCTTATTTTCGGTACGTATTCCCGTGACACTATTTCTGGTACGTGATTCCCGGGACACTATTACAAAGTAGTATAATGCACAGTAATTTTTGTCCCGAAATTGCACTGCAGAGACAGTTGTGAGATGTTCTTATAATGTTATTCAGTAGCGCTATTGCATCCCTTGGAATATATTTTTATGACGTGTAGCAGAATAAGCTTAAGAATAGCAGACTCGTAAGTGTGCCATATTGCAGCATAAATGCCATTTTTGCTTTGTTAGTTGCACACATTATTCGGCTTATTTCACGGGTTCAGCGTTGTGCAGAAGCTGCTACTCATGCAACTTTGCATAAACCATATATTTACGAATGTCATTTCAATTTCCTTTGAGCTCTCTAAATGAATTGGCATCTTAAACGTTTTTTTACGTACATATTATTTTTTTTCTTTCGTGCACCGTATACTGCTGTACTGTTGCGCATAAAGATAATTAGTCACAAACGTTTAAAGTGCGTGTCAATGTCTTTTGTAATTGGAACAGCACTGGTGCCTCTGGGACAATCCGTAGCCCCCACGCAGCAACGGTTCTTCCGCAGTTCTCTGTGGATGCCTCCTTCGCCCCAGATGGAAGTCGGTCCCATCCCCATGTTGCCCGGCGAGGGCACGATGGTGGTCATCGGCGGTACCCTTCTCAAGACCAGCGACGGAGAACCGGCCAAAGGAAGTGTCGTGGAGCCCTGGCTTTGCCAGGTCGTTATTTTCTTCCTCCTGACGGCGGCCGCCGTGTTCCTCCTGTGTCTGGTACTGTTCCAGCTGTCCTCCGAAGAGAGCACCGAGGACAAGACCTCGCACAGTCCGGCAGGCAAGGAGGACAACTCGCAGCTCGAGGGTCTCCCGGAAGTCCGCGAGAGAGGCGCCATAGCTCGGCTTGGGACCACGGACGGCGTGACGACTGTCCCGGGCCTCTTCGACGACGTAGCCCACACGGCCTTTGGACTGGACGCTGACACCGATGTGGCGGGTAGCAGGAACGTCACGGACAGCCGAAGAAAAATGTGATTCCCTTCGTAGTTAACATATAGATGACATCGAAAATAGATTGCGTTACTCGAAGGTATTGGTTTGTGTATTAACTGTCTCGACAAACATTTTCGATGGAGGCGAAAATGCTGTAGTTCCGTGTGCTCAGATTTGGGTAGCACGCTGAAGAACCCCAGGTGGTCGAAACTTCCGGAGTCCTCCACAACGGCGTCATATGGTGGTTTTGGAAAGTTAAACCTTAATATCAATCAATCTGTTTCGACAAAGTGGCAGCTCAGAGGCTGTTCAGTGTATTTTATATATAGAGGCGAGAGGGAAATCGGGAATGACATTTAGTCACGTAAGAATAATTTTGAAGCTTTGAGAAAACGGCCGAGCGGCTCATGGAAAAGACATAGACGTGGTCGACAATATCAAATGGAACGAAGGGCCAAGACCGGATTGTGAGAGCACATGACGATGACCTCAACAAGTGAGTGAAGAGAGACAGGATCTTGAACGTAGTCATAGCCGCGTGTCCTTGACTTTCAGTTAGAGCTACAAAGTTCGCCAATGCTATAGTAAAGGTCAACTAAACCGTGCACGTGTAGTCGCTTATCTAGGGCAAATATATTTGCGTGCGGTTGGTCTTTAAGAACAATACACGTATTCAAGCATTTTGTTTGTTTTTCCTTTATTCACTCCTGCCTGCGAGTGCGGCTGGTGCACGATATCAAAACGGCGACCTGCGGACCACCACGCATCGCCGACTGACCTCCACGGCTGGTGCATGCATGCAGGTGCGTAGCGAGGAATTTTTTACGAGTGTGAGAGGCGGGTCATCTTTTTTTAAATGGTCATTTTTTTCTCTATGCTATGGCAAAAAAAATTCGGGGGAAAGGAGGCGGCACGAACCTGGTGTGCCACCACCTGGCTACGGCCCTGAATGCATGTGCAGGAAAACGATAAGCCTTTTTCCATCCGATTTTGCACGAGCGCAGGCTGTATGCAACAGCTTCTGTTCACCTTTCTCGCTGAGGAAATTTCTATAAGAAGTGACGATCACGGATAAAATGTTCAGCTGTGACGACAGAAGTTATGGCGCCTTAGAAAAAAAGAAAGAATGGCTGTGTATACATGCACGAGCATATACGCACTTCAATGCAACCCGTGATCGTCGAAGCGTATAAGTGCCGCGGGTTGCTTTTGTACGTATGGTGATCGAGTGTAACACATTCGTGGCGTACGTGCGGTGCGATGGCGCGTGACATCGAAAAAACATCCATGGAACAAACAACAAGGTCACGAAAAACTGCGCAGAGACATGCGCAGGAATGCAGCCGCACAACATATGTGACGGTGACGAATGAGGTCTCCGGAAATTTTGACACCTGGGGTTCTTTAACGTGCACCCAAATCTGAGCACACGGGCCTACAACATTTCCGCCTTCATCGGAAATGCAGCCGGTATTCGAACCCGTGACCTGCGGGTCAGCAGCCGAGTACCTTAGCCACTAGACCACCACGGCGGGGCATGAATGATGATCGAACTCGCAGAATTTATTTAACTTTTCTTCGTAATTCGGGATAATCAGGACGAACCATGAAATTGCCTCAGACAGGCTGGCCAGCAAGCCTGAGGCCTTTTCTTTGTTCGCCCTGATTATCCCACTACGTGTTTCCATCGGTCGGCTCCCATGTTTTATTTTTCGTAAGAGGGTTACACTGTAACGGCGTTTGCATGATCGCAATCAGCTCTTTAATATTTTTAGGCGTTTCAGCAAGGGGCCTGCTGTGAGGCCCCAAGGTGTTAAAGGGACACTAAAGGCAACTATTAAGTCGACGTTGATTATTGAAATGGTGGTTTAGAAACCTCGTAGTGTTGCTTTTGTGCCAAAGAAGGGCCTATTTTGAAATCAAATCACGTTTAAGAGGCCCGCGGCGGGTTGGCGCACTTCAAACTACGCGGCCCAAGAAGCGGATCAACAGGACCAACTCACGTCACTGTTGCCGTGCTCAACGTTGCCCGGCTCTAATGCGCTAGTAGAAGGAGACCTTAAGTAGCGGGCGCCACTGCAGCAACAACGGTAATTGATCAATTTCCCGCCATTAGCTCCGAGATTGCAGACGTTTTTTTTTTTTTTTGTTCAACTGTGCCCCGCTAGATGGTACCACTTGTCCAGTGTAACTAAGCGAAAATTGAATTTTTGAGCTACTCGCGTCATTCCCCATAGGAACGTCCGGCGTTTTTTTTTTTTTTCATGAATCAAGCAGGAACGAACAAGCAGCATTTTCTTGCGTCTCTTGATGCACGGAAGGTTCTTTATTTAGTGCAGCTTGATCGATTACTAGTGATTAATTGTAGGCAGTCCGTCTGATGTCATCGGGATCATTTTGAGAACGTTCTACTGCGGCGCATATCTTCTTGTGTGTTTACCTTAATTTCTCGGTAAGTAGAGCACTGTTGTTGATATATAGTCGTTTTATACGTTGTCACATACGTTGCGCTTTCACTCTGACGTAAATCATTATTTGACTTCAATCTCCTTTTAACACCATATATGGTATTAACCACTAAATGGGGTGGACATTACAAATAATCACTGCATAAGGTGCATGCAGTGATGCTTTGCCGGAATGAGGCACTGCATGCGGTGCCCCGGCGGCATAATTAAGCTCGCTCAAATGAACACTATGCACACTACGTTCACCGCCGGGTGCTGTGTACAAATATTGATTGTTTCATGCTGTCTCGCTCCGCCATAAGGCGATAAAGCTATTGCAAAATAAATTTCTCCGGGTGCGCTGTCCGAAACGCGATATTGTGAGTTCGGTGGTGTAGTTGCGCGCTTAAAGGGCACCGACCATTGGGTACCAATCTGACATTGACCAAACAGACTAACTTCACGGATGTTGGTTATGGGTTCTGGTGATGATATTTCAGGTTATGTATCCTCAAAAGCGTTTGCGTGTTGGGACGCACGAACAATGTTATGGTACATTCTTCGTTTGAACTGTGCGAGCGCGTTCATGTTTCTGCGTCATGCGTATCCGAATACACGAATGAACATCCACGTTTCTGGCTATTGCAATTACATTGTGCTTAGACCTGAACAATAAACAGCCCCTGCGACGATATTCCTAAATATATAAGGGCAGCATTTACAGCGGGTGAAAGAAATACAAGCTCGGTTTTTAAACCGCCTAACTCAAGCACAAGCAGCGAGCATATAACACTCATCGCTTTACTGACAAACTTGAGGAGTAACAACGTATGGGGTTTTATGTCTCGAAAAGAAGATATGATACATCGAGGAGACCGTATAATTAGGCTCAGAAAACTTCGGCTATTTGGTGTTCTTAAACGTACACTGACGCCGTACAGCATATGGGCCTTTATGACATTTCGCCCCTATCGAAATGCGACCAGCCCGGCCAAGATCACAACCACGACCTGTAGGCGTCCAAAGAGGGTTACGGCTGCCGAGCGCCGTACGACCTTTTTCGCCGAGGTGGACCAAGCCGGATGAGTGATGTGGTGCTCGATGTTTGTTAATTGGTAGCTGTGATCGTTCTCCAGTCAAGTTCACAGTGTCCAGCTTGCGTGAGAGTAAAACCAGAGTTAGTAAAGCTGCGCTCAATTCAACTATATGAACATGAGCGCGCCGTGGTCACCTCCTGAATATCACAGGGAATTCCTGTTATTAAAAGGCTGTAGTGGTTTCGAAATGCGAAACATTACTGATATTAATCGATCGGGCGTGAAGCGGCGATCACCGAGAGTCCAGCAGACTGATCGTCACCCTCGAATTAAGGCCTGCGCATCACCTCATTCGATGGTGAAAATCCCTTATATGGGCAGGCCTGCATGAAGAAGCTGTCCAGCTCCAAAGACACGTCATTACGTTGTAATACGAATACATGTGGCTGTGTTGATAAAGCCCGTTGGCATTAAACTGAAACATTACACCTGCACAACCACCAGATGCTTGTGCACGCATGTCTGAAAGAGTCACGGGGCTGTGCCTGCTATTTGACCTGTTCAGGACAAGTGCGAGCTATGTGTGCAACCTGTTGATGCATGTTCGCGCGCACCCGCCCACTTCTTTAGCAGCAGCGGAACAACAGACTATAAAACTAGATACTTATGCACAGAAAATACTGGGACGAGAGTGTTGTCGTCACCACGGGAGCAAGCTCAAATTTGGCGCGTTGGTACCAACGCACCGCAGCGCCGCATCACGCCCGAGCTTCAGTCCCAGACGTGAGCGCTCGCCGCCGCCATGTTGTGTCGGAAAAGCCGCCATGTTGTGTCGGAAAAGCTCACTCGTACTCATTCAAGTGCACGCGTGGTGTTTGCAGGTTCCACGAGACCGTGGTTGTTTTTGCTGAGGTGACTTATATGGTTCAGTGTGGGCCGTGAAAGGGGTGCAACATCTTTCATCACCAGCCTGATCTACGCCCAGTGCAAGGCAAAGGCATCTTCCATGATCGGCCAATCAAGTTGTGTTTTCTGCTGCCACGTTATGCCTACGGACTTTTCAATCTCATTGGCCCACCTAACTTTCTGTCTCTCCTTCGTGCGTTTGCCTCCTCTGGGAATCCAGTCAGTTACCCTTAATGACCAGCGGTTATCTGCCTACGTGCCCAGCCCATGTCCAGGTGCGACAGTTTTAGAGCAAGAAAACTCGGTCGTGTTGGACTGCCACGTACTGTTTTTTGTGCGTCAGCGCAACTAAGTGTTTTATAAGTGCCTTCGTTTTCCTCATGACCTGGAAGTCAGAAAAAAAAATGTAAATTCGAGTGATACGCGACTGCTGCAAAGTTACTGAAATTCAAGAATTTGCGAGGTAAGTGTGTCACTTTCTATTTATGCAATATATTCGCGCGGTTTAAGCTCTCTAGTTCATACTGAAGTAGTGCAACATAGTGAATTGGTATTATGCAGAAACAGATACAATACTGAGAAGCCTGCTTGAAGATAACGTGCCATCATAATATTGCATTCGCTCAGAATTTAGATGCGGTGAAAAAAGCTTTTGTGTGCACGGGGGCTAGGTTTTGTAACATTGCGGTGCCCAGTTAATTCACATTGGCTGAACCGTGCAGCCGTATAGCAACGAGACGATGGGTACGTCAGCGAAACAGTTGCAGGGGTAAGGTTGGTCTGAAATCATGTCAAATAGTAACAACGAAGAAACATCGGTGCATGAAAAAAAAAAACACTTCCCGGAGTATGACAGCGCATGCCAAGCAAATAAATGATAAAAAACTGGCCCCGTATCTCCATGCTTCACTGCAAATGTGGTCGAAAGACGATAGTCTTGCGTCTGGAGAGAGTGAACAAAATGTTTATTTGATGTTCTGCGCGAAAAAGAAATCAATGAATTGTATCCTGGAAGCGCTGCGTTAGAGAGTCTCCATCTTGCTAGGAAGCACAGCACTATTACACAGAACACACAACACACGCGCTTCACTTCAACTAAACGTTTATTGCACACGTCAGAGTTTATGAAGGGGGGTGAAAAGAGAAAAAGCATAATAAAAAGTAGACAACAAAAAGCACACGTGCCAGTCCCGCACATTACTATCTGTTGTTGTCTATCACCCAATCCAAAAAAACGTAGTTATTTCCGCGTGAGCGAGTTAGAGGGTGCACTAACACACTCAAAATCATCGCGTGTCATTTCCGCCGCTTCTACTATCAAACGGGTTAATAAATCTCTGTCCCGATATAACACGCACGTGTTATCGAAATAAGGCACACAACCACACGCCTTACAGTCAATCGCAAAGTGACCATCTGTACCCTTGTGCACTTTGTGGTGCTCTTTTAGCCCCTCATTATAGCTTCTTTCAGTTGTTCCCACATAAACAAGACCACATGACAAGGGCACTCTGTAAACAACCGACTGTGCACACTCCACATATTTATTGCGATGCTTAATTTGGCATCCTTTCTTTTCTTTTGAAACAGGACAAGTTTTGTGACATATTCTGGACAGTTTTTCAGGAGCAGACATGAGCACTCGGACGCCCACCTTATTACCAATCCTCTTAAGATTGTGTGCCACACGATGGATATAGGGGACAACAGCCGTTTTACGCTGCTGCAGGGAAGTGTTAATACGCTGCCTATTTTGTTTCTTCAGGTCCCTGTGTAGCGATTCAG
Organism: Rhipicephalus microplus; assembly: GCF_013339725.1. Classification (NCBI taxonomy): domain Eukaryota; kingdom Metazoa; phylum Arthropoda; class Arachnida; order Ixodida; family Ixodidae; genus Rhipicephalus; species Rhipicephalus microplus. Next base: position 76,418,127 of record NC_051169.1, read on the forward strand.
CGACGCTTATAACCATTCGTTGCGGGTAAGCTGCTGCCTTTAGTCGCAAAACCTGTTGCTCAAAGCTTTTCTTCATGAGGTGAAAACAGGACTTCTTCAACGAATTAAAAAGGCACATTCGTGCAACAGACCTCTTCACTACTTTGATATGGGCAGAAGAGAAAGGCAACAATGGCTTTTTGCTCCTGGGCTCATAAAGCCAACAAACGTGGTCATCCTGAAATTGCAACAAAAGATCTAGGAACCTGAGCGTATAACCATAGGGCACTTCATGAGTTAGTTTCAGAGGCTGACAAACTGTCTCAAATACTCCAAGTGTCAAAACAGCAACACTTTGAAACACTTTGGCATCACACTTCAAAAAAACCAAATAATCATCCACAAACATGAAGATCTTTAAAACCTTAGTTCCGGACAACCTCTCATCAGTTATTCGATCTAAGTGGGCCATAAAAATATCACTCAGGACGGGTGCAATAGCCTAATCAATACAAATACCCTGTTTTTGGATATAGGTGTTCCCATTGCAATTAACGAATGTGGACGTTAAGTACAAAGCCAGTAAATCCAGAAAACATCTCACTGACATACCACAAGTGTTCTGAAAAGTCACTGCACCATGCTCAAGTATGCACTGTTCGACAAATTCTAGAAGCATTTGATGAGGTAAAGAATAGTACAAATCTTTCACATCTATGGACAACGCCTTAACGACAGTTTTGGCATTCGATGCCAAAAAATTCACAATCTGCTCAGAATTCTCGGTGTGAAATGGGTCATTAATTTGAAGAAGATTCAGCTTTTCCTGTAGAAACAACGCCACATTTTTTTGCTAAGAACCTTGTTCCGAAATAATTACCCGAAACGGCATTCCATCTTTGTGCGTCTTGCAACTAAAGAACATGTGGAAGCCCAGTTTATCTGTTTTCATTATCTGTTTAGCCAAATCATACAATAGAAGGCTGTTGCACAAGTTTTTTGCGGCTGTTCGAACAAATTTGAGTGACACCTTTGGCCTAATATCAAACACCGACTCAATCGCCACTTGCGCTTTTTGAAAAAAAAAAAAGAACCATTCGGGAAAACGCAGAACTCACCTTCTTTGTCAGAAGGAATGACACAAAGCCCCAATTGTTTGAGGTATGTGACCCCCTTCCTTATGGGCAACACTTGACGCTTGGACCTGAACTTTTCAAGCACACCAACGCCCTCGGAAATACACCGATCCTTTTCACAATCCGGAGCACAACCAGAAAGTTGTCTCACAAGAGACAGGAGCTTAGGCGCTTCAAGTCTTGGTTCAACAGCGTACTTCCAACACACACACACACACACACGCACGCACAGATATATATATATATATATATATATATATATATATATATATATATATATATATATATATATATATATATATATATATATAAATTGTAGCGAAGCCTCCGAACTATGAAATGGGTCGAACTCTTGCGTACCTTCTAGTGGGGCTACCCAACAAGGACGCCGCTCGCGCTGAGAGCCCGTGCTTTGCTGTGACTGTCGCCATTGCATATTCTCGCTCGTTGCCGGCTAATAAACGCCTTAACAATTTGGTGGAGAGTGCTGCGATCCCTGTCTATGCCTTTGGAGCTACGATCACGTACCCTGCCATCTACTATGTACCAAGACGCTTCTCAGCAAACGCCTCCTCCAATGCCACCCCCTTGTCCCGGTGTCCCCAGAATCCGCGATCCACCCATCTTCACTGGCGCTGATGGCACTGACGTGGAGGACTGGCTCGCCATTTACGACCGCGTGAGCGTCCCCAACAAATGGGACGAGGACGGCAAGCTGACAAACTTGGTGTTTTACCTTGCCGGTGTCGCCAGTTTGTGGTACAACAACCACGCGTCCGATTTTGCCACCTGGTCCGATTTCAAGACCGCAATCGTCAACGTCTTCGGCCGCCCTGCTGTTCGCAAGCTGCAAGCCCCTGTTCGCAAGCTGCAAGCCGAGCAGCGCTTGCGTGAACGGGCTCAGGAGGCTGGTGAGTCATTCACCAGCTATATTGAAGATGTCCTGGACCTATGCAACAAATCCAATCACACCATGTCCGAGTCTGACAAGATCCGAAACATCATGAAAGGCATCGACGATGATGCCTTCACGATGCTGCTCGCCAAAAACCCCGGCACGGTGGCTGAGGTCATCACACTGTGCCAGAGCTACGAGGAGCTCCGCCGGCAGCGTTCGATGACCCGACGCTCCCCACCACGAGCTGCAACGCTTGCTGGCTTGGAGGCCAGTTGTGACCAAGTGGCGTTGATGGCAGAACTGAAGTCCTTTATCCGTGAGGAAATCGCGCGTCAGTTCTCCCTCCTGCCCTTTTCCCACCAACCTGCTGTTCAACAATCGGCTACTACCCTTCTCCCTCCCATCCGCCGAGCGATTGAACAGGAAATAGCGGAGGTAATGCCTGCTTACCACCCCCAACAGCCTCCGGCTCCTGCGTCCCTGAGTTACGCGCAAGTGGTCGCCAGGCCACCCCAAGTCGTTCAAGCACCCGCCCCTCTGACCTACGCTGAAGCTGCTGCACGACCTCCGTCCGTTGCAGCGGGTATGCCCGCTACGTATGTTGACGTAACCCCTCAGCCTCAGCTTCAGTCCACCATGCAGCCACCGTTCCGTCCATCAGCCCTTGCGACATGGGTGAGACCTACCCCGGTGAACAGATGGCGCACACCCGACAACCGGCCCATCTGCTTTGTCTGCGGTTACGCCGGTCACGTGGCCCGTTATTGCCATCGCGTACAGCCGGCTCCAATTTCTTCACCTGTTGCTGGCCAACTCAGCCGTCCTTATCGCGAAGAACCGCCGTCTATGCCACCTCGATCTCGCCCAGGTCCATCTCGAAGATCACCGTCTCCACGACGCCGTTCCCTGTCTCCCATGCGGCCAAGTGCGGCATCTCATGAGCGGGAAAACTAGTCGTCGCAGTCCCTGAGGCAAGGACTGCGACGCTATCGCAATGTGAAAGCCCTCAGAGCAGCCCCTCGAATGTCATTGACGTGCTTGTGGACGATGTTTGTGCATCGGCTCTTATTGACACTGGAGCTGCCGTATCAGTTATGGACGAAAAACTCTGCCGCTTACTTCGAAAAGTGACGACGCCACTTTCTGGGTTATCCCTTCGTACTGCGAGTTTGCACCGGATTCATCCTACAGCAGGGTGCACAGCTCGCGTTGTCATCCAGGACGTTCTGTATGTCGCCCAGTTCATCGTCATTCAGGCATGCTCTCATGACGTCATCCTGAGATGGGACTTTCTCTCCCGCCATGACGCCGTCATCCATTGTGCCGCTGCCGAAATTGAGCTCTCACCCTTCTCGCATTTGACGCCAGAAGACAGTCCCCCGACACTGAGCAAGATTCTAACGAGAGACGATACAACAGTGCCTCCAAACTCGACGACGGCTGTGTCTGTCTACTGCGCTGGTCTCTCCGACACCATTGGACTTGTTTCGCCATCTGACCGCGCTTGCAGCAGGAAAGGGTTGCTAGTACCTTTCGCGACCGTGCAGGTCAACCAGGGCAACACTGCTATTTTTGTAACCAACCCGTTCCCGTACGCTGTTACCTTGCTTCGAGGGGAATGTCTCGGCAGAGTGGAACCAGTCGACGACGCACAAGTCCTGGACGTACCCGATGACACGCGCGCTCCCAGGTCGTGTACCATCAATGCTGTTTCCACTTCTGATTCGTCGTCTGCTGATGTATTTGGCCCCTCCATCGCTGACAACCTTACGGCCGCACAGCGTTCCCAACTTCTGGACCTGTTACAAGAATATCGTTCTTCTTTCGATGTCGGGCGAAGTTCTCTCGGTCGCACGTCCGTTGTTACGCATCGCATCGACACTGGTGCCCATCCACCTTTACGGCAACGTCCATATCGCGTGTCGCCTGCTGAACGTCGAGTAATTAATGATCAGGTTGACGATATGCTCCGACGCGACGTTATTCGGCCCTCCGACAGTCCATGGGCGTCTCCTGTTGTTCTTGTTGCGAAGAAAGACGGTTCTGTGCGGTTCTGTGTAGACTACAGACGGCTCAATAAGATCACTCGCAAGGATTATCCACTGCCACGCATCGATGACGCGATTGACAGCCTTCATGGAGCCGATTTTTTTTCTTCTCTCGATCTGCGCTCGGGGTACTGGCAAGTACCCATGGCTGACGACGCTCGACCAAAGACCGCCTTCGTCACGCCAGACGGCTTGTACGAGTTTAACGTCATGCCGTTTGGTCTATGTAATGCACCTGCGACCTTTGAGCGCATGATGGACACCATTCTGCGCAACTTGAAATGGTACACGTGCTTGTGTTACCTCGACGATGTCATTGTCTTTGCTCCGGATTTCTCCACGCATCTCCAACGTCTGAAAGAAGTTTTCGCACGTGTGAGCAATGCCGGCTTACAACTAAATCTGAAAAAGTGCCGCTTTGCAGCACGGCAACTCACCATACTGGGGTACGTCGTGTCCAAAGACGGCATTCTTCCTGATCCTGCCAAGCTTCAGGCCGTGGCCGAATTCCCCAAACCTGCATCTGTCAAAGAACTGCGTAGTTTCGTGGGCCTGTGCTCATACTTCCGACGCTTCATACGAAATTTCGCCACGATCATATCACCGCTGACGAAGCTCCTTGGAAGCAACGGGCCCTTCAATTCGTGGTCATCCGAGTGCGACGACGCGTTCGCGAAGCTCCGCCATTTGTTGACGTCGCCTCCCATTCTACGCCACTACGACCCTACAGCCCCAACGGAGGTGCACACGGACGCCAGCGGAGTAGGCCTCGGCGCTGTCCTGGCGCAGCGAAAACCCGGATTCCCTGAATATGTCGTAGCATATGCAAGCCGTACGCTCACGAGAGCCGAGAAAAACTACACCGTCACGGAGAAAGAGTGCCTGGCGATCGTCTGGGCTCTTACAAAGTTTCGACCTTATTTGTATGGTCGCCCATTCGATGTCGTCACCGACCATCATGCACTATGCTGGCTTTCATCATTGAAGGATCCCTCAGGCCGTCTCGCCCGTTGGGCTCTTCGCTTACAAGACTACGATATCCGCGTGCTGTACCGCAACGGACGCCAGCATGCTGACGCCGACGCCCTCTCGCGCTCCCCTCTGCCTGAAGGTGATGTGCTCTGCTCAGTATCCTCGGCTGCTGTTTCTGCCATTGATGTTGACATCATCGCTACCGAACAGCGAAAGGATAATTGGATCGGCCCGCTCATCGACATGCTCTCTGATCCATCCGCAACGCCATCCACGCGTGCATTGCGTCGTCAAGCTCGCCATTTCGCCATTCGTGACGGCCTCCTACACCGACGCAATTACGACGCCGACGGCCGGCAGTGGTTACTCGTGATACCCCGCAGTCTGCGGTCAGAGATATGTGAATCATTCCATTCTGATCCGCAATGCGCGCACTCTGGGGTATTCAAAACCTACCATCGCATTCGACAACGCTACTTCTGGCGCGGGATGTACCGCTATGTGCAGCAGTTCGTTCGCTCTTGCCTCACTTGCCAACGCCGTAAACCGTCAGCCCACATGTCGCACGCCAGTCTACAACCGTTACCTTGCCCTGACCGTCCCTTTGGGCGCGTAGGTATCGATTTGTATGGACCACTTCCTCTGACGTCGGCTGGTAACCGCTGGGCCATCGTTGCCGTTGACCATTTAACGCGATACGCCGAAACCGCCGCTCTCCCTGCGGCTGCTGCGCGCGATGTTGCGTCCTTCCAGCTGCATCGATTTATACTGCGCCACGGACCACCCCAAGAGCTTCTCAGCGATCGAGGCCGTGTCTTCTTGTCGGAAGTCGTCGAAGCCATTCTGACGGAGTGTCATTCTGTCCACCGCAAAACTACTGCTTACCACCCACAGACGAATGGCCTCACCGAACGCTTTAACCGCACCCTCGGCGACATGCTTTCTATGTACGTCGCTGCCAACCACACTAATTGGGATAATATACTGCCCTTCGTCACCTACGCCTACAACACCGCCCCTCAGAGCACGACTGGTTTTTCACCTTTCTACTTGCTGTACGGAAGGCACCCGTCGCACACCATGGACACGATACTCCCGTACACGCCGGATCCATCTGAGTGTGCACCCATATCTGAGACAGCCAGGCTTGCTGAAGAGTGTCGCGAGCTTGCCAAGACTTTTACGACGCAAGATCAAAAGCGGCAGAAGAGTATCCGTGATGGCTCCACCACTTCTGAGCCCATGTTCCTTCCTGGTGCGCTTGTATGGCTCTCGACCCCGACCTCTGCCGCTGGCCCCTCTTCCAAACTACGTCCCAAATACGAAGGCCCCTACCGTGTCATCGAGCGCACCTCACCCGTCAACTATCTGATCGAACCCGTTGAACAATCTTCGGACATGCGCCGCCGTGGGCGAGACATCGTCAACGTGGAGCGCCTGAAGGCTTATTATGACCCGCTAATAATAACATGCTGTTAGGTCGCCAGGCGGCTCCCTCTTCGACCCCGGGGTAATTGTAGCGAAGCCTCCGAACTATGAAATGGGTCGAACTCTTGCGTACCTTCTAGTGGGGCTACCCAACAAGGACGCCGCTCGCGCTGAGAGCCCGTGCTTTGCTGTGACTGTCGCCATTGCATATTCTCGCTCGTTGCCGGCTAATAAACGCCTTAACAATATATATATATATATATATATATATATATATATATATATATATATATATATATATATATATATATATATATATATATATATATATATATATATATATATAGAAATAACTTGAAGATAGCACATAAGAAAAGGATCGTATTTACTAACGTTTCGGCCGTGGCACGGCCTTCGTCAGAGTCCACGGCCGAAACGTTAGTAAATACGATCCTTTTCTTATGTGCTATCTTCAAGTTATTTCAATATAGAAAATACCCGGACCTGTCGTGCCTTCCCTTCAAGTTCTATATATATATATATATATATATATATATATATATATATATATATATATATATATATATATATATATTATGAAGTCTTGGTAGTCTTGGCTGCGACAGCGTTTATTTGAGGAAAGACCTCGCAAAACGAACGAGCAGAGCCAGCACACAGACGATGACGATGATGATGACCCAGAGTGGCAATGAGGGCAAAGAGACAAGCGGATGATGGTGATTGTGATTATGCAGGGATGAGGACGATGTAAGTTACAAATGCCCACACTAATTCCCCCCCACTTGAAAGCGGACACCCTGGCCGCCGTAAGTCAAAGTGATGGGGAACGTCGCGTGAAAGGTTGCATGCGACAAACGCGGACAATCTCTGAGCTGCGGTAGCGGCGGTCTGTTGGGGCGACGAGTGGTGTCACACGATAATTAACCGGCGATAATTAACTCTTCTAAACCAATGTATGGCCCGATGAAGCGTGGTTGGAATTTGTCACAGAGACCAGGAGTGCGAATAGGTGTCAAAAGCAGCACCTCGTCACCAGGTTGGAAAGACACAACGCGGTGGGATTCGTCATAGATGATCTTCCGCTCGTGCTGTCTCGCTTCAGTATTGATGCGAGCCTGATGGCGAGACTGGGCCAGGCGGGAAATGTATTCTTCGCTAGAAGACTGACATGAATTCCCATGGCTGCTAAAGAAGGAGACGTCAAGAAAGGTAGTCGGGGTGCGTCCGTACACGAGGTAAAACGGTGAGTAGCAAGTTGTTCGCTGAACGGCGGTGTTGTAAGCGAATGTCAGGAATGGTAAAAGAGTGTCCCAGTTTTTGTGGTCGGGTTGGACGTAAACGGCTATCATGTCTGCAAGGGTTCGGTGAAATCTTTCTGTGAGACCATTTGTCTGTGGGTGGTAGCTTGAAGCTGTCTTGTGAGTAGTTCCAGATGCGCGCAGTACTTCATTTACAACTTGTGACAGGAACACTTTGCCGCGGTCACTAAGCAGTACACGAGAAGCCCCATGACGCAGTATTATTGCGTGAAGAATAAAGTCTGCAACTTCCACAGCTGAGCCTGTAATAACAGAGGAAGTCTCAGCGTAGCGTGTCAGGTGGTCCACGGCAGTCACTATCCATCGTTTGCCAGCAGATGTGACGGGGAGAGGCCCGTAAAGGTCAACACCTACAACCTCGAATGGCATTGAAGGGCACGGAAGTGGCTGTAGAGGTCCAGCAGGTGCCGACGTGGGGAGTTTACGACGCTGGCATGGGTAGCAGGAACCGACGTACCGCGCTACACTAGAAGAAAGGCCAGGCCAGTAATAACGACATCGAATGCGGTCAAGAGTTTTTTAAAACCAAGATGACCAGCAGTCAAGTCGTCGTGGAAGGCTTCGAGCACCTGAAGTCGAAGAGAGCGTGGCAGTACAGGAACCCAGCGCTGACCGTCAGGGTGGTAGACGTGGCGGTGGAGAACCCCATTGTCCAGCTTAAAGTGCAGTAGTTGACGACGGAGTCGCGCGTTTGGTGGATGAGAAACTCTCGAAAGGTGGTCCATGATGCGTCTGCAGTATGAATCGGACTGCTGGCGGTAGATAAATGTTGGCTCGTCGTCTGAAAAGGGTTGCGTTATTGATGCGAGCGTATGAACTTTGGTAGATGTGGCGGTTGAGTTCTCACCAACGCTCATATGGGTAGTTGGAAGCGGGCAACGAGATAAAGCATCGGCGTCTTGATGTTTTCTGCCTGACTTGTAAGTTATATCAAAGTCGTACTCCTGCAAGCGTAGTATCCACCGACCCAAGCATCCGGACAAGTTCTTCAGTGTAGAAAGCCAGCATAGGCATGGTGGTCCGTAACGATTGTGAAGTGACGCCCGTGGAGATAGGGACGGAACTTCTGGACCGACCAAACCACAGCCAAACACTCTTGCTCAGTTATAGTGTAGTTCTTTTCAGCAGCGGTCAGTACGCGACTGGCATATGCAATAACTTTCTCTAGGGAAGACTTGTCGCGTTGTAGAAGAACGGCTCCTATACCAAGGCCGCTAGCGTCGGTATGGAGGATAGTTGGTGCGCCTTCGTCAAAGTGGCAGAGCAGAGGTTCAGACGTGAGTGCCCGCTTCAACAGGTCGAATGCTGTTTGGCATTCTTGAGACCACAGAAAGGGGACGTTGGAAGCAAGTAGTTGGTGTAATGGAGCAGCAATAGGAGCGAAGTTCTGGATAAACCGGCGAAAATAGGAGGCGAGGCCAAGAAAGCTGCGAAGCTCCTTTGGTTTTTCGGGGCGCGGAAAGTGAAGGACTGCAGAAATCTTGTCAGGGTCGGGCCGGATGCCATCTTTGCTAACGACGTGTCCTAAGACCTTGATAGATTTGCTAGCGAAAGAGCATTTCTTCGTATTTATTTGAAGCCTGGCGCCGGCAAGGCACGTCAAAACTTGATCCAATCGTTCTAGGTGCTCAGGAAACGTTGACGAAAAGATAATAATGTCGTCCAGGTAGCAAAGGCAACTTTTCCATTTCAGGCCACGCAGCACGGTATCTATCATGCGCTCAAAAGTCGCGGGTGCGTTGCAGAGCCCGAAAGGCATCACGTTGAATTCATATAGCCCGTCGGGGGTTGCGAATGCCGTTTTCTCCTTATCGTCTTCATGCATGGGGATCTGCCAGTACCCAGAACGCAAGTCGATGCTTGAAAAGAATTCCGCGCCTTGTAGGGAATGAAGGGCGTCGTCAATGCGTGGCATAGGGTACACGTCCTTGCGTGTGATCTTATTGAGCGCCCGGTAGTCCACGCAAAACCGCACAGAGCCATCCTTTTTATGGACCAAAACAATAGGAGACGACCAAGGGCTAGATGAGGGACGGATGACTTCCCGTTTAAGCATGTCCGCAACGTTTTCTTCTATAATTTTTCTTTCAGTTAGAGACACGCGGTAGGGTCGGCGGTGTACAATAGATGTCCCAACAGTTTGAATTCGATGTGCAGTAGTATTAGTGCGACCCAGCTTATACGAGCAAATATCGAAAGAATTTGCATGTTTCTGTAACAATGCGAGCAACTGCTACCTCTGTGAATATGTCAATTCGCTGCTGATAGTGGTGGTAAAGGCGGAGGAAGAAGCATGCTCACCAAGGCAAGGTTCTTTGGATGCGATGGCCTGAAGTGGCGTGACGAGTACAGGCTCGAAGTCAGCAACACGGGCCACAGTAGTGCCCTGTGGCAGTAAGATCTTCTCCGGTGTAGAGTTGACAGCTGTGACAAGTGCCGAGCCATTGAAAAAACGAACGACACCGGACGGAAGAACTATACCTTTGCGAACGCAAAGTGGTGACGGTGAGACCAATACATCCCCGTGATAGATGCCGTTGGACGTAATGGTGACAATTTGCTCTTGTAGTGGCGGGAGTTCGATGTCTTTCGCAGCGAGCAGACGAAGTGGCTTCTGATTATCATCGTCAAGCATGTAGTCGGTGTCAGCGAGGTGAACGACGCGTTGTCCACAACAAATCGCCGCGGAAGCAGATGATAGAAAATCCCACCCTAAAATTAGTTGGTGAGAGCAGCGGGACAGGACAGCAAACTGGACATGATGGCGGATGCCGTCGATGAAAACACGCACAGTACAAAGCGCGGAAGGGCGAATGATGTTCCCCTGGGCAGCAACTAACGTGGGACCATCGTAAGGCGTCCTTACTTTCCTTAAATGTTCACACAAATCAGCACGTATCACAGACAATGTCGCACCTGGGTCCACCAAAGCATCGACTCGCACTCCTTCCACTTCCACAGAAACCATGTTACACGGGCCTAATGGAGGAATTTCAGTTCTAATTCCGAATGCAGTTTTTCCTCCACAAACTGCATCACTTAGTTTTCCGAATGAATATCAGAGGCGAATGAGGCGGGCCGAAGTGGAGAAGTGGAACGGCGGAAGGGCGAAGGCGAGCGGCGTCTCGTGTTTCGGCTGTTTCGTGGTGCAGTCGATGCAGGAGGAGATGGAGACCGGTGCGGGGGAGACGAATAACGCCGACCTTGATAAGACGCCCCGTTGTAGAAATCCCGTTCACGCACATCGTTCCGACGCTCATCTTGCTGGCGCTTCCGGCAGAAACGAGATATGTGGCCGCGATAGCCACAGTAGTAGCATACAGGGCGAGACGAGCGCCACGGTGGAGAATAGAAGGCATTCGGGGCACTTGGAGATAGCGCGGCCAGGTGGGCCGAAGGGTCAGGGGGCACGGAATGGTAGTTCACAGGTGTAGCAGCAGCAACTGACGCGTAGGATGGACGTGGCAATGTCGCATGGGCGTCGCTGGGAGGCACGGCAGTAACTTGAGGGTACGTGGCTTAAGGGTGAGAAGCAGGTGGCTGTACGGGCGCAGAGCCAGTCAGGGATGTAAGTTCCTCCCTGATGATGTCACGTAAGGGCATTCCCGAAGGCTGTGTAGGTCGCGGTGTAGGAGGTGTGAAGCCCATGGACCGCAATTCTTCGCGTATAATGTCCCGGTTGAGGTCACGCAGATGGCCATCTGACGTGGAGTGGTGGCCGCCGATGTCTGCTTGAAGGCGGACGGAGTACAGCGCATCAAGGCGCTGGCATGTCGCAACGACATCAGCGATGGTAGCTGGGTTTTGCGCAGCGAGGGCATTAAAGGCAACAGGCCCAATGCCTTTCAATATGTGGTGCACTTTGTCTGATTCCGGCATGGATTTATTGACACGCCGGCAGAGTGGGAGGACATCCTCGATGTATGAAGTATACGATTCACCGGGATGTTGTCGGCGAGTATCGAGTGTCCTCTTCGCGACGGCGGATCGAATGTCCGGGGTGCCAAAAACGTGCCGCAGCTGCTGCTGGAAGGTATTCCAGTCGGGTAAGTCAACGACATGGTTAAAATGCCATGTCTTCGCGACTCCGACCAGATAAAAAGGGACGTAGCGCAGTATGGCGGCCTCGTCCCACCTATTAGCGGCACTTACGCGGTCGTAGTCATCAAGCCAGTCTTCTACGTCTTCTCCCCGAAGACCAGCGAAGAGCGGGGGTTCCCGCTGATGTCCTTGTATGTAAGTAGGAGGGGCAGCTTGCGGCGGTGCGTGGTTGATGACATCAGTGCCGGTAGGCTCGGTCTGGGACATGCTGCCTGACTGTGGGCGCAAGCGGCGGCCTGAACGAAGCTCCAGGGGGTATAGCGGGCTGCGGCAGGTCAGAGGACCGAAAATCCACCTCCACCACGTATGAAGTCTTGGTAGTCTTGGCTGCGACAGCGTTTATTTGAGGAAAGACCTCGCAAAACGAACGGGCAGAGCCAGCACACAGACGATGACGATGATGATGACCCAGAGTGGCAATGAGGGCAAAGAGACAAGCGGATGATGGTGATTGTGATTATGCAGGGATGAGGACGATGTAAGTTACAAATGCCCACAATATATATATATATATATATATATATATATATATATATATATATATATATATATATATATATATATATATATATATATATATATATATATATAGGCAGCACAAGCCGAGCACGAGTAGAGTAACTTTATATGCTACTTTCAAGGTAGCAGAGTTGCGCATACCTTTTCCCCGTGCCGCTATTCGGCGAGCGCTGTCACGTAGTGCAAAGTAACGTCAAATTTTCAAATTCACGCGGCGCAGCCAACTTAACATGCACGGTGGCGTGGCACCCGTGCGTTCTCTGCCCGCGCCGATTTCCGTCTCATCGTGACCGCCATTAAGAGCTCTTAGTTCGTACGTATTCTTCTTTACGTTACCGTGTAACCGGTTTACGTTTACCGTGTTACCGGCGCCCGAGATTTCGCAGCGTTTTGCTACACATACGGGAACCTTTACGTTCGTACGTAAAAGTTTACGTTCGCCGATGATGATGATCATGGATGCACACATATTCGTTTTCTTTTAAATAAAACTTAACCAGCGCTGCGGCGCAAATATAATAACTTTTAACATGTAAAATTATCAAGTATTTTGGTGCTATATATTCACCTAACCCATTAAAGTTGGCTGCGTGCAGAAAGCTATAAGGAGCCACCGCATAATTCTTTAAGCCTCTCTGGCTAAGCCTCTCTGGTTGAACGGTCAGCGGCTAGCCGCATTCGCAAAGAAGTGGTCGTCGTTATGGCAAAGAGTGTGCTCCAAGATCCATTCCTGGCTCAAAATCTACCGTGGAAGTACATCGACGATCTACTGATTATGGATCGGCTACAGCCGCAGCCGCGGAGGAACCTTCGCGAGAACGGCGTGTTGGGTATCGACGGCGGATTGCTCCGTGCGTCGTCTGCTAGCCACGTCATGCTTCTATGTGCGCGTACGTCTTGGAAATTTTCAAAGTGTGGTTTGTCCAGTCATGTCAGTGCGAGTGTAACTGTTTTACCTATGCCTATAACGACGTACGAGAGCATTTTATCTTTCAGATGCTTATGCGTTGTAATAAGATCAGCGAGTGCAACTTTCCAAAGTGCCGTTTATTGTCGTTGTACCCTCCATTCACCAGAATAATTTCAGAGTGGGTGTCGCTTTCTGTTTCAAGCATATCACAAAATGCTCTGGGCATCCTCCCAAACATGAGGACTATTAAATAGTGTATAAATGCAGCGTGTTACTATAGAGACTCGGTAGCAAAAAAAAAAAAAAAAAAAAAACAGGCTCTAGGCCATACATTTGGGTGCTGTTGGTAGGTGTACAATCACAGCACTGTTGTTTATTGATCGTGCTAGGGGCCTTAGTTGTGTTCATTTGGCCGTGGTATCGCTACATCGCAATATTACTACCACATAAACAGTGACACATCGGTACTTAAACTGTACTGAAAACAGAGTTACCGCGTGCTTAGATTTAAGAATGCTTTAAAGAAGCCAGACATTGGAAATAATTCAGACGGCATGCCTTATATGTAATGTCGTGTAACTTAACTGAAAATTTCATCTTTGTTACATTGTCTTCAGCGTTTATGTGGCATTGTTAGTGACTGACTGAAGGCAGTAATAATTTTTGTAAAAAAAAAAAACCATGCTTGTCTCATTAATCAGGCTTTTGTTGTAGCACTGTCATGCACGTAATCAATCGATGAAAGCTTTCTGCTGAGCTCTTATATAAGATTTTTATGTTATTACTGGTGCGAGAACATGTGCGTACATGTGGTAAATGCAGTATAGTGTCAGCCCCTGAGCCACTGAACGAAGCGTGGCTGCGAGTATTTGTATATGCGCCGTCGACCACCCATCCACACTAGCGCGGGTGCGGTGCTGGCACCTATAGCCCGATCTTTGGGAGGTTGCCCGATATGACAAATTCTTGAGCCGCTAGACACCAATGGCTAAGGTACCCTTTATTGGCTGCTGTGCTTCGCTTTAGGCATCTTCTTCATAATTTACCTTGATGAGATCAGCTCCTGTGTCATCCCTTCTCTCTGCACATAACAGTATGTTAAAAACAAAGTAGTGCACAACTGTCTGGCACTAGGCATGTAGCTTATGCCTTTCTTCATGACTTATCTTCAGATGAAGGGGTGATTATTTCTACACTGTTATCTTTTGTCTTTTTAAGTGTTATGTGTTCTGGTTTAAGTGCAGTTGTTCTCTAGTGGTGTCTGTTCTTCAAGGAGTGTTTAGAAGACGCCTCTGACATTCCAAAAATAACAAAACTTGCTCGTTGTGCCAACAGAACCTAACGGCTACTCATGTCTGCATTTTCCCATTAGTCTATTGTAAGATGGTCTGTTGAAGGCCGCAATCAAGTTTGGTGAACTACATGTGTGTGTGTGTATGCACATGACAAGGTAATCATGGTGGTGTTATCGGGTCGCTCCACACCTAAAAATCTCCAACTTTTTTTATGAACCACGATGTAATAAAAATACGGGGATGAGAGTCAGACACCTTGCTATGTGGAAGGAGTGAAAGCAACTACCTGTAGCAGCACCCTCTGCCGATGCTCGTGCTCTAAACCCATTTTTATTTATTTGCAACACACCTTAAATGTATTTAGAGCAAACTTTTATGCCCATTTTGCAAAATATGCAGATATATATATCCATTTTGATGCACATAGCTGGGCAATAATGGTCAAATATTTTGCAAAGGTTGCTTGTGCTAAGTCTGCGAAGTAGCGAGTGCCAAAAATGAGACACCCTATCAAAATTACGCACACGCAGTTTCACACCGATGGCACGCTTAATTATGCTTGTTGAGTGCTTCTGATGGGACTTTGTACACGACTTTGAAGACTTCTGTTGTGTCTGTTTCAGCATATCTTGTTCACGCATACCCAACACACATAAAAAGGCCCTTAAAATACTTTGTGCCTTTTAGGTTATGCATTTTTAGGATTTGTGGTTACATTGATGTATAATTTCATGGGATGTTTGCAGTCGCATAGATGTATATCTGTTTGGTGCTGAAAGATGTGTATACTTTATGCAGGTTTCTGCAGCTGTGTGAAAATGAAGGATTGTTCAGTATTTCACCCAGTGTCGATGTTTTGAAATGGCATACAGTAGTCTGGAGTAGAAAAGTCATGGCCTAGGGTAAAGGCTCATTGCTCACTCAAAGTCGCAAAGTGTGCATGAAATTGTGACATAAACCTGGTGAAAAAAATATTTGGTTTTATTTTGTTTCACATATTTCATTACTAAAGTCACTACTCCGCTGGGGCACTCAAGCTTTCCAAAGCATCTTTGTAAAATTTCAGGTACAACAAGCATCACAGAATGTATCACATGAGACCACAAAATGAAAACTATTTTAGCCCAGCCAGAAACTTTGATCTACAAAGTGAAAGCAAGAGGCAACATCTGAACAAGAGCTGGCTAAGCAATGTAAATATACATGAGTTTATTGTCTATCACATAATTAACCGACTAGATTTATTGAGAAGTAGCTCGGGGACATTCAAGATCTTAAGTACATGTAACAAATTTCCGGCACATCTTGTATCACAATAATATATCATGATAGCCCCTGCAATGAAGACACTTTCTGCACAGCCAAAAAATTTCATCTAGCTTTTGACCAAGCTGGGTATGCACAACACCTTAAAAGAAATAGCCAAAGCACAATGCATTTCGTAGCTTGAATGCGTGTCAACCACTACCATAAGAAAACAAACTATGAACAAACTTGGCACAATTTACCACCAGCATGGCCAGAAAATATATATCTCAACAAAAATTGGAAACACCGTTGCAGTGGCTAATATTCATGGACACGTGCACCTCGACTACAACAGAGGCCGACGAAAGGCCAAAGCGGAGGCTTTGATTTGTTTTTTGCATGCTTGTTGACGTGACGGAGTATTGTAATAGTGACAAGGGTCACAATTACACTGCTGTAAGAATAGACAGGTTTCAAAGCAGAAATTTCAGGCAGCATACGCATGGAACAATCAGAAATAGCAGATGAAGTAGCCATATTGTTACAGGAAAAAAACATGCACACGAGTGCAGAGTTGGTGTTTTGACAGTATTTGTAGTGATTGCGCAGGGTGTGATCAGTCAGGTCAATTTCCTCCAATCTAAGTGAGCTTTCTCGTTCTTTTTAGTGCAACATCATCCTCCCGGCAAGTGTAGCTCCATCCGGGTACAAATCATGGAGAATTAGTGAAGGCGAAGTATATATGGTTTGAGCCTGGCGACATGAACGTCACTATCGACGTGACGGAGCAAAAACCCATCAGCTGGTGGTATTTCCTATACCATGTCACAAAATTGGCGTAAGGTCTTGTACGGACCAGAATGACAAGAGAGCAGTTTTTCCGCTGAGCTAACACGGCAAGAGGGCGTCCAGAGCAGTACAAGAAAACCAAGAGACAATTGTGTATTTGTGCTGATGATCGTAGCGTCGCTTTTGAGAAGGTTGCGAGGTCTTGACGAGCGACCTCTCAAGCATGGACGGCCGAAGTGATTGCATCGTGGGCGTAATTGGTCGTTGAGAATATAACACCAGAAGGTAGGAATGTGTAGAACGGCAAGACAGAGCCGCAGCCATACAAAAAAAAGAATGGGGAAAATCGAGCGGTTTCGTGACAGGACGAATTGTAAGCAAAATGATTGTACAGTAAAGCGGTGGACAAAGTGATGGGGATTGTCGGAAACGTACATGGCCAGCATATCAGTTAGGAGTGTGGTTTAGTCGCTCAGTGAGCCCCTTCCTTTGATGGTGGTATGCGGTAGCAATCTTGTGTTCAGAAGCTCAAAAGCGGAAAGGGCCATCGTTGACCTTTGACAATAAGTAACGGCCACGATTCGTTAGTAACTGTGGAAGGGTGCTGTGGTGTAGAGTAACATCGGGGAGTAGAAAGTCCACAACATCTGCTGCACAGCTGGTCGGCATTGCTTGTGCGATGGCGTATCTTGCTGCATAATCTGTCACAATGGCAATCCACCTGTAGCGAGAAAGGAAGACGGCACTGCGGCCAACGTGGTCGTGTCAAACTCGCTGCTTTATTCGATTGCCGAAGTGGAGCGGCGGCGGTTGCCACGCCAAAACCGCCAGGCGCGTGAGCTTGTTCTAATCCTCACGCAGCTCGAGCTAGCATCAGCTGTGCGAGAGGCGCGGCGCGCTGATCGAGAGATGACAATGATAATCATGCGTATAGCCCCCCATCCCCCAGCGCTTTGCGTGATTAGAAGTGTATATAACAAAGAAAGAGACTATACACGTGAACGACAATCCGCAAGGTGTCCGTTTGAGAAGTCCAGTTTGTCAACATGTACTGACCATCGAGAAGCAGTGGGTCTCTGGTGGGCGACACTGGGAGTTGCGCAGTGGACGAAGAAGTAAGCGTTCGGTCGCTGTGTTTGCAACACAAGTGGGTGACAAGATGACCAGCTGGGGCCAGCTGGGAGCGCACAGGGTGTCGCAAGTGAGCATTGCAGGTAGAGGTGCGTTCAGGGTGAGATGAGGACGAGTGTACAAAAGTCGATTTGGCCCCTGCACGCGAAGCAAGAACTCAGTAGGAGGCATGTCATGTGATCCAGCAGATGTGAATTCTGGAGAAGGCTCTGTGGGCGTACCTTGACTTGGGGAAGCACCTTCAGTAGTCGGTGCACGTGAGGGCGTCTTCTACCTTGTGGTCATAGTCAGATGCAGGAGTGGATGTAGGAGTGGATGGGGACAAAGAGTGGTGCATGAGCGGCGAACGTGTCCGATGACCTGGCGAAGACGAGGAGTGGTAAGATTTTGGCGAGAAATTGATCTGGTTTACGATAGTGATCTGGTTCGGCGTGAAGGGCGAGAATGTATGATCATCGAGCAGCAGGTGGTTGCGACTGGCATAACCGTTGACGCTTGGTTTGCCATTGTCGCTGACTAAGACATTGGCTGTCGGTTTTCCAGGGTGGCGGCAAGCACATGACGTTTACTGCAAAGCTCCATCGTGGTACCCAGCACATTCACCAAATGTTGCGGGAAGAGTGCAGAGGCACACGAGTGCATAGTTGGTATATTGACAATAATTTCAGCAGTTGTCCAGGGGGTGACGAGTCGCGTCATCTGCTTCCAATCTGAGCGAGCTTCTTCGTTCTCTATATTGCAACAATATTCCACTGGCCCTAAAAAATCAGGTATGCAAAGTTGTCTAATGCAAATCCGAAACAGCAATAAAAAAACTACGCTAAAAGCACGATTCCCAAGGAAGCCTTGGTCATTCTGGCAAAAGCGGGCAGATCCCTAAACGTGAGCTCGACCATCTTGTAGTTCCCCACTCACATCACCAACGGAATGTGATATCCTCCCAAATAAAAACGAGACTACACACTTGATGGCCAGATACATGCTGCGCTGAACACGGACATGCCTCTCGTACAATAAGGAACATACCTCATGTATAAGGATAGGATCACTAGCTATAATGAGAAAAACAAAAGCATATGTTAACACAAGAAGGATATTCCCACTGCTTAGTCCCAAACAAAACAGCAGACAGGCCATTTTCTGGGGGTAACTCTAGATGAACAACTTCCCTAATCCAGTCCGTCTAAGATGGATATATTCGAACAACCATCAGGACGACATGTAAAATTCGTACCAGAAAGGACGTGCAACACTCTAACACATATTATAGGGTTGTAGTTATGTTGCCAGAATGCTTGCAGTTACTCTGGAGACCCTTTCATTGAGGTTGGCTACTGCTCTGCACATCTCAAACTTTGGCGTCTAAATGTGAGCAGTCCAGCAAGCTCACAAGGCGGCTTTGAGGCAAAGCTTAGACGTTTCCCCGTGCGAGACCAAGCCAATATTGCAATAAACCTTGATAGACATTCGATAAAGTTGTATCCATAATGAAAAAATTGGAAGCGCAAACCAACGGGACACAAGAGAAGAGACAAACAAGCCCGTTGTCCCGTTGGTTTGCGCTTCCAATTTTTTCATTATGAATTTGTACCAACTAGCCCGCCTGTCAACCCTTCTGAAAGTTGTATCCTTTGAACCATAAAGTGAGAGAAAGAGGCAACATCTGAATCTCGAGCTTGTGTCCCATAGCTAAAATGTCTCAGCCTGAAGTAAAATTAGGGAAACAACAAATTCAACAATGAAGAGGAGGCTGTAACTCAATGAAAGCATATATGCACCTGCAGGCATCATATGAGGTCGGTTAGAAAAGTACCCAAACTTTGGTGGAACAGCAAAAACGGGCATTATTGGAGCATTGTAAACCTAAACACCCTCAAAGTAGTCCCCTTGGGACTCTAGAGACTGCTCTTAGAGGTGCTGCCATTGCCGGAAGCATTCTAGCACTGCTCCAGTCGCTCCCTCATTTTCCTTACAATGAAAAACCAATGAGAGCACTGTGCATACCTCACTCAAACACTGCATCCCAGCGACTGCCGAAATTGCCAGGCGGAAAAAAATTCACACGTGCACACAAAGGTTCAAAATCGGCTAATGCAAGCGCGCTTGTTCGAAATTCATGAAGTGCTTGCAAAAAAAAAACAGAGGGGCAGTGTATTGGCAACAGCAAGTGGCAAACGGGAGGCGCTATCTGCAGAGCTTGTTGAACAGCTAACAGCAAAGCATCATCAAGAGCAGCTGTTGCAGTTTTGTACAACCATAAACTTGTTCATAAAATATGCATAAACCTCCATGTAACAAAGTACAAAACATCACCGATACAAATCATCGCATTGAAGGTTCTTCGCATAAAAGTTGGTACTTCTATGGCGAAACTCTCTGCAGTGCTATTCAAATGATTATATGACTTCTGTGTTAGATTACCACACTGCATTTTTTTCTACTTCAACTCTTTCCAAAATTTAGAAAAATGTATTTCCCTTCAACTGTAGTGGCTGGTCTCTGTTGCACGGAAGATGACTTGACAAACGCTAAAACTACATGTTTTGACCACTGGCACTAGCAGATGTTTTAGTGTATTGCCTTCCCTTATCGATTTTTTTATAAAGCGCATGGACATTCACGTGCTAAATAAAAATGAAACTTCACCCTTAATTTTCTCCACGAATAATTAATTTCCAACTGTGAAACATGGGGTTAGAGTTCTCAGAGTGCAGTTTATCAACCTAAAACCAAGTCATTGCACCTCTTTAATGTTCACTCCAAGGAGCCATGACAAGCAATTTTCATAATCTGTATTATAAAAGTTGGTCCTTTGAAGTGGACAAATGAGCTGGTGAAATTTCAGCACATTTGGCTGAACGCTTAATTTATAATGAGGATTGTTATAAACACGCATGTGGCCGGGTAGCCTCACAACAGTACATGTGAACCATGACATAATAAGACACTTGCTTTGTGAGCGTATCTATTCCGCCCAACAACTGTTTCATGGTCAGTTGCGGTACAATGGAGCTACTTCAACTTTTGTATGCCTTGGAATTGAAAAATTGAAGAATTTGCACTGGCTGAAGTTCGGGAGAAGACAGATCTCCTGCATGAGACACATGACGACCCACACCCCATGGCAACATAACGGTAGCTGGCAGTGGGCGGAGTTTATAGCTGGAGACTTATATAGCTGACTTAGCAATTAGATAATATTTTTTAATGTCTGTTTTTCATACATTTACAGGCACAATAGACGCTCTACAATATTTAGCTGAGAATAGCAGTACGGAGGGTGACCTTGTCATGGCCCCGAATAAGTACTTAGTTATGGCGGACTTGGTTACATGGAGGTTTAAACGGATACATCTACTTATTTATGAATGACTTTATGATTTCAAGCTGCGCTTCTTGATAGCTCCTGTTGTGCCTGCGCTCCTCAGCTAGCGCCTCTAGCTCAAGCTCCTTTAGCTTGAATTTTGCCTCCTGCTCCACCTGCCTCTGTTGAAGCTCCATTTCTTTCAGCTTCATTTTCTCCTCATGGTGCTTTATCTCGAACCGGAGCCGGTCCTCTTCAAGTTGGAGGTGGCGGTTCTCGATTGCAGTGTCCCGATCAAAGCGGGCCTCAATGAGGGCATATGTTGCCTCAGCGTACCGCTGTGGACCTGCACAAATTTACAAAGAACAGTTAACTGTCTTAGATTTAAATGGATGAGCAAGTGCAACAGTTTACAAAGCACCATGATATTCTACTGAGCACACATGGTTCTTTTTAACTCAGTAGACTCTCAGTAAACTGAAATCTATTAAAGGGAATTGCTGCTTAAATGAAACAACTTCATTCAACACGGTTGCTTTCGTACTTAGATTCTCCACTTCTTTTTTTATCTCGGAGCTACTGTTAAATGGAAAACATTTTCTAGTCTCTTCACATTCCATTTAACGAGAGTCTACTGTACAGTACTATTGCAAAACACTAGACTTATTAAACACAGGCAGGTAAATACTGTAATAATAGTCAAGCTGCCTCTGTACACACAAAATTGCTTGCAACAAAATGTTGCGATTACTTAAAAAAGTATTGGGAGAAATCTTATAAGTTGTTTCTATGCATCAAATGAAAGGTCAAGCCCTCAAAACCAAGAAAGTTCACTTATACACTTGACTACACTTTAAAAAGCAAATGCAACACGTTTTTAAAAAGCTGGTTCTGTTTCATATACTGTATACTGACGTCGAGACACACTGTAGCCACATGAGTTGGCGACATGCTCACGCTAGATATGGTGATATGGTGACATTACACGGGCGTTCCATCATCTATTGCTATACACATATGGGCCTTTCCTGGCCAAGACTAAAGATGCGATAAAGCCATATACTTGGAGATTTTAGGGGACAGAGAAATAAGCTTTCTCAAAGAAAGATTTACTACACAATTAAAGTGTTTTTTTTTTTACTCTTGCCTTCAATAGCAAGCATCTTCATCTACAATTGTGTACCTGCATTTTAAATGATACTCTTGTTTTCTACAAGGCAAAATACAAGATACACTGATATGACCAAGCCTTCTTTTTTTTTTTTGTTACACACCTTGCAGAGGCACACGAGTGTTGGCCACCCATCTGGTTTCACCAGTGTGGGAATCAGGGGGGCTCCCATGCACAGTTGCATTGCCTGGTAGTCCAAGAGATCACAAGTAACCAAGTTCAGAAGGAGGCTGCTACTTCAGTCTAATGCACATAAAGCAGACTTATTCTCAAGGAGACAAAGCAAAGATATAAAAGCAGCAAGGGCAACTAAAAGAAGTGGATCCATGATGAAACTATGCAACTAGTTTTTGAACATACTGAAACTACTTACACTTATTGATACTTACTCTCTCAATAATTTATTATTGCATAGGACAAAAATATAGTACTGAAAAACAAAACAATGTCCTTCGCTGAGCTCATATTAATTTAATTAAGGATTTGGTGCAAATGTTAGCAACAGCTAAAATCTGACCCTGTATTTCTTTCATAGCACAAAATAGAATTTTTCAGGCCATCTTGAATGATTTTCTAGACTCAATAGCTGCACCTAAAGTCGCTTTTGTTGATGTTGAAAGCACTAATGACGAAAATCATTTGAGTCTGTAGGCATGCACCAACAAAACTAGGGATTACAAACCTGCAGCAGCAACATCTGAAGGACTAGATGTTGGAGTTTGAGCTCGACTGGGTGCAGCAGTTGTGATGCGGTCAGGTGCTGGGCATGAGGCCGTCCGGTTGTCTTCGAGTTCTGTACATCACAAGTGAACCAACTTAAGAGCTGTGCTGTGTGCTTTGAGCTTGAACCCAGCTTTCATTTCCAATACACATCGGCAATAACTCCTCTCATGCAGCAGCTCTTTTGATGAGAAATACAGGCTCTTCCTAGTGCCTTACTTACATGCTGGAGGCTAGGGCTCAATAATGCCGGTGCAATTACTTGAAAAACCTTATTTTCTATGATCTCCCAGGTATAACATGGACCCAAAAAATGACAAACAACACAGGGTGATGCACAAGCTATCAACTAGCCCCTATTGCCGCCTTAGTAGCTTCAAAAACCCACTGCAAGGCTAAAAATGACAGGTAGGAGAAAAGAGAAAAATAATGAAAAGTAATTTCAGGCCATGCTGAGAGGCCCACCTGACTGGAAATGACTATTTAGGACTATTTTAAGGGGTCCATGGTGTTGCCATTTCTTCGGTGTGTTTGTGTACGTGCATTTTCCAGTCTTAAAATGAATTAACACCAACTATACCAATTTTGCATGCTACAGCATCCACTAGTTTATGCAACAGTGTATTCAGCACGTGTGTAATGAAAAAATTTTAGTGTTTCTCACTGTATTTTCACTCACCACAGTCAGGCAGATCCATGTGAATCTCTATGTTCTCCGGCTCATACATTGAAGTAAGAAGTGTCTGAGCGAGCCTGTGACGTGCTTGCACCATCTGCTGGTCAGGAAGAAAACAAATTTTTATTGAGCTCTACTTAATATAGCCAGCAGAAATTTGATTTGTTATAACATAAGGGCTCTAAACCAAGGATTAAGAAACAAAAGAGAGGGAATACAAGTACTTATAGATAATGAGTAGGTTACACATAAATAAGAATAATTATAGAAAAATGGAGAACCATGCTAAAAAACATCTACAAACTCCAGCTGGACAATTATTTCAGGTACACTTATAAATAGTCTATTTCAGCCTTGTGCAAAGCTGTTGAAGGCAAACGTGTCACCTAATTCCTTGAAAAAAAAAATCATCACATTCACATGTTGCTTGATCTTTAAATCTAGCCAGTACCTCAGCCCAACAATCTGTCTGACATTGAATCCCACTGTTTGGTTCAGAAGAATGAAGTTGTTCTAATCTTTGCTAGACACTAAATGGCGTATCACAGCCTTCTTTGGTGAGACAGCTATTCCTCAACCTTTGGCAGAATAGTTCAAGCTCTGACCTAGTAAAATGTTATGTAACTGGTGAAATGATTACGTAACATAGAAAACAATTGCATATTCATAAGAATTTCATGTCTACTGCAGGATGAAGGCTTGCATGAAGATATTCCAATTCGCCCATGTTGTGCAAGCAGACTGCATGCCATGTCTATAGCATTGTCAATGTTGCCACTTGATATAACTCATGTTCAAGGTTCTCTGTGTGATTCTTTTCTGAACATGTGTGTGTTTGTGAGTAGACATATCTTTTTGCACATGTGATCCTTTTTTACATCTCGGTAATCACCTGACATCAGAAGTAGCAAGCAAGGCAACCAAGCAAACATTTCCGGGAATCTTATTTAACATTGCTATATCTCTGTCTCCACCTATCTGGTAAATATACCACAGTGCCACACAAGTAGCACCTAAGTCATACAACAGGCCGCAAAGTGTGCTGCAAGCATGGCTGCTGCCTTCATATTTCACACAGAAAACTTCCAGAGGTTGTGCCTGCTATGATCGTGCAGAAAGCAAACGTTTACAAATATTTGTCCAGTTTGTTACTCTCTTCTTAACTTACTCAACCGGTGAAGCACTGTAGTATCATGCAATTGATCAAATGACACCACCTGTAAATTCAACGCAGGCCAAGTGTACGGCTCACGATCAGTTAAGTACGAGTAAGAATTGCGAAATCAGCACATTTCTTACCAGGCTCAACACCGTCCCCCGCTGTTAACTCCGCGTAGGCCGCCAGGGCATCTTCTTCCCTGTTGTCGACGCGACGTTTCGCTGGCGGTCGGGCGACCGAGTTTCTTGTGGCTCTTTTTTTGATGTCGTCGCGTTCAGCGAGCTGTCGTGCGGTTGACGGTGGTGGCGTGTAGCCGCACTCGCGCGCTGTCAGCCGCTTGCTGCAGGAGGTCCTCCAGTTCGGACTGCTCCTCTTCTGTACCGGAGCTATTGCGGAGCCAGTAATCACAATTTTTGTCAATGGGAAAGAACAGTACATAACAAAGTTCAATAAGAGACGCACTTACCTCTTAATTTTCTTCTTCTGATCTCGCAGAAAACGCAGGAGGATTAAGTTAAGCCTTTCCCTGACACTGCGAATGCTGAAGCATCTGCCGAGCACCTCGGAGAGCCGATCGGCTATCTGCAGCCACCTCGCAGGGTCAAGGAAAGGGTTTACATGTACTACCTCCTTTACTAGAGCGATGTCATCGCTGAGAGTAAATCGCTTGCGCCCAGACATCGATTCCGCTGATGACAGAGCGAATGTAAACAACGTGTTCGCCGTTGGCGCTTCTGCTTCGGCTTGTCTTGACTCGGTGGCTTGCTCCGGGCCGTGAACGTAAAGCCTATCCGGCGAGTAGTTTACGTTATGTAAAGGTTCACGTTCCGTAAAGACTCGCGCATGCGCAGATTCTATCCGGTATCCGGTAACACGGTAACGTAAAGAAGTATACGTACAAACTAAAACTCCCTACAAACTAAAACGTAAACTGCCCGTAGGATAGGCTTTGCGTTTACGGCGCTATCTCGGAAATCTACCTTCGTTCACAAGATGTCGCGATATCCGCATAGCGGAGACGCTAGACATCGAGTCAAAATAAGCCGAGGTGCGAGACGCCGATTCGATTACATTGTTTCAGCCGGGTTACCAAAGCTAGAATGGCCTGAACATCGAACTTCGAAGCCGCAAACCTCTTTGCCGCAAGCGTGTGAGCCCCCGGCAAACTGAATAGGTGGTGCCATCTAGCGGGGTCATAATGAACCAGGCAATCACATAATTGTTATTACAAAAACATTGTGCATAGTACGTATCTCTGGTGTAAAAACCACGCAGCAGGGTCATTACGAATGAGCTACCTTTTCATTCATTTACACCTCATTTAAATAACGGCTGAGCTAACGTCCCAAAACATCCGTATTATTGAGAGACGCGCCGTAGTAGAGGGCTACGAAAACTTTGATCACTTGGGGTTCTTGAACGTGCACCTAAATCGAAGTAGACGGGCCTTAAGCATACCGCTTCAGTCTAACAGTGCAATCTTGCTCGGCGCGCGTGAATAAGTCTGCGGCACGCCACGCGCACCGAAACATCGCACCGTATTTTTCTTCTGTGTGCGCGATGAGTGGCTTCACGGCACAGCCGTTGAACAACTCTTCTCCTATAGGGAGCATATAGAGTAACTCTAGGCAAGAGAAACGGTCTTAAAAGGCATGCTTTTCAAACATAGAGACAGTGCCGTACATGTACGGTAAAAACCCTTTGGTCCATGTTAGGTGCTGCCGTACATATGTACGGCGAAAACCCTGAAAGGGTTGAAAAATCTGGAGATGTCCCTCCGAGATGACCGAAATGAGGCAGCCGATCACTTCCGCAGCTAACCACTCATGCACTCAGCAGTGATTTCCGAAGGCAGAGTCACCGGCCATTCAGCTGTTGTCAGTGTACAGTGCACACACCCTTTGGTGCGCGCCTGCATGCATTCGACTCGGCGGAGAAAATACCGCGGACGTTTTCCCAACTACACGCACCCACCTTGTACGAAGGTATGCATGCATGATGGCACGCACCATTCTCGTGTGCCTTGTGATCGTTTAGCCTTTTACATTCCCATTCTAAGAAATACCTGAGCATCCCAAGGAGGATTTAAAAAAACCGCAGGAGACGCTGCCTAAAAAAAATGCTGGAGTGGAAATCATTGCCTAGGAGTGAAGCCGTGCCTCTCGCCAAATGGCGGCTGCGGCGGCCCTCTTACTAGGGGCATAATGAAGTATCACTGTTCAGCGATTAAGAACGGAGCGTTTCCCTCGCAAGCCAAACGAGTGTAATGTGGAAACTTTTTCGGGTCACATAGTGCTCAAATTGCGTCTTAGCACTTTGAGCACTATGTAAGCCTTTGAGCACTACGTGAAAATTCGAGCCTCTAATGGCCAGATTCTTATGAAATTTAGTCACCCATACTCGTTTCTGTGTTATTTCGTCAGGAACAGCTATTTTTTAAATATAGAACTCGCGCCAACACCAACATATCACCAACACCAACAATTTACACCAACATATCAAAGCCACTTGATCTCTAAGTGGGCACCATCACAAAAGAGCATGTTTTCGACAGTGGCAAAAGCTGGCTTCACTTCCGCTGGCAAGGCATTGCGGGAGCTTTCACTCCAGCAATTTTTTGAAATCTTCTTTCGAGCATCCCCGGTAATTTTCCAGTTTCGGTAAGACACAGAACAATAATTTGACAAGTAATTATTGATATCTGGACAGCCGATTATAATACACAGTGTCATCCATACCACTGCCAGTGACATCTCTTCGAAGCAATCTAGAATTTGCTTCAATACCGCTATATGTTAAAAATAATGAACCACTAGTTGGCCAGAGTAAAAAAAAATAAAAAAAACAAGCAGAGAAGGAAAATTTAGGCACACTTTTGGCCATAATATCTGTAAGATGTATTAATTTACGTTATTATTTGCAACATAGTTAGTTCAAGCATGCAGCTACATTATATGGGCTGTCAAATGTTGAAACAACAGTAAATTAGACCATCCACATCTGTCGCAAAAAAAAAACGGCGGTTTATTAAGCAACGAATATTTCAGTAAGAAATTCTGCTAAGAATGAAACAATGCGAATTGCAAACAATCTATGTAGTTCATAGTAGCACAAATAGTAAGGACAGCAACATTTGCAGCAAGCAACGGCAGCATTTTAATGAGGCAGTCAGTCTTACATTGTGAATGCAGACACACAACCAAGCCCATGTGAGCATCAGGGAAAGGAGACACAAATGCATACCTGTGCCTCTGAAATATTCAACAAAAATGTGCATTCAAGCCCAATGTGCACTTGCATTGTATAATTAGAGCAACTGCTTTTTACTGATGATGTGAAAATATCTAGCCCTATGACGGAAACGCAACCTGCAGGCTTCTCTCTGGACAGGGCAGGCGAGCTATCTCTAGCCAGAGTTTAAAAATATGCCGACACACTCAATAACGACACGACCAAATGCATGTTGCTGACTGTTAACTGCAGTAAGTCGGACAATTTTGTCATGTTATGATAAATTGCCTAAATAGACCACTTTAACTGAATAAATTTTGAAGCAACGACGCAGGGCAAATGATTACGATGAAAAAGTTGCAGATCAGTTTGCAAAAAGTTTGATCAGATAGTTGAAAACTTTTTATTATTAAGTATTAGTGTCTTCCTGCTTATACAGATGCCCACGAAAAACGAAGAAAAATCGCACACAGATGCGCGCTGTTATTCTAGTGCAATGTGCCGCAAATGGCATAAGAAACCGCAAACGCAAGGGAACGTGTGATGGCTAAAGATGAAAATATTGCAGTATACAGAAAACAAGCTGCCTTGACATGTTATGCCTCAGCGGAGTTGGAATGCGACACCTACAGAATTATACGTTTAGCACTCTCAAGCTTGCCAACAAACCACATAGACAATTTTTCCAACAATAATTATAGGGTAACTTCATTAGATTAGAACATCTCCACAGGATACAACTTCCAAGACACTTGTAATATACTATATGCATATACTGTATGTACACATCAACATTGTGCATATTTAAGCGAGTCTATATGATATATATATATATTGTATATATGTCTATGCATATATATAAACACACAACATTACTGCTATTCCTAAAGCTGCCGATTTTCTCTTTCTCATTACAAGACCATACTACGAACCATGAATTGAAGTTCCTTGTAGAGCTAAAGCTTTTTTTGAAAAAGCCTCGAGATTAAAAAATGGCCAATGTTCCCTCGTTTTCTTCAACATCGGGAGCTAAGGCTGCACAAGAATCTACTCATCACGATCAGCGCAAAAAAAAGGACACGAAAACGCAAGGAAGTGCACGACATAACCGCTGTTCAAAAATCTAGTAACACATGTCATTTGCCAAGTGGCTTTGAAATATCTGGAGAGGGAGAAGTAGGTTGTCATGGAGGTCGGCAAAGGGGAATAAAGTATAATATAAAAGTTGGTTGAAGAAAAGGGCACAATCACATCTCAAGCTCCAACAACACTTTCGTTCCATCCAAGCCACACCAGTACTTCCACTCTTCCCAGCTGTGACGCAACATGGGTTTGAAAACCTGTACGCCTAAGACAAGATCCTACTGATGCCCATGCATTTTTTTGATCAACTTTTCTTGTCTGGCTCTCCTTTCCAGTTTGCGGCCTTATGCAAACTTGACAATTTCTGTTCAAATTGACAGCATGCTTCCAGACCTGAGCCTATACAACCAGCCCATTACACTCAAACCTCGATATAACAAAGGTTTGTTATATCCAAAATTTCCTATAAAGATTTATTTTCAACACTGTTACTATGCAAGAACATTTTTCATTTACTTCGTCATAGCCGATATTTTGTTATGTCAGCGTTCATTATATCGAGGTTCCAGTGCATTACCTGGCTTCAAATTCAAAGCTCCAGTAAGACATGCTTTTTGGCATAGCCAGGGGAAAAGGGGGACTGTGGGTCTAAACACCCTCCAAAAGTTTTCATATTTGCATATTTATACATATATATATACCCATACACACATAGAAACATACACAAATATATATAAAGGTTAGTTGGACCCTCTCCACTCCCCAAAAATTTATGGTTATGCCAATAAAATGAATCCATGCACAGCATTCAAGTTATCCCTAAAAAAGTAACTCAGTGCACTTGTGATTGTTCCTCACATTAGTCACATGAAACAACTAAAAGATATTTTACAAGTTTTTTTTTTAGGTCTCCAATGCACCATTAAAAAAGTAGTAATGTTAAGGAGGAAGATAAAACCAGACATGCCCGCGATGTGTGTCAAAGTAATATGCTGCCATCTTTTGTTTTGATTGTTTACTTGACAATTTTTAACTGAGGCAAAATCAAAAGAGAATTTCATATAAACACCTTTACATACATTTTGTACGTGTATGTGCAGTGTAGAGCAAACAGCACGGATGTGAAACTCGCAAGTATGTGCCTTTACACTATGTGCAATGTTATTGTATATGCCTGGGAAGTTAAATATGCCTAATTGTACATGCCTTCTTAAGCTGCATTCACGCAGCCATCAAACATTGGCATGCATGACACTACAGGGCTCTATCGGAGCTTTTTTTTCAAAAAGGGGGGCCAACAACATAACAGCCACCAGCATGCTATTACTTAGGAGAGAATAGTGAGGAAATTCTGTTTCACAACCGCATTTTCGTGACTGCAGTCATCGCACAACTGGCAGATGCCTTGCCACGGCTGCTAGCATATGGCTGCACGTGTCGGGCTTTATGCTGTTGCTACTACTAGCAACACCTCATCTAATGTCCCTAGGAGTGGCAATTATTATTAAATAAACAACTTGTGCAGCACTACATATTCTGTTTTTTAGACAGTCTTATATAAGTTTCCTGCTGTAGTGCCAGTGTACCTTTCATTACAAGTACGTATTATGAAGTTCAGTGAAGCTGTCAGTCAGTCGGACATGCATCGATTGCTTCAACAGTCACATTACCACATTAGTGTGGAATTCTTGTAACTCCAGAGTGCGCAGCTCATCTTTTGAGCCCGTCTTACAGAAATATGCTTGAAGATAACTCTGTTACATTGGTATAGAGGTCACCACAAAGCTTTTATACCACTCTGTTTGTGGATGTGCATAGTGGTTGTTGACACAATTACATCCACTGCACCCACAAAGCTACTTCTTTGATTTCCCAAATCACCTTTGCTGCTAATCGTCTGAGCAAACGTTAGACGGGCCGACT
Source organism: Rhipicephalus microplus (assembly GCF_013339725.1). NCBI lineage: Eukaryota > Metazoa > Arthropoda > Arachnida > Ixodida > Ixodidae > Rhipicephalus > Rhipicephalus microplus. The sequence goes on from NC_051169.1 coordinate 76,449,188, forward strand.
TTCCGATCTCATCATTTGATCACTGACACCTTGGACTGAATTTTCCTTAAATTAGTATGCCTTAGGTCAATTACAAAGGCATGTCAAGCTATCCATATAGTATTCGCTACAGGCCAACCATTTCACACTGAATACAGCTCCAGTGCGTACAATGAAATACCAACACACCCAAACCTCATTATAAAACAGTTGCATCTTACATGAAAATAAGTTTGTTATATTCGAAAATTCGTTATAAAGGTATATTCATAACAGTATATTCATTGCAAAACTATTTTTCATTTACATCATAAAACCAATATTTCGTTATTCGGGGTTCATTACATCGAGTTATTTGTGTTCTCTTACAACACAAGGTGCTACACCATGTCACATAGCCTCGGCAGGGGCCAGATAAGTGCATCATCATGGGGTCCTTGTCACAAGTCTGACTTTGCTGTTTCCTCATTTTTGTCAATGCAATATACAGGGTGTACAAATTTTCACGCTGCACAATTTTAAAGAAGGATGGGGTTAGGTGAAACAAACCTAATGCAATATCTTTCGTGTATAGTGTAGTAGCCACAACTATTTTTTTCGTGAATGGTAAATAATTAGTCTGAATAAAATTTTAACTCGAAGTTCTTGCCTACTTTATCAAAATGTCAATGAGGCAGATGTGTACATTTTGAAACAACATATGTATGCACTACTTTTAAAACATACTATAATTTTGTGGTCATTTTTTCTGTTAATAAATAAAGCCCGCAAAATAAAAAAAAAGTAACACGTGACTGCGCCCCCACCCGCAAAAGAAAGCAGTGCCTTCAAATAAGCTTACTGCAAGCAACCGCACTGCCTCTTTTCTGTTGCGAGAAACAGCGTTCCACACATTGGCAAGGGTACAGGTCGGGTGCCAACGAAGTGTTTCACAATTTTGCAGTGATTCCATTCGCTTGGTTGTATGTCATCATCATTATACATGTCTCACGGCCAATTGTTCTCATTGATAACGCAGCCGGAGCACTGATTTCACAGGCTTTCCTTATTCACAAGAAAAAAAAAAGCATGCAATTATACGTTGTCGAAAGTAGCACAGACAGATGCAGTTTCAGCATGTGCACATCTGGCTCATTGATATTTTGATAATTAAGTGAGTACTTCTTGAGTTACAAATATAATTAGGACCAATTAATAAATTGTCATTCACGAAAAGAAGAGTAGTCGCTGCTACAGCATAGTGGGAACATTATGCACTAGGTTTGTTCCGCGCAATGTCGTTCGTCCTTTTTGAATTTGAATTTTTCTTTCCTCAAAAAAAGTATGTTCCCACATCACCAGCAGAAATTCCTTTGTTTCGGGTACATAATTTCACTACGAAGTACCAGCACAACTCAACAGCAAGGCTTTGATTGCAGTATCTAAAATAACATGCCCCACCAATAACATTAAAGTACTCTGGCTCTCATCTTATCTTCTTTTTCACATAGTGGCTGAGTTGCAGTGAGGGCTCTCCTCCAAACTGACAAAACACAGCCTCTAATAAAGGGTTGGAACACTCGACACCGCTACGTTCCATAGTCGGCCAGACGTCATCCTGTATATCTGTCTAGGTACGGCACGGGCGTCGCAGCCCCTAAGCGCTACTGAAGTGTTGCGGGGACGTCATGTCATGCTAAAAAATATACATATTTCGGCCTGGTTATTTGTTCCAGCTCTGTCTCTGCTACAGAGTGACGCTGCAGAGAAGTGGTGTTTTCCAGTGCGCAAAGTTTGACTTTGCACTCGCAATAGGTAAACAACTGCCATATTTTGACTACTGAGCATGCTGCATTAAGAAGCAAGAGCTCTAATTTCGTGTACTTGCAAGTGTGTTTAAAGATGCTGCAGCTTGTGACATGTGTACTTGTCCACCTTTCTTATGATAACTTGCCACTAAATGCAAGCCATAAATTACCACAAGTTGCTAGATTGTCCTTACTTTTTAGAAACATCACAACATTTATTTTATGGAGAGATAAAGAGCCAAGATTCCGACTGCTTGGTTGTATGTGCTACTGAACAACCTAAAGACAAGAAACTTATTTGATTTCTTACCATTTTTAGGAGGTTTTTTTTATATTGACCAGCTGATGTCAGTATACTAATGAAAAAACATGCAGTAATGAGTAGGATTAGGAGATTGACTTGCTAAACATGTCTAATGATAAAACAAAAAAGAAACATTAAAGACAATGTATGAGAACTCAATACAATTCATTGAAGAGAAAAACAAGAACAGCTTTTCTTTTTTTGAATTTTTATCACAAAAAAGAACAAAACATGACATGTCAACAAAATGAAAATGAAGTAGTAAGTAACAAGGTTTATTACCATTTTCAAGGTAAAATAAGTGGGCCTGTTCGCAACAGTCAATTGTAAAGTATACCGCATAAAATATACAATAATTACAGTAAATATCACTAAATACACGATAATAAAGCATTATAAAACATAATTATCTTAATATATGATTGCCATAGCAGCATTGGTCATGAAATGGTTGTACTTTGAGTCTGGGTTTTTGGCCTGTTCAGAAAGCATGTAAATATGCTCCAGATTCTTCCATTAGGCAACATATTCCACATCGTAGTGCCTCTCTCGATGTTAGCCTACAGCAAATAATCTACGCATTACTCTACTGTGTGACAGTGCCAGCGGCACGACACTGCAAAACTGTGTCGTAGTGTCGCGCTTATCTATTTGCCGTTAGTTACAGAAAAATAGGCGTACGTGATAAAAATAAAAAACTACTATGCAAAAAAACGACAAAAACATGATGCCTTCACAAGTGGTCCACAGTGAAGCACACCAAAAACTAGAGAGTTTTGCACAGCCTTCTTGTGACAATGCAATATAGTCTGTAGAAGAAATATTTGGACATCACATAGCTAGGCTGTGGGAGAGCATGTGACACAAAACTTTCAGAATCGCATCATTCAACATCGACCACAATACATGACACGTTTTCCCACCAGTGTGACATGGAACCATTTGCACAGTTGTACAAAAGAAAAATAGAAAAGACTTTGAAGCTAGGTTGGCGACATAGGAACTTGAAATATGGCTAGAAAAAGCAAGGCCAGCATTATCATTCAGCCAAACACCAGCTAACTAGTTGAAATGTTGTCGTTTAAAAGGGACTTGTTCTGGGGTTTCCTTCCGCTTGCTTGGCAGGAAGCCTGAATGCGACAGCACGCCACAAACGTACAGAGGCATTTGCACTTTTGTTATGAAGATATATTAAGCCAGTATACTATTCCTACCCAAATATTTCATCACAGTAGAAAATTTAGGATGAGTAAAGAAAAAAACAATACGGCTTTCTCTGTCTTAAAACAAACAACAAAGTAGCACGCACACAAAAATAAACATGCCAACCCGCATAGCATACAAAATTGGCGGGCCACAAAATTTTTCTAATTGATTAACATCTTTGTCAGGCATAGCTAGATTGTAATTGTGAAGATATAGCTTTTAGAGACTGGAATACAAAGCTGCTATGTAATACAATGTAAACTACTATAATAGGTATAGAAAACTAGAGCAGCAGCACGAAACAGCAGCTTCTATAAATACATAGAACATTTAGGCGCATAAGATCGCATAGCTCCCGCCTATTTTATCTCAGCTATAATAGCAATGCAGCCAGACCACAAAGATAGATATGTGTCTGATAACAAACAGGCCACCACACCACAAGTGATATTACAACCAAAAACACAGCCACATGAATGTAATACTGCCGTCTTACTATTACAGCTGTACTTTTAGACAAAACACAAATTGTGATAGCTATACTGATTACTGACCTTTGTAGCCATAAAAAGTTGTTCGCAAGTACACATGAGTGGATCGGGGAACGATTCGGGTTAAGGATATCATGGTTGAAATCAAGAAGAGGAAATGGACATGGGCCGGGCATCCAGCGCGTAGAAAGGATAACCGCTGGTCATTAAGGGTAACTAACTGGATTCCCAGAGAAGGCAAGTGGGTTAGGGATAGACAGGAGGTTAGATGGGCAGATGAGATTAAGAAGTTTGCGGGTATAAATTGGCAGCAGCAAGCACAGGACCGAGTTAACTAGCGGAACATGGGAGAGGCCTTTGTCCTGCAGTGGACGCAGTCAGGCTGATGAGGATAATGATGATATCTATGTGAACTTCTGATGAAACAGCTAAAAAAGCTTGAAGCAGAAAGCTGGCAATATATGCTGCAAAGAAGTGGCTACGATCCACAGGTCATCAGCATGTAAAGTGACCAATTCGGAATGCTACCTAATAGAGAAATTTTCAGATACAAGAGAACAGCGCAGAAACTATTTGCTACACCACCAGCACTACCTCAAGGTGTACATATACATGTAGGCAATTCGCAGAAACAACAAGGACATCACGGAAACAGGATTAGAAAACGACTAGATATATCACACGCCAAGGCTCTCACACAGGTGGTTTGGTAGCGTCAAGGTTTTAGAATTAACTTTGGAAAGAATGACAGTAACATTGAGGTTTACTATTATAATACTACAATACTCACAACTACCCTGCACAATGTGCAGGCTTTTAAGGGGTGTGACTTCTGCATACTTAGTACATGCCATGCCTACAGTTAGGTTCCTAATTTCAACAAAATTAGTTGTAGTAGAACATTTGCAACAGGAACCCATTTATAAAATTTCTGGTAAATGCCCTAAAATCAAATTAGACAATACTTACGTCGGCCACAATGTTACAAAGTTAGACAAGCTCAAAGTGAATGGTACATGCCTCAACTAACATGCAGCAATGCAAGTAGGAATCACTAAAAAATAAAAGTATAGATTGGACACGTCTGGGCAAATGAAAATGTTAAATAATGCCTATTTAAAGATGTCTAAAGACATGTATTTAAGATGTGTTAAAGATTTTAAAGATGTCTCCAGGCAGTACAAGCAGGTTACAAGGGGAAAAAAAGCTGACCATCGAAATATGCTGAAGTGGAATTGTCCGTCCTGGCAAATTATATAACAAAAAAGAGGCAAAAGACTGGTGTAATAGACTGGTGTATAGGTGCTGGTGGTGGTTATTTGGACAGTTAATGGACCAGAAAAGTAAAATGGTTAGTCAACTAGGCTTGGAGGCATCAAGCTGAATAGATTAGTACACAGTAGAGATGAAATCCTTCTCAATGATTTGACAGCACATTGGCAGTACCATGTTTTTATGGAAAGCAAGAGCATAACCTTACACATAAAACACTTTTGCATTATCGTGCAAAATCTCAAGAGAGCGATGATAACCCCAAACGAGATTGCCCGTAGAGTAATAATTCCTGCCTAGGATTCCTCAAACGCACATCTTTACAATATATCCTAATCTCTACGTGGCCCCATCGTGACGAGATGGAAAACTCACAAAGTCATGCCCAGCAGAGTAACATCACAGTCGCTAAGCTATTAGAGCTGCTGGTGTGAAAAATAGATAAAAAGACAAACAAAAGTGCAGCATCGAGCACATTATACGGGTCCTTTTCGTATCGCTAACAGCTAGAATTACAACATTCAACATCTTCAAGTATTAGATACCAGCCTGCTTCTAGCAGCCGAGTGCATTTCTATTTCATCTAACATTGCATTATGGCAAGGTGCCTTTCAATAATTATGGCTCCTATTCGAGCTCACACAGCAAGCGCATCCAAGTCCCTGCTATCACAGTTTGATCCCTGCCTCAATTTAAGCCCAACACACATGGAATCAAAACGCTGTGCCGCACCATACAGAAAGCACGCTAGACCAAACAATAAGGTTACTAGACATCAAATTGTTTTATGTGCCACACGCAAGCCTCTCCCATGAAGAGAAAGCATCTACAAAGCTCCACCGTACCTAAATCATAATCGGGTCTGCGTGGTGTAATAGCAGTGGACCTTCATTACATGCTTTTAACACCACGTGTTATGGGCTAAGAATAGGTTTACGTTCGCTTCAAAAAATAAAGTTCAGTTCACTTTACAAGAAGCATGAGATGCATGTTGCATGGACAAGCCATAATGCGAGAATCTCATAGTGGATGTCTTTACAGCACAAAATGGAAGAGTGAAAATTAAATGGGACAATGCATGAGGCGAGCATTGCCCACTGTCCTTTGCCATTAGTGCAGTTCGTTTTCTAGTAAAGATGAAGAGATTTGTCCAGTTAACAATCGTCATCACACATAATCTATCCTAAGTGTACAATTAGGCACACTATTTTATCAATCCATAATACATGCTCCTGTGACATCAGTATTTCTGGGCTGTGAAGTCTGAGTCTGAAGCTGTCGCGACTCTGATGTCGCACTTTGAAAGGGTTTAATATGACTGCAATGCATTTTGGACTCATAACTCCAAGAGTGTCGCACTACATGCACTCTTCTTGAAAACTTTAAAATGAATGATGAATCACCATTCAACATTAACTTCTTTTGTGCTGTGGATGTATCGTCCAAATTTGGAGCATATTTTGCATATCTAAATATGAATGTCGCATATTTACACATCATTCTGGAGGTCCATCTGTTGACCTTCAGTAGTAAGTGTTACGCAATCGAATAAAAACACGACACCTGACATGGCTTCTGTGTAAAGAAGTGTCTATGCTTGGTAGAGTATTGTGCAAGAAAAAAAGTTTCTGCGGTAAATTTATGTTAGGAGCGAGATCGCAAAGGGCAGCTTCGTTACAGCATAATACCATAGACACACGGGCTGTAACGAAGTTCAAGATGAATCTTTATCAACTGGCCTGACTTGCCATCTCAATGAAAAGGCCAGTCCTTGCTTTCAACTCATTATAGAGTGAATATGTGGTGAGACTGAAAAATCGAAGGTGTTTGTCCCACATCAGTCAGTCACTGGCACAGGGGAGTGTTTCCTTGGTAATAAAATATAATCAAGCATTTGCTAAGATTATATGCAGTTTCTTTAACAAAGCTGGAAATGAAGCATTTGGGTGCATGCATAAAAGGTTGCACTGCCTGAGGTAGGTATTTCACACGCACATTCAAAGCACAGTGTCCCAGCAGCAAGTACCATTGGCCTTCTCTGTCAGATCCAAAAGGTCTAAATGTGATTTGCAAAATGGGGGTGGTAGTACATAGAGGAAACACAGGGTACTTACAGAAAACTGAGTACACTTCAATGCAAACATGAGGAGCTCAAATGAACAATTATTCTACACATTGCACATGCTAAACTAATGGGCCGGTACCTACGTGAAATAACTGGCAAACAAGCTTGGTAATTGGTTGCACACAAATTATAGCATCCACTCCCAGCAACATGAACCTTCTCACATGCCACAAACACGGCATTTGGCAGGGCCTCAACTTCTGTAACCACGCAAGCCAGGATGCCCGGAAGAGTGTCAGATGTGTATTAGAAGCTCGTGCACATAATATACTTCTTTTAAACGGTACAGTTTTATCAAGCACTAGTATAAAATTAAGAGTAGCTTTCCTTCAAATAAATATAACTTCTCCCTAGCTTTTTTTGAAATTGAAATGCTGTCAGTACACCTCAAAAGTTTAATAAGTGCCTCAGAGTCAGAATGTGTTATATGCTAAGCTATTTTCCCTCCGCAACCCTGTAGGTCTCAACCGAGTATGACTGTAAAGGGGCGCGCTTGCGTTTTAGTACTTGTTTACACTCCTCACCATGACTTGGCAAAATACACATGTATACTCATGTGCCAGTAGATGACCGATCGTTAAAAGTGGGTGGCCTAAATCAAACCACTAGGTTCGGGTGGCACTGCAGCACTAAGCTAGATATAGATAGATGTGTGAGGTTCAACGCCCCAAAAGCACCACATAATTATGAGAGACACCGTAGTGGAGGGCTACAGAAATTTCCACCACCCAGGGTTCTTTAACGTACACCCAAATCTGAGCACACGGGCCTAGAGGATTTTTGCCTCCATCGAAAATGCAGCTGCCGCAGCCAAGATTCGATCCCGCGACCTGCAGGTCGGCAGTCAAGTAACTTAGCCACTAGACCACCGCGGCGAGGCAGCATTAAGCTAGAGGTCAGCTTTAGATGGTGGGACAGTTCTTCACATTGTCCAAAAGAAAGGTACGCAAACATTTTTTCCTTTCGCACTGACAACAGCGCAGCTTCTCCGACCAAAATTTGACCAATCCTGCTCAACAGGGAGTACACCCCTCGACCACGACACAAAAGTGTTTAAAGGGGTAGTGACACGAAAATTTTCAGTCATCATTTTCTTGCATTAAATGAATGATCAAGCCCTCAAAGCACTTATATTTGTACCACTAAGTGTCAGTGCAGCCATAAAATGTAATTACAATATACGTTTTTGAAAGTTAGTTTTAGTTCCCACTATACCCTGATGACAAAACACAGTATGAGCTTTTCCTGATGTTTCCACGGCCATTGCACACCATAGCTTTACCTAAACGACGCAGAAGCAGCAACATTGAATGTTTTGGTAATGCACAAGCGGCCGTTTTGGAAGTATCGGTACCTAATATCATAAAAACTTGCCAGGCTGCTGCGTGAATTCGCCATGTAAAAATTGATCTAAATATCAAAATAAGATGTATTATCAGCATATGCTGAGCGTCAAACTTGTTCAAAAGCCGTCTGTGTATACAGAAGATTTGCATGGCACAGTAAATTTGTTTTTTAAACATGGTGTCAGTACCCTTTCAAGTTAAAATCTACATGCTAAACGAGCCAGTAGTGGGAGCACAGCAATTGGCAACACGATCAGCCCTATGGCAGCTACGTGCCATATGTAAGGCTAAGAGGTGTAGTAGTTTGTGTAATTTAACATTGCAAATGCATTCCGTGATGACCCAATCTATCAATTGACGACGCTAAAAGCTAAAACAAACCTAAAAGCTAAAACACACTCCTCAGAGGGAGGGGGTCCCCAATAAACTTCCCGTGAATGTTCGACGTGAGCCCACATCTCACTATATCTAATATTCCTACTGGAAGGAACAGATATCATACCTTTTTTGCTCTGCAGGGATACTCTATGATCACTGAGTCAAGTGGCAGATACGAGCCACGTGGCAGTTGCAGGCCAAAAGGCAATTCATTGTTCAAGGAGTGCTTCTCAAGTAACTACATTTAACGCTGTGTAGCAACGGTGAACGTTGGTAACATTTAAAAATACATGGCCATAGACATCCACACAGTAACAGCCATCTCGTCAGTCGAAAAAAACTTATGCTCAATTTCGGTATCTTTATATATTATGCTAGGCTCTATAGTGATCTTGACCAAGCATCTCTCAGAAGCATGCACTCTTGACAGCAGCTGAATGCAAGACCCCTTTCGTGCTTGCAAGCCACACAGTAACAGTCATCTCATCAGTCGAAAAAAACTTATGCTCAATTTCGGTATCTTTATATATTATGCTAGGCTCTATAGTGATCTTGACCAAGCATCTCTCAGAAGCATGCACTCTTGACAGCAGCTGAATGCAAGACCCCTTCCGTGCTTGCAAGCTTGGTCTTTAAGTGTGCTATTGTGGATTAGCTACATTCCCATTTGGATGCCCACATTGCGCCTTTATCACAAGGTTCTGGGATTAAATATTATATACATTCTGTGGTATTACATGCCATAGCCTGACGTAATTATGAGGTGCAATGTGGGGAACTTTCGATTAATTTTGACGACCTAGACTCTCTTAATACTCGCCTAAATCTAAGCACACGAGCATTTTTGCACTTTGCCTGCATCGAAATGCGGCCACCATGGCTGGGAGTTGAATCCGCACGCTTGAGCTCGGCAGTGCAACGCCGTAGCCATGAGCTACCCCTGAAATCAGGTTCAGGGTTGCAGCCTTTCCCATTTGCCAAGTTATGGTGAGCAGGAGGTGAATGCAATCATTGCACACCCAGTGAACTAGCACATCAATAAGCTTCCGTAGGGAAAGCATCGTCAGACTTGGGACTCTCGGGCGTGCCATCATCATGCGTCGCCTGGTAAGGGGTGTCGGCCGACAGGTTCCCCGTTCCCAGAGTTCCCAGGGGCCCCGCGAAGTTGCCACCGCAGGTTTGGGCGTACAATCCCCAGGGCTGAAGCTCGGCAGAGCCGCAGAGAACGAAGATGAGGCCTGTGACGACGTACACGCCGGCAGCGATGTAGAACACAATGCTCCACTGTGCGATTGTCTCCTGCAGAGATCATGCACGAGATAACGGCATTGCAAATTAATGCTACTCACATAGTATATCTTCAATCCATATTTCAGCCATTCGTTAGACTTATTGGACCTAAATTATTTCCAAGAAAACATGGAGTATCTCCATATAAAGTCATATCTTTTTCTGTGTCATTCTCGTTCCAAAATACTTTACTTGATTTGACACCTTTTGGAGTGAGGTAGTGCTAAAAGGTACACCACTGATAGCATTGAAGGACAGACTTACATTGCTGTTTGTCAAGCTCCCGACAGCGAGAGGTGCCAGAAATCCAGCCAGGTTGGCGAAGGCATTCGTCATCCCCATTAAGGTACCTGCGAGTGGACATTGTCAGAATGCACTACAGTAGCAAAGCAATCGCTACATGCCAGTACCACCAGAAAACACAACTGTACGCTCGAGGCATGGTAACACGAAACAGTAGGTACAAATACACACCTAATCTAAAGACACAAATATCGCCATATGCCAAAAGCTTTGATGATATATGGATGGCGACACTTGTGGTAGGGTCTGGCCAAAGTTCCAAGTGAGGTAGTCTGTTATAGATGGACTGCAGAAAGTTGGGTTTGCTTCAATAATAGCTTGTCTGCATAAGATCTCAGATGTGGAGTTAATCATCATCAATAACAAAATACCGAGTAAGAATCCTCTCAGAATGTGTGAGAGTTCACAAATGTTTTTGTATATTGTCAGTGTAACAGGGTGAACTGTCTCAAGATAGCCAAATACCAAAGATGCGCCACTGATGAGCCGAGAAAAACATGATGTGACCATCGGACAATGGCAACATGAATTCCTTTCTAAACAGGTTGCTGGAACTGGTGGCCTTGTCGTGCGGACCTGCTTTAGCATTAGGAAAAAAAAAAGCGCAGCTTGCAATAGAGTTGCAACACTGAAACCAACAGCGGAGCTAGTGTTCGGCATGGCCTTTTAGAAGTTTTTGCTAGTGATGCTAAACTTTTGCTAGAGATGCTAAGCCTTAGCTGATTGTACTCAGTATGGTTAAGCTTAACTATCCTTCTCCAGTTTCGGTCAGTTACCCACACGTCCCATGGTTTTGGTGGGAATATGTCACATGACCAGTTGTCACGTGGTTTTAGTCACATAACTAGCTGTCACATGATAACTATCCGTTACATTTTTAGTCACCTGACTACTTATGCGGTTTCACTCACGTGGCTAGATGTTACGTGATTTTGGCGGGAGCACGTCACGTGATTTAATGTTACATGATTCAACGTGATTTTGAGTCACACCGTTTATGATGTAAACATGTGACATGACTAGCTGTTATGTGATGTTACGTGACTTTATTTAGGCAACCAGATGAGCTTTTTCACACTATCGCAAAAAAAAATATTTTGCAGTAAAAGGTTTCACACAGAGGGCCAATTTAGTTTGAGCGTCTGAGCCCTGTAATTAGCGTGCGCTGTTCTTGTTTCATAATTCTGTGTAATTTTTCTTGATCTTGAGTCACATGACTAGTTATTATGAAATCACACAAAAAGACGTGATATCTTATGCAACTTTTCCCACGTGACTAGTAGTTACATAATTTTAGTCGCATAACTAGTCACGGGTTATTTGATTTTGCACATGCGACACATAATAGCGTGAACTTTTTTTTACGTAACATGCTAGTCATTACAGAACTGTTTTTTGTTACAAAACATACTCGTCCATCATAGTTACTGCGTTCCATGGCTTGAAAAATTGGTGCACGTGTTGTGGGAGCAAAAGTAGACAGTAAAGAGAACGAAGCAAGCACGTGCCAGTTCACTTGTGTTCACACTACTAGGTGCAACGATAATTAAATTTTCACACCACCACTTATAAAATATTTGAGAGACATCCCTGACAGCACTAACATCCTGTGTTTCATTTACTGAAGATTATGCTAGCATTCACGAAGTAGCCTAGCAGTAGCATGTTAGAACTGCTTTCATACAATGCATAGACTGTATTGGTCCAAGCAAGTACTCCAAGCTTGCTAAAAAAAAAAATTCATCGTTGTCACTATTATGATGAGTTTCACTGACCCATAGATGTGCAAGTATACTCAAAGGTCACAATAACAATGTCGCATCTGAGACAAGAAAAAGCACCCTATAGTATCTGAAAATTCCTTATAAATTTATATTTGCAACACTGTATCTATGACCAGACTATTCCTCATTTATTTTGTTATAACTGACAACTCGTTATGTGCAGGTTTTGAGGTAATTAATGAAAGAAGTCTAGCATAAATAAGAGCGCAGCACACGGCTGGCTAGAACATGAATATGTTAGCTCTATGCCAGTAAACGCGATGCACCACCTGTAAAAAATAACGGGCAGCAACATTCATTCTTGGTGGAGACTTTGCACACTGAAGAGAAAACATGCCGACGGCATTGGTGACAGACGCTAACAAAGCTAATGAGTCTACCCCCAAAAATCAGCCGATATGAATCGAATGCTGGGCTAGCATTTGGTACGTGTTAAGTACCACACAACTGAGCTGTGCGTGCGCCTGCATGCTTTCTGCAAGAACTCTTCTCACAATTTAGCGTTTTTGTCATAACATGTTGCTCCTCACTATTGAGATAGAGTAGATAAACCTCGCTTCTGCAGTACAATGGAACATAAAACGGTGCACGTGCATGTACGAGATAGCAGGCGAAGCAATGTGTGCAGCCAGCGATTCGATAGTGTCCAGGGCCTTGGCCTGAAGAGTCGGTGTCGCTATCTAGCATTGCTGCAATATCTAATCGGCCTTTGCAGCTGCTGCTCTTACAGATGTTTGCCGGAGAAAGTGATGAAACACGTGACAAATGCCATCTGCGCTAGAAGAAAACCCAACACAAGGCAAATACGTTGAAATAGGTGAAGGTAGGTTGCTGCAAATAACAAATTCAAACCGAATGGTGATTTACCCAAATGATTTCGGATTAAACTTGAATAGTATATATCGCATATTAAAACAAAAATGACCATATTTATCACAACCTAACTAACCTGCATGGTATATTCTTTCAATTGAAACATGAAATTTGCAAATATCATTCTTTTTGGTTCAAAAGAAGTGGAAGTGACCTTGAATAGCCGCCGAATTCGTCGTTACGTAAAAAGCGAGCGATAATCTATAAAATCTTACGTTTTAATAATTAGCATCATCATCAGCCTGACTCAATACTCAAGCCATATAAGCCGGTACAACAAGCTTCAAAAACTCAAAAATGAACCGATGTTAGGGTAATATGTTAATTTAACTTTGAAGTGATGCTCCGCGACAGCGTAGATGCCCCCTGGAAAAATGTATTCATGGAATGGCGCCCCCTTGCTGCAGTGAAATTACCTTTACGAGTTACATGCAGTTAATACATTCGTTCACTTCGAATGCTTCAAAATTTAGAATAATTTAAATTAATTTCAAAGCGAGTTCAAATATTCGAATTGCTCGAATATTCGCACAAGCCTAGAAAAAAGGCCTCTCACCAAACCTCAATGAAAATTTTTGTTACACAGTGGAAGCTGTGAGGCCCAGTGGAAGCTCTGAATGGCCCAGTTTACTGTAAGGCCTGTACATGTAAATACTGACTTTGCTTTGAAATTTCATAATGCATACCCTGCCAGCACAAAAAAAAAAAAAAATGTTAAGTAAATAATACCCGTATTTACTCGCATAATGCTCGCACTTTTTTGGGCGGAAAACCGATGCAAAGTTGGGGAGTGTGAGGATTACGCGGGGAGAACTTTCCACGAAAACGTACAGAGCGAAAAAGAAAGCGCAGTGGCCGCAAATCAGGATTCTCACACCAGAAACTAACAGCAAGCTTTGAGAAGTACTAATCAAAACTTACCTCAACAATAAAAGCACAGGTTCAACACAAGGCAACATTTATTTGAGACACAAAAAGTGCAAGCAAATAGTCGGGAATTAGAACACCATACGCGAAGCTTGTGAGCATTGCGGGAGTAGCGGTAGCATTCGTCACGCAACAGGAGTTCTCAGAAGGAAAGCGTAGGACGTCAGTATTGGGCTGGAGGCTAATTAACAGAATCGTCCGCAGTTTCGTTCTGAAGAAATAAAGTTTACCATAAATCCCTGTCTTAGGCACACGGCAGGCCCAACGCATCTTAGTGGCCTTCATCTGCAATCACCAGTAGCCAACACGAAACTCGACTCTGAAGGGCCTACCGGCGGCCCTGTTGCCGTTGTTTAGTGCATGATCAATCACTTTCAACTTGAAAGCAGCCGTGTAGCTTCAGTATCACTCCATAACGTGACAACATTACCGACACAACATATAAAACACGCCGCAACGCGCACTTGCCGCTTTGGCTTGGCTTAGATTGGATTGAATCTCCGTGCAATAATAGTACGCTTGATGCTTAAGAGATGGCGCGCGCTATCATCATCAATGGCTGGAACGAGCAGACGACATTGCGGCAATTTTCGGGGGTGCAATAATTACTCGAGGGAAAAAAAATCGTATTTTTGTTGGGCGATGTGGGGGGTGTGAGAATTATGCGAGTGCGAGGATTATGCGAGTAAATACAGGTATGCATCTTTGAACTGTAGGTTGCAATACATATTGATATAATGATAACCAACGGTAAAACAACAGTCACTTGAGCATAAGCTTTAATGTGAAATAAAATAAAGAAGAAGCAGCGATGGCGTAGTGGTTAGAGCATTCGCCTCGCATGCAAAAAGTCCGTGGTTCGAATCCCGGCGCCGCGCAGTTCCCAACCGGATAAAAAAAAAAATTCGTGTGGTCATGGAACTGCATTACGAGGCCTGGGGTGCGGCTTCACCGGTAACCACCGCCGGGAATGCACTCCCTCACCAGAGAAGGATTGGCCACCCTGGTGCAGTATTTGGCCACTACCTCCCACACGCATACATCAAATAACTCACGGCCCTCAGTCCCCAGCAGCTGCGAAGCAACTGACCACGGCGGCGGTCAGATCTGCAACACAGCAGAGGGTGCTAAGAATCTCTGGATCCGGACAGGCCGTCATTGGAACCTGAACTTGGCAACGATTAACGCTAGAACCTTATCTAGTGAGAGAAGTCTAGCTGTACTATTCGAGGAGCTAGAGGGTGTTAAATGGGATATAATAGGGCTCAGTGAGGTTAGGAGGACAGATGAGGCCTATACGGTGCTACACAATGAGCACGTCCTTTGGTATCGGGGCTTGGCTGACAGAAGAGAACTGGGAGTGGGGCTCCTAATTTACAGAAACATAGCTGGCAACTTAGAGGAATACTATAGCATTAATGAAAGGGTGGTAGGTATCGTAATTAAATTGAATAAGAGATACAAGATGAAGGTGGTACAGGCTTACGCGCCTACATCCAGCCTAGATGACGCTTCAGTTGAAAGCTTCTATGAAGACGTGGAATCGGCAATGAGTAAGGTAAAAACACAGTATACAATACTGATGGGAGACTTTAATGCAAAGGTAGGGAAGAAGCAGGCTGGAGACCAGGCAGTAGGAGATTATGGCATCGGTACTAAAAACGCCAGAGGAGAGCTACTAGTAAAATTCGCAGAACGCAATAATTTACGGATTTTGAATACCTTCTACCGAAAACGTGGAAACCCCAAGTGGACATGGAGGAGCCCTAATGGCGAAAATAAGAACGAAATAGACTTTATAATGAGTGCACACCCAGGCATCGTGCAGGATGTGGAAGTGGTTGGCAAGGTACGATGCAGTGACCATAGAATGGTACGGTCTCGAATTCGCCTAGACTT
The DNA here is from genome assembly GCF_013339725.1 of Rhipicephalus microplus. Lineage (NCBI taxonomy): Eukaryota > Metazoa > Arthropoda > Arachnida > Ixodida > Ixodidae > Rhipicephalus > Rhipicephalus microplus. The sequence continues at coordinate 76,465,152 of NC_051169.1, forward strand.
GAGGAAGGAACGACAGAAACAGATACGCAAGAAGCCAATCAATGAGCTAGCACTGAGAGGGAAAGTACAGGAATTCAGAGTCTCGCTTCAGAACAGGTACTCGGCTCTTAGTGAGGAAACCAACCTTAGCATAGATACAATGAATGATAATTTGACGAGTATCATTACGGAGTGTGCAGTGGAAGTTCGGGGCAGGGTAGTTAGACAGGACACTGGCAAGCTTTTCCAGGAAACAAAGAATCTCATTAAGAAGCGTCAAATGATGAAAGCCTCAAGTACAACAGACAAAATAGAACTGGCAGAGCTTTCGAAGTTGATTAATAGGCGTAAGGTATCCGATGGAAGAAGGTATAACATGGAGAGAATTGAACACGCTCTGAAAAACGGAGGAAGCGTCAGAGCAGTGAAGAGGAAGCTTGGGATAGGCAAAAATCGGATGTATGCACTAAGGGACAAAGAAGGCAAAATAACTACCAATATGGATAGAATAGTTAAAATAGCGGAGGAGTTTTAAAGAGATCTGTACAGTAGCCGGTACAACCACGACTTTAATACTATAAAAACTAGCAGTAACCCAGATGACACCCCTCCACTAATGATAGAAGAAGTCAGAAAAGCTTTGGATAGCATGCAAAGAGGCAAAGCTGCTGGTGAGGATCAGGTAACATCAGATCTGCTGAAACATGAAGGACAGATTGTGTTAGAAAAACTAGCCACCCTGTTTACGAGGTCTCCTGACTGGGAAGAGTACCAAAGTCTTGGAAGAACGCTAACATCATCTTAATACATAAGAAAGGAGATGACAAGGACTTGAAGAATTACAGGCCGATTAGCTTGCTCTCTGTAGTATACAAGCTATTTACAAAGGTAATTGCTAACAGAGTAAAGAAAACATTAGAATTCAATCAACCAAAGGAACAAGCAGGATTTCAAACAGGCTACTCAACAATCGACCACATTCATACTATCAAAAAGGTAATAGAGAAATGCTCAAAATACAACCAACCACTATACATAGCCTTCATAGATTACGAGAAGGCGTTTGATTCAGTAGAAATATCAGCCGTCATGCAGACACTGTGGAATCAGGGCGTTGATGAAGTATATATAAACATCCTGGAAGAAATCTACAGGGGATCAACTGTTACCATAGTGCTTCATAAAGAAAGCAACAGAATACCAATCAAGAAGGGTGTAAGGCAGGGGGACACAATCTCCCCAATGCTATTTACCGCATGCTTACAGGAGGTTTTCAGAAGCCTAGAATGGGAACAGTTAGGGATTAGAGTTAATGGAGAGTACCTTAGTAACCTGCGCTTCGCAGATGACATTGCATTGCTGAGTAACTCAGGGGACGAATTGCAACTCATGATTACGGAGTTAGACAAGGACAGCAGAAAGGTGGGTCTTAAAATGAATCTGCAGAAAATGAAAGTAATGTACAACAACCTCAAAAAAGAGCAGCGCTTCGACATAGGTAATAGTGCACTTCAAAATGTAAAAGACTGTCTACTTAGGGCAGGTAATAACCGCGGAGCTGAACCACGAGATTTAAGTAACTAGAAGAATAAGAATGGGGTGGAGCACATTTGGCAAGCACTCTCAAATTATGACAGGTAGATTGCCACTATCCCTCAAGAGGAAGGTATATAACAGCTGCATCTTGCCGGTACTTGGCTACGGAGCAGAAACCTGGAGACTTACAAAGAGGATTCAGCTTAAATTGAGGACGACACAGTGAGCAATGGAAAGAAAAATGGTAGTTGTAACCTTAAGAGAGTGGATTAGGGAACAAACGGGACTTAAGGATATCATAGCTGAAATCAAGAAGAAATGGACAGGGGCCGGGCATGTAGCGCATAGACAGGATAACCGCTGGTCGTTAAGGGTAACTAACTGGATTCCCAGAGAAGGCAAGTGGGTTAGGGGGAGACAGAAGGTTAGGTGGGCAGATGAGATTAAGAAGTTTGCGGGTATAAATTGGCAGCAGCAAGCACAGGACCGGGTTAACTGACGGAACATGAGAGAGGCCTTTGTCCTGCAGTGGACATAGTCAAGCTGATGTCATGATGATGACGATGATGAAAATAAAGATTAAAAAAAACTGCCACATTATCTTTTCAGTTATGAGAATGAAGTACAGATGGCATGGGCGGGTCTTGACAACTGACAAAAGTTCATCACGGGGTAGTTTCGAACACTGCACTGACCATCGTAGGTTTGCAGCAGTAAAAATTCATTAGCATTTCATTTCCATTATAAGAGAATTTGACCACACAATGTCATCTTGATAGAACAAACAAACGTCATAATAAAAAATTTTTAATCAATGAAAATGTGATGAACTGTCAGGCAACAGCTTGTCATTCTAATCTAAAAAATACCAGCATGATTTCAGATAAGTTTGTTCTTCTCCTTTCTATTTTGAGGAATCATTTTACCTGGCATAAACACATTTTTGGATTCGCCACTTCCAACTGTAAGCGGTTTGTCGCACTTAATTCTAAATAAGTATTAAAACCAATTTGTGGACTTTCGATACATTTAAGAATAACAAATGAAACTGTGACAGCCCTGCAATGTTCGTTATGCTGAGATTTGTATACCACAAAAGTGAAAGCACCATTCCTCATACCTGCGAAGTCTGGAGACATGTCGACGTGGGTCACCATGTAACCTGAGAAACAGAATGCGTTGATGCCCATGCCAATGGTCAGGAGAACGATGTTCAGGAATCCGTTGCAGCCCGCAAAAGTCACGACAAACAGGCAGATGGCTGTTCCAAAGAAGGCTGCACACAAAGACGTTACAAAAAGACACATGGGGGAAATGAACCTCAACATTATAAGCAGTCAAACTAACACACTAAAAGATGTGAACAGCTTATCTGTTCCTGGAACATTGTCTGGCTGCTGCTGAATGGCGTATTGTGGCACAACTGCACAAATGAATGCACAATTCCAACTGGCCTGTACTTGTCTATCGTAGCCACCATAGTGTACGAACGCAGACATTATAATCTTAGTATATGAAAAATACTATAGCTAAAGTTGAAAAAAAAAATTCACAGTTTCAACACAAGGCCAAAGCAATGAATGCGATTGCCCCACATCGGACTGTTCTACGAAGTAAGGCTAGGAGATTTAGGAACCATACGAAATGTAGTGAACATGATTGATTCTGCTTGAATTGACAGTAATGCATTGACCACAGTATGTAAACAGTTGTTGTGAATACCCGACTGAATGACGTCTGACAGGAGGCGAAGTCCAAGTTCGGCGTCGAGAAGCAAGTGACGGGTTTTCACGTCGAAGTACATAACCTTAAAGTCTCCGGGGACTATGATCAGCAAATCCTTTAGGCCCGCCGCACAGAAGTTGTGCAGCACAAAATTCAAGACGTCAGTCCGCAAGGTTTGTAGTGAAATGTACACTGTTGCGATGACGAAGCCATGTTCGCTGGCGCAAGAATCAGCAAAACTCATCTGGGGCCGCGAGTTTAGATCGGCCATCTAAAGCAATAGCGGCGGTGTGCATTTCAGCAGCAACCGAGTTCACAGGCACTGAACTTGATGTGAGCAATTCTTCCGTTTGCTTTAAGGTGAAAGTGGAGCCAGAGACATTTTGGAATGCCCCTTTCATCCAACTGTATGTGCTTAAGTGAACCAACCCCTCCATTGATCAAGCCATTGGACACGTCAATGTTTATGGAAAGCATCTATGGCTTGTTCATGAATCTTTCTTTCAAGTCCACTGACAATAGCCAGTGGCAAATTGTGTATGTACATAGCTCACCGTTAATGTGATAGATGGCATGAGCAGCGTGGTATACTTGGTTAATGCAGCGCGCTGAAGAGCAAGGGGTCACTGGTTCGAATCTCCGGTGGGTGCCTTAGAATTTGTTCTTATGGTTTATTTTTCTTTGTGCCTCTTATAGATATATGCATGCTTATGCATATCCAAGACATGATGACGACGGGAAAAAGTCAGCTGAAAGTGTCCATATAATTGCTATCGTAACGATACTAAAATTTGATTGAATGTACTAAACATTGTTTGGTAGCTCAATGTGCTTATTTTTTCACACAGTGCAATTCTCTTACTTCATTTTTTTTTTCTAGGGATTGTCGTGAGCAGGCAGACTTGTCTGCATAGCACTGGTGACAATGATCTGCACCACGAAATTGTTGCCATTACTATGCATTGCTTTTTAGCAATGCTGAAGAAGTTCAGATCCTGAATATTTTCGGAACAGAAATTAGAACCTCAACTGCAATTATAGATCAGTTCACTGTCAAGACTAGGCCTGAATAATCAACAGGTAAATGATTACTCTCTGGAAAAGTTCGTCAGGTGCTGTAGCTGAGAACGTTACATAACAGTCTGACTAAATTGACTAAAAGCATGACTGACCACAATTCTTGCCGTATGAGTGTTAGCTATAGTTGTCTGGAGCAAGTGCGAGTGTAAACTAACACATCGTCGAAGCAGCACAAATATACGTAGACAGGGAAGGCACGCACACAAAGCACTGACTCTCAACTGAAAAATTCATTTTAGAAAAAATGTCCTGGAAATCGAAGTCGGACAATAAAGTGTGCAAAAAAAAAGGGCTACCTAGTCCATAATGTCAACATCACTTCACAGAACACATGCGATGCAGAAAAGCACTCTTTTCAGCGACAAAGATGCCTAACTGATGCAAGCGTGTCTCATTCTTCTGATATGGAAAGCTTCAATCACCTCTCGAGTAAACTTGCATCTGTGTGCTGATGGGACCTTCGTATCTACAAACACAGGAGAATAACCACACATGCTGCAGCGCAACAAGAGGTGGGAAGCACCTGATTTTGTTAGTGACTGATTATGCTGCTTTAAACATGCAACAATGACATCTGTTCGCCCTGGGCAACAGTTACCACAAAAAAGAGGGATCTGGTAGAGAACACCAAGTCTGATGAAGCCATTTGAACATGGCACTGAGCCTAGTTTCTTACCACAAGTTCAGAGGCTTCAACATGAAGACTACGGGGACACCATGCTAATATCTAGTTGCAGTGAGAGATTATGGACGTGGGTAGAGAGTCAACATTGTTTTAAAATCTGTGACAATAAGCAAAGATGCAAGAAAAAAAGTGCTCCCTTATGTACATTAACTGTCCCATGGCTTGAGTAATGTAGGCGATAGGTACGGAGTTGAGATGGTATTCCACACTTTGAATCAATTTTCTAGAATCAACCCTCTCATTAGAAAAAAAAACTTGAGCAAGATAGCACTACGAGTCAAGGCTGCGGTACCAACTATGAAAACTCTACACATGTACCTTGTGGGTGCGGTGTTGTAAACCTGTCCTTTCTTATTTGTGAGAATTCGTATGTGGGAAAGGAAGCACATGTCTCGATGTGCATTTAAAGGAGCCCAATCAGTTGCCGAAAAAACTGGATGCTTCACATCTTGTGCTGCACTGTGGCTTGTGCATGTGGTTGTTCTGCCGTGTTTCTAGATACAACGGTCCTGTTAACATGTATATTCAAGTCTACTCGAGAGGCCATTGAAGCTTTCCATGTCAAAATAACGGCAAATGCATGTTTAGTCAGGCACCACTGTCACTGAGAGACAGTTTGGTTTTTTTGCTTGGCGTGTGATCCGTGAAGTGATGATTACATTGCAGACTAGATTACCTCTTTCTCTTGCACACGCCTACATTGTCTTGCGTCGTTTTCTGAGATGTTCTTGTGAAATAAATTTACAGCTGCGAGACAGTGCTTGTCCGGTGTGTTCATGACTTCCTTGTCCACACTTATTCATCCTGCTTTGACAAACGGGGTTTATTGGCACAAGTAGTACTTGCACAGCAGGTCTATTGATGCGGAAAGCGGGCGGCAGCAACAGACTCGGGAATCACAGCATTCGGGGCAAACACTCGCGCTTGGATCCTCTCGCTAAAGGCGTGAGCCACTGCCGCACATAATCTTCTTCCTCTCTACAATACCAACTAACCCAACTTAAATTTCTGTCCTATAATAGACTAAAGACTTGAGTTTCACATTATACTGATGATTCTGTAATTTCTTTTTTCTTCTCGGAAACTTACCGAAAGATCATCCCTGATATTCGTTGTGAAGTAGATTCGCAATCACCGGACATGAAGTAAGGGCACAAAAGTTACATCAAGGTAGATGCAACCATAGTAACAGACTGTTAAGTGGAACTCAGGCTTAGGCCGCAAACTATAGGGGAATGCATACTTCGAGGTTAGCTTGCCAATGACACACTTACAAACAGAATTGAAGAACTTTCTAATGATGCTGGTCGTGAATAGATCTTTTCGGCGCACATGGTCGGCCAGGTATCCGGCTCCCCAGCTAGAGAACGTCCCAAGCAGGTAGGGCAGTGCCGAGAGGTACCCATTCTGAAACAAAACACACCATCCCTTAGCGTTGTAGCTTTTCGGAACTCACTTCAAGCATTAAGCGATATTCACACAGGGGATAAATTCTCTGGGGAGAGGCGAGGAATGCGGATCATGCAACAACGCCATCACAAACTAGTGAGTAGGCTCAACCTCCCTGCACATCCTTGGAAGTAACTGGAACCTTTTAACAGACAGCACAAACTACCCCCCACGATGGAGGATATCCCCGCTATATCGGCCACATTTGCTTCAGCATAGAGCGGCAGGGCGCTGGTGGTTTCATCGTCAGCAATTGGTGAAACAGGCTATACAAGCCACCAGAGTTGTCTGGTAACACTAGTTTCCCCCTCCATTTGCCTTGTCCATGCGAGCGTAGTGAGCTTCATGGGCTCTATAACTTCAACACAATCTTTCTAATGCAAGCACAACTGCCCCCATCCTGAGATAGGCACAGGCACGCATGGGTCCTGTAGGGCACTACACCATATAGGGCGAACTACGCACCGCAGGGCAAAGGACCGTACATGTTATAGACAAGCGCATGCATCGTGACGAGAGGAAGCGGAGTGTGCTCTTCACATCATTTTACTGGTAATGCAGAGAACACACTGAAATTCCCCGAGATGGGTGTTTCCGCCAGAGGTAAATCGTGTATCTAAAGAGCTCATTCGAAGGCATATATCATTAACAAAGGATGAAAAGTTAGGGCACGGTATCTGATGAACCTAATTTAGTTTGTGGATACAAAATACATACAGTGAAATGTGCTAACGAAAGCTGGAAGGAATGCCGAAGATTCAGTTACCATAGATATATTTCTACCCTTCCCCTTTACAATATACAAGTGCACCCTGAAAGTCCTATAAATAAATAAACAAATAAATAAATAAAGTAGGGCTGTGCAGATAGCAAAATTTTTGGTGAGAAGCAAATTCAAAAATTAAAGTGTGAGTGCAAATTGAACAAAATATTTGTTGAACATTTCTAAAATTATTAGAATACTTCAAAGCGAGATTTGAGAAATAGTTAGAGAGGATTCCTAAGCATATCCCTTTGAGATAGGAACATGAATGTTTCTTTTGTCAAAACAAAACTGTAATTATGTAGTAGTACATGATTTGGTGCAACCAAAGTGTAGCTGACAACACTTTACCAATGAGAGGCAAAGAAGCCATTTCCTCAGTCTCTCCTCCTCCTATTTCCACTTTTGCAGATGCCCAACTGATGTATCGAACAAGGATGTGCTCTATTCGGGCCCCGAGTTCCAAATCTGCCTCATAAACTTTTATTTATGAGAACACGTTAAATTTTGGGTGCTAGAAATCTGTGGCATCCGATTTTTCGAACTTACAGCCCAAATTTCATGTCTAAAATGGCATAAATTAAGCCCCCCCCCCCCCCCCCCCACTCTCTCTCTGCCACATCTAATATCTCCATCCAGCGTTTTCTTGAGTCAATACACTTGAGACCGTAGCAGCTCCGCTGCCGCACAACGAAGTTATAGGGTGAAGCATATTGAAAATCTGAAGGGGCCAGGGTCACGGTCAGTCAGAGGCTGACTGATCAGTTTTTGGGAAGTTCGAATAGTTCAATTAGTAAAATTCTGAATCAAGTCAAATAGCAAACACTATAAAAAAATATTCCAAATGTCGAATATTCGCACGCCCCTAAAATCTAGTGACAAGGCCGGGGTCCCTCCCAATTTCATTCTGGCTGTGAATAATGTGGATTGCAGTGCATTTCACACCCCTAGTTAAAAAAAAAAAATCAATCACATTGTGTGAACCTGCGTAAGTACGGACCACAGCTCACCGAGATTGCTAAAAAGATCTCCGACTTTCACATGAGTACATACTGTAACTAATTTTCTCCCTTACCTGCCCACACTGTATTTCAAGTTTCTGCATTCTGAAAATTTCTGTGAATAGCTGTGTGAAATATCATATCGAACTTCAGTGAAATATTGATGGAAAACAGTGTGCTTCTTAATAACAACACCATGTATAGCTGATCGATTTATCGAGCTTGTGCAAGGTCTAAGGTTGCATACACACCTTTCTGATGTCAAAGTGCAGGATGTTCTTGAGATAACTGGGCATCTCTGTGAGAAGCGTGTAGAAGCCCCAGTTTTGGCCAAAGTGAGTCAGCATCAGAGCCCAGAAAGGCACTGAAGTCAGCACTGCCCGCCACGGAATGGGCAACTTCTGAAAGTTACCAGAACGAGTCACCATGTGAGTGAAAAGTATTACTAGCAATTTAAAAACAGCTACACTTCATTCTTTTTTCTGAGTGTATTAAACGAAATTCCAAAAAATAAAAATGTCTTTCATATATCGAAACATATAATGATAAATTTCAAAAGCAGTCAGTGACATCATTAAGAGTACCACATCAGTTTTGAATGATGTTAACGAAATAGGGCCACATCAAGCCGCATCATTGAAGCTAATAATGTGGCATCAGCAAGCAAGTGATTATTAAGAAATAAAAAACACACACATAAAAACACATCTCTTCGCAAAGGGACTCATCAGTAGCATGTGAAGCAGCTTATGAGTTAACTTGTAGTTTCGTAAAGAGTTGCCGTTATCGGCGGTGGCAAACTCTCGCTGTAGCACGGCAGAGGCATTGGCGCAGCACTTCTCGCTCTTGATGCTGGCAATCTTGGTCGAATTGTTATTGAACCACAAGCAGTCACAAACCTTGCAGCTGCACCCGAAGCTCTGGTCCGGGAACTCGCGCTTGAACTGCGTGTCCATGACATCCATGCCGGGTGGCAGCATTTGCTTCAAGCGTTTTGCTGCCTTTGCCGCCAACTCTCAATGCCACGCTGCTTCGGGATTCGCTGCTCGGCGTTCGCATTGGTGAGGCAATATGATGTTTGCTTGCCGGCGTTGTCCTTGCGCTTCGACTGTGCACGCCCTCGTCGCTTCAGTGGATTCTTGCAGGCAAAATTTAGAGCGCGCTTCTGCTTCTCCCACTCCGAATTCGGGGTCGACTCGCTGCCGCTGCTTTATAGTGGCAGCAGCTGAAGCCCTCTTCTTCGAGCAGCAACAGCAGCATTGCTGCCAGTGGCGCTCATCGTGGCGTTGACGGTAGCTTTGTCGGGAGGAGAATAAGCATAGCGCGTGCGGGTCATTTTCATTTTGTGGAGCTGCCGTGGCGCCTGTAGCAGTCTCCTCCGGAAGTCTGGGCCAGCGGTTGCGCATGCACAGTGTGGGGGTATGGACGGCACAGGGAGAAAGCAGGCTTGACCATAAGCTGCTTCGCATCTATAACAACTTTTGTTCTTGAAGTGGGCTGTACAGATATATGCTTATGGGCATCACACGCTGCTGTGACCATCAAAACAATGTCAATCAGCGAGCCCTAGATTTATATCTTTGCTATCTGGCTCAAAGCCAGGCTAGCAATGAAAAATATAAGCATAAGTGACTGCCAGCGTTACAAAGAACACATTATGGTCATAATCACAGGACATTGGTCACCGTGAGTTGCGCCTTGGTTGCCAGTCTGAACTGGTCAGTTGCTGGTGTAAATGCTACTGAACAGTACATCAATCAGTCTCATGGTTGAATCGCAAATGAAACTTCCTGCGATCATACCTCCCGTGTCTGTTCTTCACCCTGGTTGGTTTCAATGTAGATGCGCTCTTCGTCGCTGATGCGGGGGTGCTCTTGTGGGCTGTTGTACGCAAGGAGGGCCCAGAACACAAACCACACCACACCAATCAGGCCTGAAACATAAAGAATAAGTCGCACATTCAGGACAAGAGGCAAGATCACAACAGCTTGCTAAAGAACACTACCTCGACACTTCCACAGTGCTCTACAGGTGTTTTATGTGTGCGGGCATGCCACTTGTCATCCAAATGCACATATTACATTCATATTTTACACAAATTTATACAGTGACAGTCTGTTTTTAGGCCTCTCTACAGCCATGTTAAAACCACACTACGTACATCACAGTCAAATTGTACGATGTGTTTAGTGCTCCCTGGCCACAATTGGCCCTTGTGCCAAAAATCTCTATCGATCAATCAATCATTCCACGTACGGTTACTGGAGATAATTTTCCGAGTTTTATTTCATACTCTATTTTACAGAAAAACAACTGTGGAAACAATTGAAATGTTCACCATCGTCTAATTTACAGCGCACTTATCGAAGTAAAAGATGAAGCAATACCACGTACAAGCCTAAATACTGAAAGCCACTATTGATTTGTTTGGCATTTTACATTCTTTTTTACTTATGTGTATGATGGTTATGTTTCTGCTTTAAAATGCTTTACCAATAAATTTTATAATTTTCAATGAAGACAAAGTAAAGTGTTGTATTGCTGTACACATGCAGTCGAAAGCCAACTATTCCACTGGTATTTTTTGGCACCATGAAACCAAATTTTCTGAACTTTGTTTACTTTCGAGTGCCCCTTTAAAGAACGCTCATCTTGATGCGAGTGCCCAATGATCACGAATGTGAACCTCTGATCATGCATCCTGTTTAAAAAGTGGTTTAATGATGTTGGAAGTTTCATCAAAAAAGTATTTTTCTACTATATTTGCCTGAATGTAGTATCTTACCATTATTTTCATGCTATAAGCGTAAAGTATAATGTGCATTCTGATGTAATAATGAGAATGCTTAAATGTGTTGAGCTAGCTGTTAGGATCCTACGAGTTGGACATCAGCAACATCACAACTGGGAAAAAGTATGTATTAAAGGGAGGCAGTGCACTGTATTGTACGTTGAAACGCTCGTATCCCTTTGTGCCTCTTTCCCTGTGCTATCAGTCTTGTCATGTTTCCACTCCTACACAAAGTGCACTCACTTAGCCAGCTCCTTCCGCATAACAATTGAATCAACAGCTTTTGAAAGTGCGAGTGCACTGTATCGGACATTGGAACTTTATCGCGACACTCAAAGCAACTTCCTACACAGCGATGCTGTGATAACCTTGATAAGGAGGGGCTACCAGCTTGTGTAGCAAGTACGGTACGTATTATCACATACATGGACAAATAAACTGACACGACTACTGTTGCCCCTGGATTCCTAAATTTTTATATCGCAAATTCCTTTGATGCATTCCTTAGTATTTCTTCTAATACGTACATGCTCATCTGTAAAACCGCTATCACAAATTGATGATAACAAATCCCCTGCAAACAGAGAATATACAAGGTCTCTTAAAAAAGTATCCAACCTCTGGTGGACCGAAAAAAAACTGGCATAATAGGAGCGTTGGAAACATAATCTTTCTCAAAGTAGTCGCCTTGCGAGACTCCATGCACTTCTCCCATTGTTGGGAGCATTCTGAGAAGGCCTCTTTCGAAATAGAGTTTAGCTCAGCTGTAATTGCAGCCATAATGTCCTCTCTTGTCTGAAATCGCTTTCCTTTCAATTTGTTCTTGAGTTTCGGAAATGGCGAGAAGTCTCAGGGGGCCATGTCAGGAGAGTAAGGAGCCTGTGAAACAGGAGAGTAAGAAGCCTGTGAAACTACAGGTGTCCGACTCTACGCCAAAAAAGTCTGAACCAGGTGTGAGGAATATGCAGGAGCGTTGTGATGAATGCGCCAGTTTTTCTGTTGGCCACAACTTGGGTCTCTTGCGCCGCACAGCATCACGTAGGCAACGGAGGCCATTGCTGTAGTACTCTTTGGTGATTGTTTGACTTTGTGGTGCGTACTCGTGGTGTACCACACCGTGGGAGTCAAAGAAAGCACTCAGCATCAATTTGATGTTGATGCCCACTTGACGGGCCTTCTTTTGTCTTTGTGACGTGGAATGCTTCCACTGTGATGACTGGGAATCGGTTTCTGGGTTGTACCCGTACACCCAAGACTCATCACCAGTGATAATGGTGTTCATAAAGTTAGGGTCACAGCTTGTGAAATTCAGCATGTCCTGTGAGACTTCAACACAAAGTTGCTTTTCCTCCATCGTGAGCTGTTACGGCATGAATTTCGCCACAGCTATCTTCATGACCAGATCTTTGGTCATAATGAAATGTGCAGAGAAAGTGCTGATGCCCACCTCTTCCGCAATTTCCCAGATGATCACACTATCGTCTCGCATTACCACGGCATTCACTTCGGCAATGATATGGTCATTTCGGTATGTTGATGGCTGACCGGAGCGTGGCTCGCTCTCCACCGACATGCGGCTGTCTTTAAACCGGGTGTACCACTCCTTAATCTGCGTGCAGTTCTTAGCATCATCACTGAAAGCCATCTTGATCTTCCCAATTATTTTCACTTGGCTCTCGCCCAGTTGAAAATTTGATGCAGTAGCGCTGCTCCAGTCACTCAGTCATTTTCCTTGCAATGAAAAACCAGTGAGAGCACTGCACACTACCTCACTCAAACGCTGCGTCCCAGAGACTGACGCTATTGGCAGGCGGGAAAAAATTCTTGAATGCGCACGAAGGTTCAAGGTCGGCTGATGCATACGCGCTTGTTTCAAATCTATCAAGTGCTCTGAAAAAAAAAAGGGGGGGGGGGGGGTCGGATACTTTTCTAACAGACCTGGTAGGTCGACGCCTGAATTTTGGAAGGCCATTTACGAGAAAAACGTCGACTTATAATTGGCATTGTGCGGTAACTCATTAACATACTTTTTGCTAATTGAGAGACCCCCAACATGTAGAGAAAAAAAAACATGCTGGGAAATAAAAAGTAATTTGATTTGATTTTTTAGTTGACCTTGCTGTATTTGAGAACAAGTAATTCAAACTTGCATCCCTTTTGTTTTTAATTACTCAGGTTGTCTATGCATGCACGTTGCGTATTGTGACCAAGGTGCCTTTTTTTTAAACTCAAGTAACATTAAGACAGAACTGTCATACATCTTCCTGCTCTCCATTCTTTTTCTGGCTTACCAAGTCTCCATTCAGGCTAGTTGGCTTGCAATTCATAAAGGTGCGAACTAAATGCGATACTCCTATTTAATTAGTGACGCTTTCGTGCGCCTTGTTATTGTCTAGATGACCTGCTCACACACTGCAGTAGTATAAGTGCACTCCAAATATACCAATGTGATCTTGCCAACACCAAAAAGCCTGCAGACCCCAATACACAAGCCATTGCATTACTGGCAAGAGCAAATTTCTAGAGCATAAAGGACTTACGGAGCACCCCCAACAACCTCAACCTCTTTTTTTTTCTCTTGTTGATTTCAGTACAAGCTCAAACAGCATAATGGTCAACAAATGTTGAAAGGTGAGAGCAACACAATCAGAAAATTGGCAAGGGCAAGATGAAAGTGAAGCATTAACGTTCACCCACCAAAACGTAGAAAGCAGCAGGCCAGCCTCCAAGGAACGTTGAGTCACACAGCAGACCAGATATCGGCATGGCCACCACAGTGCCAATCTGGCCACCCGAGTAGATGATCGTCGACAACAGGCTGCGTTCGTCCTTCGGCAACCACCGAGCTATCATGGCATGCATCGCAGGGAACGTCACTCCCTGCGATGAGCAACATGCAGGTTCTGATCCTAGCTAGTGCACAAAGACTCGATCGACCAATTAATCAAGCAAAAACTTATTGTAAAACTTCGCACGGCGATCTGTAGAGAGCAATTTGGACCATCAGCCTTTTAAGCCAGTATGTTTTGCCACGGTGGTCTTGCCTTGCCACGCTAAGGTACTCGGCTGCTGACCTGCATTTTCGATGGAGGCGAAAGTGCTGTAGGCCTGTGTGCTCTGACTTGTGTGAACATTAAAGAGGCCCGGGTGGTCGAAATTTCTGGAGCCCTCCACTACGACATCTCTCATAATCATATAGTGGTTTTGGGACGTTAAACCCCACACATCATTGTCAGCCAGTACCTGGCAAAACGCAAGGACATCACTGTAGCAGTGCTAGAAGTGACTTTTTAATTTTTGGAGCATACTTAAGAGCAGAAACAGTACAGCGAAAAAAATGTTAGTTTAGAGCAATGGGTATTTTAGGAGCAGATACAAAATTTGCCATACACCAGTTGAAGTTAAAAGCATTGTCACAGCATCTCATAAATATTAATATTTTTAAAAAATATATTTCACAGACAACAATCAATTTAAATTTCAAGAAGTGAACAAATAAAAAATTGGCTGGTTGTCAAAAATGTGCTGTGAAATGAGCCATATGATTACAAAAATATTAGTATTTGTAGCATAAACCAAATCAAACCGGTAAAGCTGAGCACCACATTTTAGAAGTCACCACGCTCCCACATAGCTGTTGCCAAATAAGCAGCAGATAGTCAGTACGAGATAAAAGCAACCCTGCTAATTTTCTCCTTCCACCACACTAGTTCGCATGTCCAGATGAAAAAAAAGAAACAGCCAAATGAGCTATATGCTCTGCTAGCCCAGTACCAAGTCAAAGCATCATACCACTGTTCTTTAAAATACTGTGTCAGTTATTTATTTGTTCAATAAAAAAGATTTACTCATGACCGTGACCATTCCATGGCAACTCCCTCCCTCCTATGTTTTGGTTTCATTATGATGGCACTATAATGCCATCCTTACTTCAATTTTGTGGGGAGGCTGTCACTGTCATATCAATGACTGATCCCGTGCACAGGCAAATTTCGCCGAATTAATGAATGTATGACTGCATATACTAGCATACTGTTGCGACGCGCGCCTCCGACGACGTTACGAAGGGCGCCTCGAATCTCACCGCTGCAACCACTGTTTCGAAAGACGGCGACGCCAACACGGTCCCGAAGGCGCCACTGCTTCGAACTCCGCCGGAAAGGTCACCAGCCATTTGGTAGCGTAGGTTTTTCAGCTCGCGACTGCTTCTGCGCAAAGCTGATAGACGAGCGGACGAGACGACGGTGAGTTAAACAAGGTTTATGTACAGCATATATACAGAGGCGTTACAAATTCGGCACTGGGGCACTCGAAGAGCCGAACTCTCCTCTCTAACACATAGGTCTGCTCTTAAATGGGTCCGCTGTAAAAAGGGGTCTCTCGACGCGCCGCAGGGCTTCTTTTATATGCCCCGGGTCCAACCCAAACGTCCAACCCGAAGCGCCGCTGGTCGCGAGGTCAGAATCCTCCAATGAGGTCGCCGCTGGGCCGCGTCCTTCTTTCTCTTCAAATCTGGAGAGGCTGCGCTGCAGGTGGCTGCACCCAAGGACGAGTGACGTCGCAAGGCATTGCGTCAGACCCGCCAGACAGGAAGGCGCCAGTTGTTTACTCGACGGGCTCGCTTGCAAAGATGACTCACTGCACGTGCACGCCAGAAAGGCGCCGTTGAGTTGTTGATTGCGTCAGGCAGGCGATGCGGGCTGGCCTTGACACAGATTGCCTTTTTCAGAGGCACAGACGTTCGTTGTCGACTCGCAGGCATAACAGCACCCCCGCCGCCAGACAATGCGCCGGAAAGACGAGCTGCTTCCACGTGGATCGGATGACAGGCGCGCTCGTTCGCCAGGTCCCTCCAGGTTCGCCTCCAGGGCCATGGGGAGAATGCAGCTCCAGACTCTGTTCCGGGAACACATCCCATTCTTGAGGACGGATCCAAGCTCCACTTGCTTGTCGCCACAACTTGCCGGCCAGCTTCGCTCGTCTCTGACGATTCTTGGTTTCAGCACTTGTCGATAGTTCTGCAACTTGCCAAGAACGGTTCGACAACAGCCAACACTCGATACTAGCAAGTGCCCTCGGTCACCCGACAGAACACCAGACAAAGTATAGTACAACATATACCTATCTACGTGTCTATCGGAATTTCCTACCCTCTACATTAAGAGGCACATGTGGGACGCAAGACTCTTAAAATGACAACTCAATATTTTTTCCCACGTACAACAACGTAACGAATTAGAATACAACATAAAGTTGGCCCCTTGAGATCACTCTGAACGAGAGCGCTCAGCCTAGGTCGTGATGAGGTCAAAATTTTGCCCCGAATCGCCAGAGTGAAACCGAAAGGTTGAGAAGGTACTAGCTAGAACGCACTGCTCAATGCACCTGCATTAGCGTTTAGCTTTCCCTTTTTTTTTTTTAGCGAACGTCAAAGTTGCGCTGTCGGAGTATCACGCTCCATCTCAATAACCGGTCACTTTTAGGCGACGATACCTATGCAGTACCAAGAGCGGCTCATACTTGCGACGTTGCAGAGGGGAACAACGATACGGTTTGCTAGAGATCGGCTCCTCACAAGTTAGCTCTATATCGTGTTCGATCACCGTCGTGTCTCCGGGACGGTCCGAACACACGTCTCCAATCTTGGAAACTATCTTTCTCA
Source organism: Rhipicephalus microplus (assembly GCF_013339725.1). Taxonomy (NCBI): domain Eukaryota; kingdom Metazoa; phylum Arthropoda; class Arachnida; order Ixodida; family Ixodidae; genus Rhipicephalus; species Rhipicephalus microplus. The sequence continues at coordinate 76,481,823 of NC_051169.1, forward strand.
GGTCCTCCTTTTGGACTTCACTTAACCTAGGCTCTAGGTTCAACTGCTCCAAAATTACCTCCGACCCCCTTTCGTTTACATCACTAAAACTCCAAATTTCTGCTCCCTCTTCCTCTGAAGCATTCAAATGCAGATTTACGACTGCTTTCGAGTTACTGTGGTAAATTTTGTTCGGCCGCCTTCCTAATTTCACTTCATAATTCGTATCCGGGAGCTTCGATATTACATTGGCAGGCCCTTCCCAATCAACCTCAAGCTTGTTCCTTTTGAACGGCTGCAGCAGCATTACCTGACTTCCTACTTCAAAAGCGCGCTTCTTCACAGATTTGTAGTTGTACTCTTTCGACAACACTTGTGCAGCTTTCATGTGGCTTTCCACAGGCGCTTTAATCGAGAGGCCCTCGCGCTGCTCTTGAATGGGCCTCTCTCGATCATCCCTCGACAGCTCGCTCCAACTTTCCGCTACAGGCGAGAGCGTTGCAACCCTCTCGCTCTGACTCAATGGCGCCATGTCGTCTCCCCTTTCTACGGAAACTGCGCCGGTCGCTTCGGCGACGGGCCGCTCGCGTGACTGCTCACATGACACACACGGAGAATCTTGTGTCTGAGGTTCTGTCAACTCGCCACCAAGGTCACACAGATCTGCTGCTTTTGAACTTGTTTTTCCACAAAGAACAAGATCAAGCTCCCGCGAAAGCTTCCGCGCTTGCGATCGCGTGAGGGCCATGTACGCTAAGTTGGGGAAGAACGATTTACCCTGCTCTTTCAGAAGCTGCTCTGAGTTGTTGGAGAAAAGATAAGGAAAACGATCGGGAAGCGCGGCAGACACAGCCGCTTCGGTGCGAAGCTTACCGAACGGGCCTTCAATGACAACCGTGGCGATTGGTAAGCAAGCACTCTGCTCCTCGGCGACTTGCCTGATCCGCTCGCATTCTCCTGTAAAGTTATCCGGAGACACCAATGAAGGATGGACAACGTCCATGGTTGCCGCTGAGTCACGAAGTACTTGACACGTTGTCCCATTCACATTAATTTCCTGGATATACGGCTCCAACAACCGCATGTTCTTTTCTGATTCTCGGATTGTTGCGAAAGCAAACTTTTCCTGACAGTTTATCGCGATGTGTCCTTCCTTTTTGCAGTTGTAGCAGATTAGCGGCTTCCGTGATTCAAACGCCCGTGTGATAGAAACCCCACTCGATTTCTCCGCTTCCGTTTGCCCTTCCCCTACAGTGTCATTCGTAAGAGACGGGTCCTTGAAATTACGGTGCGGAGCGGGTTTCCGTTGATCAGGTTTCTTCGAAAAGCCCTCTTTCCTTTCATCCTTTTCGACGCGCACTGCCCTGCTATGCAACTTTTGGCGAGTATAATACTCCTCAGCTAACTCTGCTGCCTTGTTTAGCTGTACTTCACCAATTTTGTCCTGCAGTCAAAGTTTGACATCCTCCTCGATGCAGCGGTAGAATTGCTCCAATGCAACGCATTCCACCACTTTATCGCGGTCGTCATAAACGCCTTCGCCCTTGAGCCATTCAATTAAATCGGCTTTAAGACAAAATGCGAAGTCAACGTGTGACTTATTCCCCTTTTTAGCATACCGGAACCTTTGCCTGAAAGCCTCGGGTGACAACTTATAACGTCTCAAGAGCACTTCCTTAACCTCGTCACAGCTCTCAAACGCTTCCCTCGACAAGCAAGTTATCGCGTCGGACACTTCGCCGGGAAGAAGAGCTAACAGGTTCCGCGCCCAAAGAGACTGCTCCAAAGCGTTTCGCTCACAGACGTGTTCAAACTTGACGAGATACTTCGCCATGTCCTCGCCTACTACGAACGGTGGCAGTTGGTCCCGAATTCTAAAACCGCTGACCTGAAGCGTCGGAGAAGCTACGCTAGGCGCCTGCGAACACTGTAGGATTGCCAATTTTATTCGTTTCAACTCGAGGCGCTCCTGTCTCTCGGCCTCCTCGCGCTCGCGACGCTCGCGCCTTTCAGCTTCTTCCCGCTCGCGAGCTTCTCGCCTTTCAGCTTCTTCGCGAGCTTCTCCCCTTTCAGCTTCTCGCCTTTCAGCTTCTTCGCGAGCTTCTCGCCTTTCAGCCTCCTCGCGGCGTGCTTTGATATCCACCCAGGCCTCATCGACTTCCTCAGCCGACACTCCCTCATCCTTCATGATCTCAAGGATCGCTTGCTTTCGTTTCAAACGGCCCAAAGTAAGGCCAAGTTCCTCACAAATTTCGATGAGTTCCTTCATATTAAGGTTCTCCATCGTTCATACTAGCCTCTTGCTGTTTGCCCCTGTTAACAATTTACTTGCCGTACCTACTATAAGTCAACTAGCAAGACGCGCAAGCAATTTTTCACACTCCCATGTTTACCCCCTCTGCATTAACTTTGGTTTCAAAGTGCTTCGACTTGGCTTGAAACGATCAAAGCTCACTTCAATGCTTCACACAGCCCTTCTCTAAACTACTACAACCTGAGCTAGAGTAGTCTGGTGAACTGAGGGGAAAACATCAGGCACTCACCGCATCGATGTCGCTGACGCCGGCCGATCCCGCAGCTGCCAACCACTGTTGCGACGCGCGCCTCCGACGACGTTACGAAGGGGGCCTCGAATCTCACCGCTGCAACCACTGTTTCGAAAGACGGCGACGCCCCCGAAGGCACCACTGCTTCGAACTCCGCCGGAAAGGTCACCAGCCGTTTGGTAGCGTAGGTTTTTCAGCTCGCGACTGCTTCTGCGCAAAGCTGATAGACGAGCGGACGAGACGACGGTGAGTTAAACAAGGTTTATGTATAGCATATATACAGAGGCGTTACAAATTCGGCACTGGGGCCGACAGAGACTCGAAGAGCCGAGCTCTCCTCTCTAACACATAGGTCTGCTCTTAAATGGGTCCGCTGTAAAAAGGGGTCTCTCGAAGCGCCGCAGGGCTTCTTTTATATGCCCCGGGTCCAACCCAAACGTACAACCCGAAGCGCCGCTGGTCGCGAGGTCAGAATCCTCCAATGAGGTCGCCGCTGGGCCGCGTCCTTCTTTCTCCTCAAATCTGGAGAGGCTGCGCTGCAGGTGGCTGCACCCAAGGACGAGTGACGTCGCAAGGCATTGCGTCAGACCCGCCAGACAGGAAGGCGCCAGTTGTTTACTCGACGGGCTCGCTTGCGAAGATGACTCACTGCACGTGCACGCCAGAAAGGCGCCGTTGAGTTGTTGATCGCGTCAGGCGGGCGACGCGGGCTGGCCTTGACACAGATTGCCTTTTTCAGAGGCACGGACGTTCGTTGTCGACTCGCAGGCATAACAATACGCACCTCTGGCAAGACCAACATGCCAGTCTCAATTAGAATATTTACACGATTGTAGGTCGACACATTTTGTCTTAATTTGAAATCCGAATCCAGGACGTCGACCTAGGATAGAAAACTAGTTTCGGTTGTAATGTTTCTGAAAATGATCACTGCATATTTTTGCAAAGCTAGTTTTTTTGCACAGCTTTTAAGCACTAACGTGAAGCCATCTTGGCACAGTGTAATTCTACTAAGCTTTTTTATTGCGATAGCAATTATAAGTACTGTCTCAGCTGGTTTTTGTCATCCCTGCCGTCGTCATACACCATATATGTATACGTATCTATATATAGGAAAACTCGAGAAAGAAAAAATGCCGCCCACGCTCGACACCTAGCTCGTCGCATGCACCAACGTGCGCTTTTATGTTCCGTACGTTGTTTTTGTTTAAACAGCGCATTAAGCGTCAAGCTGTAAACATTGTTAGTTAGCTCTCATCCTGTGTGTGTTGTTTTTGTGCGTCATTTGTGCGTGGGCAGCAGCCTGCACATTTTGATCAGCTAGCCATTCTCAGCGTTACATTCCAAGTTGCTGCTATCGCATTCATTGCTTCACCCTTGTGGCAAAACTGACTTTTTTTTTTTGGAAACATAGTCAATAATTTTTTTCATGCAATATGCTCGTGCTCCTTTTTTTCGTGCCATTTCAGGAGGGTCGACCTACATTCAAGTCGTCTTACAATCGTGCAAATACATATATATTATTGAGGCCAATTACTGAGCCTTTATTATTATGTGCCACCAAGTTGATGAAAGCCCCTACCACGAATACATAAGGACTAATCCATTCATTATGAGAGTGTTAACCTAGCTCAGATGCCCCGTGATTTGGGAATATCCAGTAAGTACCATCGCACGCACGGCACATGTTATTTTCTTCCAACTTTCATTTTCGGCCAGCATAAATTTTTGCTTTATTGAAGTGTTAACCTGTGTGATGTGACCAAAACCAGAACACTCTGGTTTCAGTAGCTTTCCCTTGAGAGGAGATTAGGGATGGAGCAGTTAATCTCGGCGTATGACTGAGGTGTTGGTCAATCAGGCAGTCCGTGGGAACTCTACACTAGCACCATAGCTCAACGAGGATCTAGTGTCTCTCTCTTTTTATATTTTCTCAATGTCCACAACCCATGCCCATTTGAATGATTTGGTAATTGTTTACCAAAGTTGGAGAAATCCGCAGGGCATACCTCTCCAAGGCCCATCATGACTCGGATGGTGATGAAGGCATAGATGCTCCAAGAGGCGGCAGCTGGCGTGAGAAGAGTAAGCAGTGCAGTGATAAGCACACCCACACCGTAGAGCCATTTGGCTCCAAACCGTTCGGCCAGACGACCTCCAGGAATCTGGGTGATGACATAGCCGTAGAAGAAGGCACCCAGTATGATGCCTTGCTCATATTCATTCCATATAAACGTTCCATCCTGGAAAGGCGACAAGAGACAATAACCCTGATCACTTTAAGAATCGCCGCCAAGCATTATACTAAAAAAAGGAATGCGTACTCCATCTGCTGTCTTCACAACTTCAAGAGCAATGAAACAGGGCAACAAAGCGATCTGTTTTAGTGGAAGCAATTTTTGTGTAAAATAAGATTTAACTGATGCAAGTTTGCTTCCTTCAATATTTATTTTAAATGTACCCATTACAACTATAACTTGGTAAAGTTAGATTGGATTGCTCTAAAAAAAAATAGAAATTAATCTTGATGCAATATGTTACAACTTTGTATACATTTTGCAAGGGAGAGAGTATGTGACACATATGGAAGCTCACTCCTCACAGCACAGTTGGCTTGTTCAATGCAAAGCGAATCGTGGCAAGCGAATGAGGCGATGCGAATGGGGGCCTTATTACACTATCGCATTCACCCACGTTTAAACTAGAAGCTTAAGCGTCTTTCATATTTTGTTTTTTTGAGAAGCAGTGAAGGTTCGCTACCCTTTTTCTTTACAACATGATAGCTCTCCGATTCACGTTAACACTGCAGCTCCCCGGTACAGTGCATCAAGTTTACAGATAGTGTTACAAAATTAAGTGATGTGTGAGCACCGAAGGAATCTAACCGGCCCATCACAACAGATATTTGCAACTGTAAAGCAGATTCGACTAATTTGAATTCGAGTAAAGGTACAGCTTACTGTCACATAATAGTCATATTAAGATCGAACCCCTCTATAAAACACTGATATAAGAGACACCATTGTGCCTACAGTGAAATACGGGTTGATAAGGAAATGCATACGAGGTACCCTGCTTAAGAGAGGCATCTGGTATAAGAGACAAAAATTGCTACTCAGAGCACACCTCCTATAAAGAGGTTACCCGTACATAAAGATAGGGGGTGAAGCAAGAAAAGCTATAGTAGCAAGATTAACCATATGACATCCAGTTTGTTGCTCTGAAATGCGGGAAAGAAATATACTGAGCTGCATCATACCTGGACTTTCTCCTTGGCGCTATTCGATGGTGCCTTGCATTCCTCTCCTGACGAAGGAGTACTGTTGGCGAGAATGGCTGTGTGGTTAACCATGGCAACCAGGGCAACGCTCAGGTTCACCCTCAGCGCATACACATTGACGAAGCCCAAAAATCCCATAAGTGCCAGCACGTGACGGGTCTGCACAGCGTCGTATATCCCTGAAATCGAGAAAAAAAGTGCATAATTGCCTTCACGCAGTCGAAACTTTTGAACAAAATAATGCACTGAACTTATTACCGTCACAAAATCAACCATACGTATGTGAGCCAAGAGCCCATAGCTATTTCCTTTACTTGTACATGTACAGGATGGCAAAATAAGCGGCATGCTTTCCATCAATGCGTAAAATATTTCGCTTATTACATAGAGCAGACTCTTGGGTTCACGCAGATGTGCAGGGTCAAGATCGTGTCATAATACAGAAATGGACGTGGAACTTGAAATAGGTGTAACAGACACATTAATACAAAAAAGTGACATAGGAAACTGTTTTGCAATAAATGTCAATAACTGCCATATTAAAAAAATCTAAGTACCAATGAAAGAATATGTTTCGAGGCTACTGTAGCAAGATGAATTTGAACAAAATAAATACAAAACAAGAGAACCACTTTTACTATTTAGGGCACAATAGTGCTACCATAACAAATGTGTGAAGACTGCAAAGGTGCAACTATGCCGCTTTAGTGTGAAATGAGACACTCAAAGGATGGAGGAATAGCTACAATAACAAGGATGTGAAAACCACAATGGTGCAGCAATGCTACTTCGTTGTGGAACAAGCGATTAAGAGGAAGAAACAATAGCTACCATAAAAAAATATGTGCAGACTGCAATTGTGTGACAAGGCTACTTTGGTGTGGAACGAGAGATTAAGAGGAAGAAACAATGGCTTCCATAAAAAAAAAATTGGAAGACTACAATGGTGCAACAATGCTTATTTAGTGTGGAATGAGAGACGGAGAGGACGAAAGACTAGGTACGATAAGCAAATATCTTAAAACCGCAATGATGTGGCAAAGCTACTTTTTTGCGGAATAAGAGACTAAGAGCAATCAGGATGCCTCAATTATTTCATTCCAATCTGATACCGTAAGTGGAAGGTATGATAAACTAATAAACATCACTTATACAGAAATAATTAAGGCATAAAGGATTAGCATGATGATTCCTTGCTGGTCTGGTTGATAAGGGTGCCAAACAGAAGTTTGTGGTCAAGAAGCAGAGAAAGTTAGTCAATTCTGATCTGTTTGTGAAGCGTGCTAAGAAGTAAAATATCATTGGCTTTCAGTACATCAGTTCTGTTTATGACAATTCATTAAAGATCTTGCACATTAGCAGCAAGGCACTTACTGTTAAGTTTAGTTTACTGATGCCATATACATTATTTCAAATCAAATCAAATCAAACTTTATTTCAGGAATGCATACATTTACATGAATAAAATACTGCGCTGCCTTTCCTGCACTGAAGCACACACTGAAGTTATGATTGTGCATGATATAATAAGAGCACTGGCTAAACATGACTTACAAGTGAGATCAAGAATTTTGTACATCTGGTGCATGCTATATATTACGCTCCAAGCTAAAACAAACACATGCATACGTTGTGCAGTGAAAGGATTCATTGGAGTTTAAGAAATATGGCGATTTTAAATACAATTACCTTTCTAAGCTTGAAGTAGGAAGAGCATGCATTTAAACATTGCTTCTCACATCATATATAGGGCAGCTAGCAGTTCCTAATCTTTGAGCACGACAGATTAAACCATGACAGTCTCAAAGCTACACTGTAGCATATGCTGCCTTGAGGTTCCATAGAGAAAACAAAATTTCTTGACAACCGCTGCGTTTTTACTTTCTATTGATAATCGATTCGGTTCTGTCTGAGCTGTTCGTTTAGAGGCGAAGACCCAATGTGCTCTTTTTGTTGTTGTTGTTGTCTTCTTTACTAGCCGATCTCCCCCTCTCTCGATCTTTTTTTTTTTTTTGTTTACAACACGACCCTTTTTTGTTTTCAATCGAAGTAACCACAGATGTGAAGCGGCCAAGGAATAAAAAAAGCTGCTAAGGCATTGAACGTACTCACGTCAAAATCACATCAATAGAGCAACAACAGCTGGTAGGAAAATTTAATGACTGAACAGGTGTTGCCTTAAGTGCATCAGTCCGCGTATGTCGCTCCCCAAATGCACTGTCAAGCGTATGTCGTGTCCGAAACCGAAAGTGCCAAAGACATTTGTCACAGTATATGTGGATCGTGACCTACAAGCAACCTTTTCGATCGGAAAAATCGAGCAGGGGATCTGAAATATGGGCCGGCTTAATTAAGCAGTCGGCGCCGGCGATCGAGTTAACGCGCGCGCGCGCGGGGAAGGGATAAACGACCCAGCTGATGGAGACTCGCAGGCAGCGTTTAGCCGAGCACATACATATCTGTACGTCTTACCTCTGAAAGTGCGGCGTTTCTTCGACAGCAGTGTTTCGCTCGTAGTTTCTTCATCTTTGGTGAGCAGCGACATTGTCGACTGTGAAACCTGTCCCAGCAGTGATGCTCGATGTTAACGTTGTTGACGGATCTTCTCTGTGGAAGCGAATCAGTCGTTACGATCGAGTCACGCGACGCGAGGAGCTCGTATTGTTGGTTCAGAGCAGAGCCATATGTTTCCAGACTAGCCGCCCGCGCTCGAAACACCGCACTCGCGCCCTCGCTCTGCGCGATCAACTAGTGAAAGAGGCCCATCAAAGCATTCACAGCGCCGACGGCAGAAGCATCATCATTGCATGGGCGCAGGCGCAGGAACACGCGAACTTGGGGCAGCGCCTGTCGCTTTTCGTGGTATCGACCAGTCGCGAAAGTGGTTTGTGACCTCCGAGGGGCGTGATTCGGTGATAACGGCGCTGCCACCATACGTATCATGTTGCGTCACATGCCTGTCTCCTCGTACGCTCGGGCTCCGCATTATCTCGATCAGAAGATATCTCGAAAGAATGGGTGGGTGGTAGTGATTAGAATGAAGAGGAAAAAGGCACCTAATTTCTGTCTGCCTTCAGGCGACACGGCGCAGTGCCTTATAGGGGTGGGGGGAAGGAGGGATAAAAAGAATAGAAGGAAAGTAGAAGCAGAAGAAGACAGCCAACGAGAGGAAAAAAGAAGGAGATAGGAAAGTGGGGATCCGGTCGAAGAAGTCCAAGGGCGGGGTGCCACAATGCGAGAGCTACACGGCGTCAGGAGACCGCGGAGGGCGAACCAGTCGGCGGGAGCTACGCTGAAGTCGGAGATCGCGAGGGCACAACCGTCCAGCTTGAAATCCTGCGAGCGAATCCTCGAAAGAATGCAGGCAGCAGCACCAGATGATCATAGCCTAACGCCATTACTCTATGCCCCATGCTAACTGCGCAATCGTTAGTTTCGGTTTCGAATCGGCGCGTTTGTTCGGCAGCCGCACATACTGCGGCCGCGGTAACATTGGACGTGCGACCGCACAAATTAATAGGCGACTAGCATAATGAATCGGCGAACGTGGTTTTGCACGACATTTATGTTTAAAAACTGCCGCGTGCTTGCTTTTAACTCGAGCGCGCAGGTAGTTTTCAGCAAGACAGCAGTAAGATGTGGCAAATGTTATCAATGGTCTCCATGCGCTGCATTGATAAAGACTGCATTTTCTGTTCTAGCGCAACAAAAAAAAAAACATACGTTTTCGCAGTCCATCAATTGTAGCCATAATATTGGACTAGCAGCATTAAAGTAATCCCGCAATGTACGACAATTTAAATATTAACATGTATCTGTGTTCGTACGAACACAATTAGGGATATTGGCTGTCAATCTAAATCTCACATTTGAAAAGGCAATGTTACGTACAGCGTGAAAACAAATGCAAAGGGATTGTAAAAACTGCTGCATGTGCAGTTCGACCATACACATATTATGTACGTACGCATTAGTGCACGACATCTTATCTATTGCCTACAATAAACGTTGTGCTGTCTAATTATTTTCATCATATATTCACACCAACTCACCGAAACGTGCAGGTCACCTTGCAGCATTTCAAAGGGGTAGATGCCGTTTTCCAACAGTTGTATCAAGCAGCCTAAATTGCAACCTTTTTCGTGCATAGTACGTGTAACTGGAACAGCGTGCAATCGGGTGCATGACGTACTTCTTCGCCATGCTTCTTCGCCATGTACTTCTTCGTCATGCACTTGTGAGACGAGAGTGCACACATAGGCCCAAATAAAAATAATAACAAAATCGGCAATTCAGTTATTGTGCATGAAATTGATTGTTTATTGCAATAAATACAAAAAATATGTGGTGTTACACTTTCCCATTATGCCAACACACAACACTCATGGTGACATTAGTGCATTGTAGAAAAAGAAAAAAAAATGAATACCATACGTACTTGATGTGAACTATACTCTACTTTTGTTCCGAGCACAGTAAAACTTATGCATGATCGCAAACACACTTAGGTGTTTCAGACCAACAACAATTTGATGCCCAGAAAAAAAAAAATGTGTGATGGGGGCGGAGGGGGGGGGGGGGGGCAATGATGCCATGGCTACATTGCCAGTGTTAACAGACAAATATTACCCTGATAATCCTGAAAATATATCTCACATAATTGCATCAATCTGGCACATTCCACAGAAAAAAAAAAGAAATGTTTGCAATTACATAGGCTGATTGGATCTGCCTAGTTTTCAATTCTAAAACAATACGTAAAAATATCGTCACATGCATGGATTGTTTGCGATGGATGCACGTTTTAAATAGCTCACAAGGTACGCAGGCTGACACTGACGTCTCTTTTGCACTGTGCAACAAGAATAAAGTATATTACACCTTAAGTACTCGTAGAACGTGAATAATGTTGGTAGCATTCCTAAGGACAGCTATTATTTTCAATATGAGCTCTCCAACGCAGCATAAGAGCTTGAATAGAGAGAACACAGACAAAAAGGCAGCAAAACATTGAAAGTAAGAATGTCAGAAGTTTCACGCCGGATGCAAGTTAAAGAAAACCCCAGCAAATAATGTCAAAGTGAACTCTAAGAGATAACGTTTCAGGTATTCTCACTGTGTCCCTGCATATACAGTAGTATTCACTATAGCAAAATTCTGACAACTCCAAACTGAAACACATTGTAGTTTGCCATTCCAGACATTCTTCAAAGCACACACAGCAGTGTAGAGCCACGAATAAAAGTGGATTTTGTCACGCAATAAACTTTAGCCATCTTGATCTTGTTCTTGCTTTGCACTTTTTCTAGACAAATCCACTTGTGCAAGATTGTCTGGGATTTCGACTTGGTATTGAACAGAAAACTAACGAGTCGCAAAGGGCCTATTACAGTACGAAGAGGTCTAACTGTCCCCACGTAGGAGCACCCAGTGGAGTAACTCTAAGGGTCACATTTTAAATAAAGGGCCGAATGGCTTCCAGAAATTAAAATTGCCAATTTAGTTAAATGGGCTTTCCTGACTAATGTGTCGAATTCTGCTTGCCGATTCAAAGGACAGGGAGCACATCAGCTACAGAAATAGCTGGAAATTATTACTGCATGCTAATTTCCCAGCGTTGCCTTCCTGAGCAAGAGCAGCACAGCTAATATAGGCACCATTGCATATCGTGCAAAATAAATGTGCAAATGTGTGTTGGTTGTCTTGATTTTGGCAATCAACTAGTGGAATTGCACACTGGATTTACTTGAGCAAAGTGATGGACTTGCAAAATAATCAGCTTCCACAAAGACAGCAGCTCTCATGTGAAGCTTCTGCAAACATTTATGTTAGATCTGCTAGCCAAAGAAACAATGACTTAGTGCAATGAATAAAAAAACATATGAAAAGGAAAGCTGTAGCTTGTTTACTGTAGAGGTATTAAAAACCCTTGGCCAACCGTAAGCTTACATAGAAATCATATAGGTTGACACACAAACTCCCTGCACATTTTTACCGCAGCAGTAGCATTAACCACAACCATAGAGTAGTAGCATTAACCACAACCAAAATCACTAAAAGGCAAAATCTCACCATCATACTGGTCACACATTCATAAAAGCCCAAAGATCGAAAGAGTACGCACTTTGAAATACAAAGCCCTCAACCAGAAAAGTGTGATCCACGAAGTAAGAAGCCATAACAGAGTAAGAACCAAACTGTAGCTTTATGTGAATTCCCTGCACCAAAAGAAGGAAGGATGTGTAATTCATCTGGGAAAGGATATGTGAACAGAAATGTACAATGTGAACGCACATTTTTAACTAGAGCAGCCAAAAAAATTGAATAAAAAATGGCAATAAAATGTGCACAACTGTTTCAAATGTCTTTCAGTTCCAGCCTGCTATTTATGCTGCTTTCATTAAAGGGACACTAAAGGCATCTATTAAGTCGACATTGATTGTTGAAATAACTGTCCAGAAACCTCTTAGTGTTATTTTTGTGCCAAGAAAGGGCTTATTTTGAAATAAAATCGTGTCTTAGTGGTCTGCATCGGGTTAGCGCACTTCAAATTATCCACCTAAAAAGAATGTCTGATGTCACTGTTTTTGATGCACGACCGTTAACACTATAGTAGCAGCAGAGAGAAGGTAGCGGGAGCCACAGCAGCAATGGCCATTGAACAATTTTGAGCCATGGCCTTCGAAATTGCAAGCATGCTTGGTTCAAGTGGGCCCAGCTAGATGGCACAGCCTGTTCAATTTAACCAGGCGAAAATTGAATTTTTGAGCTACGCGTGCCAATCCCCATAGTAACATCCCGCGGTTCTTTTTTCCATGAATCAAACAGAAAAGAACAAGCAGCATTTCATTATGTCTCTTGATGCACGGAAGGTTCCTTATTTAGTGCAGTTAGATCGATTACTAGTGATTAATTGTAGGCAGTTTATCAAATGTCATCGGCGTTATTTGCGAACGTCCTACTGTGCTGCTCAATTAATTACATTAATTTTCCTTAATTTCGCAGTAAGTAGGGCACTGCTGTTAATAACGTTGTCATTTTAGATGTTTTCATACATTGAGCTTTCACTCTGATGTAAATTGTTATTCGACTTTAGTGTCAATTTAAACCTGATCCTCGTTACATTAGTATCAGCGTGGACTACTATGTCTCAATTACAATACGTTAAACAGATTTTACTTTTAATAAAAACTGTGAACATCATACTAACTACGATTCTGCATGAGCAAGCAGATGCTAAATATAATCTTCCAAATGTAAGAGAATCCTCTTTAGAGTGAGTTAGCTCAAATTCTTGCGTTCCTTTTTTTCAATGTTTCATACGCTTCTGATTTTCCTCGCTCACTCTTTTACATCAATCCATGCAAGCATCAACAAATGCAAACACAATATTCAACTGCTGTTAGTATGACATTGCATCACGACATCTTTTTTTTTTTTTTTTGCCAGGTTACATACCGATAAAGAGAGTGCATGCACCTAAATACACCAGTTTTCAGACCAGATATTCAGTGAAAAAGAATTTTCTCACAGGTCCTGTAAACAGCAAAAATTACAGGAGCACTATCAACTGATCATCACCCGCCTTTTCTATCGCTCAGGCTGCAAAGCCTAAGGAAGTAACATATGCATTATGAGTGCGTACGATGCGATGTTATGCGATGTTATGAGTGCGTGCAGGCAAGACATGGTGCCACAATTGCAGAGCTTGTAATGATTCAGCATATACAATTCCACAACTACAAAAACAGATCAATAGAAAGTGTACTTTTAAATTAAAGCTAAGCTGAATGTCTCAACTGCAAGAACTTTTCTTAGTGGCTTTCACCTAATGAAACTGTTGCGAGAAGTTGCAGAGCCACCAGAGCATTTAACTCTTTGAAAACCTTTCAAGGTGCTGCTGGCCCATCAGCGATTCAAATGTGGGTTTATGGTTCAAGTGGTGTAGTTTGTGCAATTACAGATCAGACAGGCCTCAGAACTGCTTTGATTGTAAAATGAAAACTTGACAATAAACTCCATCCAGTCTTGGCTTTAATATCTGTCTTTGGAGCTCTGCATGTCATTCTTAATCTCACAAATAAAAAGAAACAAGAAAAGGAGACCTCGGAGAGGGTCACACTGACATGCAGCCATGCCTATCTGCTTGGCAAGTAGCACATGCTTTCTCGAGAGCTGCACATGCACTACAAAATCGTTTCTCCTCTAAGTGGTAACTGGAGAAGAAACGGTGCTGAGCAAACCTAGAGTGCGAACTAAACCAGAGAAGTTATCCCACTGTGCATTTTCGCGTTAGAGAGCCAGTCAACAACTTAAAAAGCCCCTTTCTTTAAGGTTGCCAAGATCAGCAGCAGAGAGAAAATAGTCAACAACAACAGGACACATGAATGGGCGTACAATTGCAATGACTAACAACTAAATGCTAATTCTTCGAAGCAGCAAAAGTGTCCTGTCGCTGCGCGCTATTTTCCCTCGCGTCATGAATCAAGCATCCCCATTGCACATGCTTCGGAAGATTGGTACACTGGTTTGACTAGAGGAAGTAAAGTAAATAAATGAAAAAATAAATAAATAACAATAATCAAAAGGGAGAGAGATTATGTCAGGTCATCTGCTCTAAACTTTTGACAAGTGATGGACTGTTGTGGTCATTTTCACACACAAACATTAACACGTACAAATAGACATAAAATACATGGGAACACTGGAGTATACACTTCAATATATTATCAATGAGATATAGTGGCACACCGGTACATTAGCACATAAGGCAAGGAAACACATATTGAGCAACTTTCACCCAAGAATCTACAAACTCTATGTGAATGGACAGAGCTCAAGTAGTCAGCACATGTCAAAAACGGGCATAAACTGATCATCAAAAGAAATACAATGCACGCAGTATGCTCCTGGGAGTATGTAGCAAGCCCGAGCGGTGCCGCTATTGGACCAAGTGTAGTGAAACACTGTACTGAACACACTTGAACACATTACGAAGCCTCAACAAAGTACTTAGAGTACTATAACATCTTCAATGTTTGCTGTCTTACTAGAACGCTACCTCTCAAGCACCAACATCAGTAATGGTGGTGACATCTGGTGAAGTGTCACTACAGTGTCAGAGAGATAGTTTAGGTGAGGAAACATGAGATGTGATTGACCAGAACCTGCATCAATGATGCTCACCCTTTGGATCATTTGGTGACAGCCATTTAATTGGCAAAAAGATGCGATTGCTAGACCGACAGGTTTTTATCTCCCATTCCTATAGAAACTGGCACATCATTGGGAAACCGAAAACAGATTAACTACACGGCAGACCGCGCAGATTATACCAAGGGGTATAACCTTACACCATGAGTAGCACACCGCAAAGTGATAGTTTTTTCCGGCACAAGAGTCTCGTATTGCCGCAATTGTTCTAATGTTATATTTCTACCTGCCAATATGTATGTCAAGTGGGGAAGAGCGTTCCAAGACATTCTGGTATAAACAACGCCACCAAATGTCACTGCCATTGCGGCTGCCCATGTTTTTTCTATGCCAACATTCCACAATGCTGTTGATGCTGCACTGTTTATGTACTCACTGAGCCATCAAATGTCAGCTTTCCAGCAAAGTGAAAGCCTTTTCATTGTGATGTTGCAGCTTGCTTCCTAGGGAAACAATTAGGTGCTGTCTTGGCTACGTCTAGCGCTAGATCACTTGCACTGCAGCCATTCAAGTGCATCGAATAAGTGTAATAAACAACTGTAGCGCCACTTTTCCTGTGTGCAGCCCTGTTGTTCTGTTGGAAAGCTGACTCAACAGTTTTGCGGAGGTCTATCAAAGATAAGAACATAGGCGTCAATGCACTTTTCCATTGTTATATTTTGCCACAAAGATGGACAGTAAATGCTGAAAGAAGCTGCTTGTTTAACAGGGGCATGCATCACATTTGAAAACTTTTACAGTCATATACAATGATTATCTAGAATAATTATCTTCACTGATTATCTTCACTGATTATATTAAATGATTATCATAAATGACTATCTAATTTCATTGTTTTCTTTTCTGCAACAACATTAGTACAGAAATGATCATATTAACAATGATCAGTTTACAGGTGGTCGATGCAATCTAAGTTCAGTCTTAATTATGTTAAGTGGCATAACAGGCGAGTAATGCATATTAGTTGACAAGCAATCGGGCAAATTACAGAAGAGCTCGGGCAAACCTATTTGAGCAACTATTGCGCACACGTACTTTCCTGACGAACAGATTTACACTCTCGCTCTTCAAACGTGCTACAAGAGTGGCTATTCACGCTGACATCATGATACATGTAATTACAAGGGAACACAAACGTTTTCTTTTTTCTCTTACTCCCTTCCTACTAGCAAACCTAGCACACGAGTACATAGTTCTGCAAACGAATATCTGTGCTATCTATACATTGTAGTAATAAAATGATGCAGTACAGCTTGCTACGATGGCTGCACAGGGTTCCGCTAAAAAAACACCGGTTAACTTGTATTATATTAATCTCTCTTGAATAAATAGCTTTTACACTGTGCAAATGTTAATCTGGGCTTTGGCATGTGGTGACAAAAGTGCTTTATAATAAAAAAAGATGTTATCACATAAGACGGCTACAAGTTTACATATCTTTTAATCAAAGCTTTATATGACTATTTTATTTATTCATTGATTTATTTACAATAAGAACAAGGAGACTGCATTCCATTTCTGACATTTTTAAGTTAGCATTTCGCTTGTCTAAAATAGTGAAAGTTTTAACAGGGCACCTAGTAATGCGATTTTAATAATGAGCTTGGCTATCAAATAAAATAATGATAGTGATAACAATAGAAAAATTGATTCTGAAATTGCATTCACAATTTCATAAATCAGGTAGACCATACATTATTACACTTCTTTTTTAAAAGTCTGCTTGCTTTTTCGAGGATCTTAGTGTTATCTACTGACTGAGTCAGCAAATGAGGCGACCGCTTATAGTTTAGAGTCACGACGCAAAACTCACAACGAAATGAACAACAGAATTCAGAACGAAAGGTGCCGCAGCATCTTTGCAGTAGAAAGTTTCATATTCATAGTAAAGCTAGACAAATGACAATCCCTGCCTGTTAGCTCCATACAAATAAAACTAAACTTCAAAGAGCTATAAGCACATTTCAGTACCATAAACAACACAAACGACTAAAAAAAATTGACGAAAGCAAGCATTAGCACCAGTTTATTTTGTAAGTGAAGCAGTTCCACTATTCTGCAAGCTTACAGGCTCGTGATCCGAGGTGAGCCGAAGCTGGAGGTACAAGGACGAGAAGTCTCCCGAGCCGCACTGTACTTCTATCACTTAGTCCAGAGATTGTCGGGTTTCAGGCTATTAAATAGGAGGAAAAGGTTTCTCGGTGCAAACGAGCAACTCAGCGAGACACGAGCTCAAGTTTTTTTCGCAACTAAATGCAACAAACAATAGAAGAAAACATCTTGTTCTTTCTTTCCATTCTTCAAAAAGCTGAAACTATGAAAAATTAACAAGCTCGCAAAAAGAGGATAACAAGGGCGAGGATTCAGCACTGAACACGAAAGACCGCTCAGTCCAAGCAACAAGGACTTTGGTATTTAGAACATTTTGGAAAACACCTAAAAAAAGTAATAAAGCATAAGACAACAACTGATCTCGGAATAACCTGGCCTGCATCATGGAGATTTTTCTTTTTATTGTGCTGCCTGCACACGAGACTATTTGATAACAATATACTGAATAAATATGGCACCATGCAAAAGCAACTAAGTGACAGATATCGCAGCTCTGCGATAACAAAAAAAAGTGACGGGTTTCAAATATAACAGAAACAACAAAATATGTGAATATACGACGGTTCAATCCCTGCATACAGTATGAAAAACAAAAATGACACACCGCACTTTAGTGGAAGCAACAAACAATAAAATTGAAACTCCACAAGTCATTGAGAGATTCCATCTTTATGACTTCACCCTGAGAATAAAGAATTTCATAAAGAGAATGAGAAACATATTTCAGCTCTGCAAAGACAAAACAACTGCAAAAAATGGCAGCTAGTGCATTTTAAAGTGAACAAAAGAAAGAAGTGGCTGCATATTAAATTGAAACACAGACATAAATTACAATGCCTACACTTATAATTACTAGTCACAAGGATGTTATCTATGATTGTTTTTGCTAACAAGTTAATCCATAGTATTGTCAGCGACAGCTCTTTTAAACAGATTGCCTTCACAATTAACATTCAGTAATGCCGATCATATGACCATAGTGCATACTAAGATGAGATTGTCACATGAGTGAAGTATTGTACCGTATGAATCGAGATCAATGTTGCCATTTGAAGTGCCCACACAACGAACTCCAAATAATGTGGGACTGAGCACTTCAATGAACCTGTGAATGCTTCTAGCTCAATAAAAGTCTTTAGGTGCAACCTTAAATCTCCAGTGCACAATGTTTCATAAAAGTTCACCGTTTCTACAATAAGCTGACATGAAATGGGGTAGAATGTTTGGCTGCAGTGAAATTTTCGGACTACAAAATATGAGCTCTCTAACAACATCATCAGATTGTCGGAAAATCCTTTTACCCTTATCAACAGATTATCAGCACTCAGATTGCCATCGAAGCCAAGATTGCATACGCATGGTACAAAACCTTTGAAGATTCAGCTAAGCATAACATGTTCTGTTTTTTACATTCATGCAACAGCATTTGCAGATTCTAGGGCGACATCGAAAATGGTGCCACTGCAGAAAAAAAGCACATTGTGCAACAACTAAATTTGCCGAGAAAAACCTAAACTGTAGTTCTTAATCTAATTTAGTCCGAGGCAACCACCAACTGGAAGTGCAAATCTCAAGTGGTTGCACTGCATAGTTAATATACTTGCTGTAGACGCACTTTCACTTTTTTGAACAAAACTAATTAAACGAATGTTTATGGAACGCTTTTTGCACAGCTTCAACCAGTTCAAGGATCCATAATCAAAGTTTTGAGGAACCGCATACCAACAACAAGACTGTTCTGAGCTTTTATTTCTTTGCAGATTTCTTCTCTCTCACTTCGAGAGACTTCACGCACTAGTGTAATAAATTAAGACTGAGAAATTTGCAGAAAGACAACCTTTATTTTTATGTGAAGAGAAGTCAGTCCTTCTGCGGCAAGCTACCGATAAACCTGACTGTCGCTTGACAGCGTTTAACTGCAATCTTAGAACTGGTTGAGCAATGTACTTCGAACAAGTTCAAAGTTCATTAGGAGCTAGCAAAAGGTGTAAGTGTATGACATGAAATGAGATGAAATTGCACTGCAATTTTAAAGCTGCATTTTTTTACGTGTTTGACTAGTAATATTGCATTGCAGATATAAGCACGACGAAAGAGCACCGGCCTTGGTTGCTTGACGAGTCTATAATTAACAAGCGCAATATTGCGTCTCTTTGTACTCGAGAAAAGCCAAGCTTCAGAGAACTGCACAAGATTATAGCGGTGGGCCATTGAAATTAAGTCAGGCACACAACATCCAGGTCACACCACACACAATTCAAACTGGGCCTAACAAGGTCTTCACACAATCACTGAGCACGCAAACATTAAGAACAGCACCAGTCTATTAGCAAGATCCCCATTTATCAAGGGATACACTGTACAAAGCTGGATTGGTGGCAGCAGTATTCACATCATTGCACTTCGTCCTGGCTCTTTCACAGAGGCAAGGGAAATGGCATAGGGCCAGCCACAACGCCTCTTCAAGATGAGCCAATAGTAGTCGGCCGATGAGCAGTCGTCCATGGAGTTAACATGCTTCTAGGATGCTATTAGCAGCAGCCTTCAACTCTCTCTAATCTGGGCCTGCAAGACAACAACTTTAACTGCCGACTGTCATCAAAGCCACAAATTCTGACCCAACCCAGCTTGCTGAGTGTCTGCAAATGATTGCACTAAGCTATGTTCCGCGAAACGGGCAGTTTCAGTGCAAACTACAATTTATACTTATCCACAGTACAGTAAACAAGGGCATCTCATCTCTGGAAACATGGGATATCGCTGAATTCTTTCTCGCACTGAATTTTGCCCTTCATGCATTTCACACTAACACGAAACCTGGCTTCGTGTCAGCTCAGCTGATATCCATTAGAGATCATTTGATTCAATGAAGAACCAAAGGTCAACAATGCCTGTTTGTGGCATAGAGTTAGTACTGGCTGCTAAATGGTGGATGCCAGCTTGCACAGAAAGGAATAGAGCTGATACGTCTCTGCAAGATAAAGACCAGCAGAATAAGGATGAAAACCGAGACTGAGAAGGTGACAGCGTAAACTCTGAAAATCTTCACTCCCAAAATTACGATCCATCACCTTCTTCATCAGTGCGCTTATCTCTCTGCAGTGGTCTTATATGATTTACACAGGGGCAGCTCAGCACACTTTACAATGTACTGAAGTAACGTCACCCTGCCCGATTCCAGCACGGCGAATGTGCTGCACTCGCCTGAAATCTGCTCAAGATTGTGCGTCATTAAAAAAAAAAATTTTTGCGAGGAAAACACTGGACACAACTGCGCCTGCCTTTGGTGAGTGACTTGACACTGATCAAAGCCTCCTTTATATACTCGATACCTGCTAGATCAGGTTGAAAGACACTCTCTCTCCTTCAATGTTGCTTTCCACATGACATACAGTTGCTTCATTTTCAGCAATGACAGAACATGACACAATCCTCATTGAATGAAAATAGCAGCAGAACGCAGAAGTTAATGTTATATTCTTTTTGATTGCTGCTATGACTACAGCGTAAGAAAAGCTTGTGCTCTTTAGAGCTTATCTTCTTGCCAAACCATGACCATCGCCTCTCTTGCCTGCCTTTTCTTTATGTGTCACTGCATGCCCCGTACTTCCAGATAACAAATCACATGCATGTTGTCAGTATGACACTTCAGCAGGTGTGGCATTTCTAAAAAAAGAAAATTCAGGCAAGACCAATGACTATTATAGTTTGGGACAGGCACGAGACACACCCCAATAATTGCGTAACCGCCACCAGACGGTAGCATCTCTGACAGTGGTGCTTTGCCCCATTCCTGGCAGTGATTTCGCAGTGCTATACTTGACCTAGCAGGCAGAGAAGTGTATACAAAGGAGGCTGTGAGTGCGACCAGACAGCCTCTGCAAAGCCATCGTCACTGAACAAAAGGCTGGGGAGGCGCGGCTAATAGTCCACAAAGTGATCATCGTGGGTCTTTGCATGGCGCTCGTAATGGTGCTTCTGGATAAAGCCACGGCCACACAGCTTGCACCGGTACGGGTGCTGGGAGGTGGCACTGAGCAGGCTGCCCAGGAAGCTAGCGGCACTGGCTAAGGTGCCATTGCCATTATTGTTGTGGTGGTGGTCACTCGAGAGGCTGTCCTTGAGCACACGACCGTCGTGGGTGGGCAGGTGCTTCTGGAGATGGTCCTTCCGCGTGAATGCTCGGCCGCAGACCTCGCACTGGTACGGCCGCTCGCCAGTGTGCAGCCGCATGTGTCGATTCAGCTTTGCCCTGTGCGATTGGCAGAGCAAAGTCAAAAAAAAAAAAAAATGCACTAGGAGGCAGCCAATTTGAAGGTAGTGTCACTTCTTAATCATTCCATTACAAGGCATCTCTTCAATCAAGACTCCAACAGATCTGGTGCCTTTAGGCTGGATGTGAGAGTTTACTAAGACGAAGGCCTTAGATGCCTCATTGCATGCAGAAACTAAAATGGTGCATCAGCAGCATCAGCGCAAACATGAGTGATGCAAAAAATCATAGTAAGAGTGATGACGTCACCATATGACGTCATCATGACATCACACATCAGCAAAATTTGTGATATCATATCGCTATGACTTCACTGTGACATCACATAATGACGTCAAAGGTGGACGCATTTCAGAGGCGATGCTAAAGCTCATTAGCTGCAGAAAGTTTCTGGTAAGTGGTGGAGCAAAATTAATACAGCGGCAGAAAAGAAACAGACAATGGCTTTCGCATTGCAATCAATTTAGGTGATGGGACCTGGTGACTTTTGGTCAGCTGGCTGCTCCCATAGATTTCCATTTCAATTATGAAGTTTTACCATGCCTAAAACACATTGTGATTGTTAGGTGCACAGCAGTAAGGACTTCAGATTAATTTTGACCGCCTGGCCTTCTTTAATATGCCCTTAAACCTAATCTCACCCCATCAAAACATGACCACCATGGCCAAGAATCAAACTCGCATCCCAAAGCTTAGCAGCCTTAGCCAAAGACGTTACATGCTATGCTACCAAAGTGGGCATAAAGTTTTGTCAAAAGAGGAATTCAAATCCAAGCCCTCAAACATGTACTATAACCCGGTAGTTCACAGACTGCAAGATGTCACCAGGTAAAAATATTGTGTCCCATTCGCTGCCATGGCCCTAAGCGGCACTGACAAACACAGCCTTTGTGAGCACACACACAGATAAATATACATACCCATGAAAGCGAGCAGAAAATCAGCCACCCGCTTAGCATAAGTGGCTGTGCAGAGTGCGTAATGCAGAGGTTATGCGCTCAGCTTGCACTAGCAGCATGGCATATTTTGTCCCCTTTAAATTCTCCTAACCTCATAATTTGCCCACTTGAATTAAGAACAACAGAGCGTATCTCCTATACTTTCCTTGGATTCATTAGGCAGCGCATAAAAAACGTTGTTTCTCGTTCGTTGCACTTTTTACTGTGCAATAAGCGGACGATTGAAACATGTTCATGGACAGTTGCACATGACCACCCCGTATGTTCATGAAAAACTAAAATATAAGAATTGAAAGGCCACGGAAGCTGCAGGACACTGATGTTAAGGGCTCCAGATTGATTCTCGAGGTTCTTGGCTTGCCCTCGAACTACTGCGCACAAGTGTTTTTGTATTCTGTCTACACTAGCATGTGGCCCCGGGAGCCAGGAATCGAACCGGCCCCCTCTATCTCAGCAGTACAACGGGACCGCTGCAGTGGGTCTCCCCACCCATAAATAGGAGTCCTTGATCAATTGACTGATTGATTGAACGAATGTGTGAACATGCGTACATAGATAGCATCATCTGTTTCATAATTTAGTCATATTGAGGTTGCTTTGTTCAATATGACCGGTCACCAAATCCTGCGAATTCACTTTCGACTAAAAGAATAAGAACAAACTTGGCTGAATGAAGGAAACACATTTCCTTTACACTCTCACCTATAGTCACTTGTGTATGAGCAGTATTCGCAGTGAAACTTGCGCTGCTTTCCACCGCTTCCACTTCTGTGGTGGTCACCGCACGGGGACTGCAGCTGCCTTAAGGTTAGATCCCTTGGCAGCTGGACGGCCGCTGTGTGTTTATTTTTTTAAAAACAAATAGAAAATACAGTGATTTGTTACAAACGCATCATACTTTACACAGCACTAAACCCCATCGCAAGACCCCCCTCTGAAAAACCGAAGAAATCAGGAAAACACAGTGTCCAAAAGCGTGGTCCTCACGCAGCCTTTCATGTTTCACACAATGAACATTTTCCGTACAATACAACAATGATGCGCCTCTGATTTTCGGTCAAGTGCACTTTGACGGCGTATTGGAAGACTCTGCCAGTTGGTTATTTGAAGATGCCAGCATTACTTTTACGAATAACGGTTCAACTTTCTCGATTAGCTGGTAAATCGAATTTCCCTAACAGTCAGAATGGTCCCATTATGGTCCTCGCTACATAAGCCAGTCAAAGCTGATGATCTCCAGACCACGTTAATACATTGGTTCTGGCGCTCTACAGCATGAAACACACAAAACAGATGGAAGGAACACAAAGGACAACGAGGAGTGCTGTGCGTGGCCTCATCTGTTGTGTGTTTTGCGCTATAATGTGCCAGAAATATCAACTATCAACCCCTACTTGCCACTTTAATACATTATTTTGTTTAATCACGGGCTGCAACGCTCTATGGAAAATCTCGAGAATGACACCTGAGCCACTGACATGATCTGCAGCAGCTATGGGGATAGACATCTTGAAAACGCATGCTACGTAGTCTCGTAGCTTTTGCTATCCAAGAAGCAACTCGGAATGCTTGCCAACCAGTTTGTTTGCCAAGTGACGTTAGCTCTAATTAATTGAAGTGCAAATTATTAGTCATGCTATTTTGATAAAGGAACAATAATTTCTTATGAAAGTAATGCTGGTCTTTCTAAATGACACAACTGCACTGTCTGTCTCAAATCATGGTTAGAAATTTGGTAGGTGCCAAAAATGCATCTTTATGTTTTCAAAATGCGGTAATCCCCAGTGTAACTTTGGCATTAATATGACACAAAAGATTAAAGTTCACAGCAGTTTGTCTGGTCAACACGTATTTTCCTGTTCAGCCAATCCAAACCAAAACAACGACGATGAAATTCATGCCTGCTATAGACAAACGTACAAAAGTATCACTGTTCCATGTGTGTAGGCTCTTACCAATACTAAAACACAATGCAATGGGTTCAGTTGTCAAATGCTCATCATGAAAGTCTCTTTAATTAATAACAGGTTATAATAGTCATAGAGGAATGCAAATTAATGTACATATATGCAAATTTCTTTGTAAGACTATCAAAACCAACATTCAACACAGCGACATACACAGCTGGAACATGCATCCATAGCACAACTTATGCTTTAACAGATTACACAAATTACATCGAGTGTCTTGCATATCACGACCAGCAACTGCAAATCTGTGGCCAGGAAAGCTGTGTTCATTCAAAACATAATGCACACGCTTAGCTAGCACAACAGGAATGCATGAAAGCAAAATGGCTCATTCTGCAAGTTCCCTGCGGGCACTTTCATCAGTCCACGCCCAAAAGTTGATAGAGACATTTAATGCTTGTACGTCACTCACAAACAGCTCAACTATAGCAAAAAAAAGAAAAAGAAGTCTAAGTAGGATTAATTTTTACAGATGCATCGCAGTGTCACTGCCTTAAAAACAAATATCACAATGAAGCTGAGCCCTAACACAACATCAATAAAAATTCGTGACACTGCACTCAACTAAATAGAGTGAACTTCTCATTGCGTTCAGTAGCTTGTACATTTTTGCTGCACAAAAACTTTTGCAGCAATGCAAGCTTGCCAACATTAAGTGCTTTGTGAACCAAGAAAGTAATGTGCAACGGAGAAACACTGGTTCTGGTTTGAGTGCACGGTCACAGCAGGTTACTAAAAGCACCATCCTGCATGTTTGTGCTGTAGTGTTTTGTGAAGCGAATATAACTGGTTAAAACTGTTTAACATCACAGCAAGAAATCTTCAAGAGAATGTTTATTTGGCTAATTGGTTTATTTAGTTATTGACTGGTGAAGCCCAAAGTCTCAGAGCTATGCTAGCAGTTGTTAGACACGCCTTGGTTGAGGACTCATTAAAGTATTAATATCGTAAGTCCTTTACATTAAGGCCCACACATTTTTGGCCTTGTTTGTGAGATATAAAGCATGAAATTGAAAACACTGTATTTGTTTAATTAGCTTTGTACAAAATGCACTTGAGTTGAAAGGAATCACATGTATTAATAAGTAGCCAAATATATCACGCAGGCACTTGCAGTTAACTCGAATAAGACTAACTAGCTCGCAGTAGTAAAGTCAATCGCTTTGCACTCTAATATAAACATTCTCCAAATGAAACATTTTTTTTATTTGCTTCATGTCTTTTGGATATTCATGAATGACATGGATCTATGGCACATTCACATATATTGTCCCAATCACAGACATCCTGAAGAACAAGTTTAAAACTGCTGATATATCGGACTAGCAGATATTCCACGAGAGCGAGTCATTTTTTAAAGTGTATGTTAGTATCCCGATGAGAACATACAAACATTAAGAATTATTAGACAAAAATATGTTACTTCTTTGCAACAATCAAACTTCATGCATGTTAACTAACAGTCTCGTGCTCACGTATAAGAATTAACAGTTTATTCTAAAAAAATAGTGAATGGTTTTCCAGCTATGAATTAAAGTACATTTAAAGTGAATAAAGTGCGAATGAACATATGTTTGAGTGAATCAAGTGAGTCAAATGTGAATGAAACATGAATCACATGACTCAAGTGTGATTCAAGAATGACATGCGATTTAATGTTTATCAAGAGTGAAATAAGTGGCTTAGTTGCAAATCAAGACTGAATAAAGTGATTCAAGTGCAAACAAGGTATCTTTAAGTTGATTAATAGTGACTTGCAGAACATAGGCCTGCAGTACTTTAGACGTTAGTTACAGAGACTTATTAGCTTTTTAAATTTTATTTATTGGTACTGCAAACCCCCTTACAGAAGCTTCAGCAAGCTGGTATGCAATGCAGAGAAAATGCAACATAACATCATAAAAAAAGCACGCAGAAATTACGAAACTTTTATGGAAATGACACAACAGAGTGGAAATAGAATTACATGGACAAGAAAACACATGAATCCAACAAGCTATGCTTCAGTTATCAAGAAAATACTGAAACAGTGACAATGAATTTGCTTAGAAAGTATTTGCAACCTCCCCGGAATGCCATTTTTTCAGTGTTCACAAGGTGCTTGTGCAGCCATTTGTGCAATCATATATATATAGCATAGTAACTAAACAACCTTTCAAAGGGGGACGTTTATTAACCATACTCAAAATACCGGGCTTCATCTAAAGTACATGCTGTCATTAATCGTGAGAAGGCAAGCAACGACCCTGTTTGTGACGCTTCAGGTGGTCTTTACGGCTAAATGCTTTGGAACACCTAGGGCACCGAAATGGTCGGTCGCCGGTGTGACATCGTTCGTGGTGGAGTCGGTTAGTCGAGTAGTCAGTGCTGTAGCTGCAGAACCGGCACTGATAGCGCTTGGGGCCCAGTGTTGCTGGCTCTCCTGGATATTTCCACAGATTGTAATTGGCTGCCTGCAACACTAAAGGATAGACATATATATGAATACTCATCAGGTGGACAATACATTGGTGGAGCATTGGGCAGAAGGCACACAAACGAGTTCGCTCGTGCACTTGTGGAGGCTACACAGAATAAGTGATAACTCGCACTATATTCGCTGAATCGTTTGCACTTTTTTCGTGTATTATAGGCTCCAACTAAGAAGCGTAGCAAGTTTAAGCATCGGGGCCTGCTTCCACACAACGCTTCTTACAAGCTGAAGCAACAAGCCTGCCAGACATTTTGAGTGATGAAAGTGCAAGATGGGCGAAATGTTTTGTCACAGTTAGATGCATGGCGTCCAACCGTCACTCGAATGAGGCCTTGGTGACATGAAAAGATATAGCTGTAAATGAAATGCTTCTAGCAACTGGCCCCTACATATTGCAATTATTTCTTGTTTATAATCTACTAAAAAAATTAAAATACAGCAGTAAAAACAAAAATACATATATAGCTCAGGTATCCTGTCTAATAGAGAGGAGTTATATTAATGCATGCAGCTATGACGTTAGGGTGGCACTTTTCTTTCCAGACATCTGGCACCTTCCCACCACAGCCATCACAGATTGTGAAATTCTGCCTTTAGTTACACCCAGTGCTAAGTAATAACAACAGAAAGAAAACATTCAGTTGCTTTTGGCACTTTAAGGCGTTAGTACTCAATTCAGTGCACTGGATGTTCTAGTCACTCATTTGTCTAAGTTTTAAACCCTTTCTACCTAGAAAACGTCATTTAAATTCGTTGGCTAGAGTGCACATGTGATTTGATATGTTGCCTTAATTGCAAATAGTATAAACAGTTCGAAATATGCAGCACATTTTAATTGAAAATGTCATACTCCATCATTGTGTACGCTGCTGGAAGTTGGCACTTTTCTAAAGCTCGGCAATATGGCAAGTAAATTTATGGGAGTGGAATGGCTAGTACCCTGCAACAGTGAACTTCCTAGACCTAACTAGCCTCGTTTTTGTAACGAGACTTCGGAAAGTGTCAGTGCCAGCCACTCATGTAAGATTTCTGTATAAGAGGCCTCCAAGGTATTTGAAGTGACACTAAATACGTGGTTGACAATAATATACATCTTTAAAAAGTTCTCCATAGCACTACTAGTAACCCGATTCGAGCTAACAACCACAATACTTTAGGCCAAAACATGTGCGACTAGCGAAAAAGCTAGGCAGCATGTAACATACTTCAGATATTGAACATAGTGTTCATAAAACAAAGTGTACAGCGACTGTACTTCGGTTGTACGTGTGCAAGCTTGAAATTAAAACCAAAAGTGAACGTGAGAAATCGGCCCATAAAGAATGGTAGCAATAAAACTGATAGGCCTGCGTGGAATGCGCAGCACAGTTGCAGCAAAAGCTGGAAGAGCGACCTTTCTAGAGATTTTTTGGAAAATTCTTTGGGTAACTACTACAAGCACATTTGAAGGGTACCCACTGCATGATAAATTATAGTTTTTTCTTTCACACGTTTCATATGTGTTTATAAGTTGCTTTTAGAAGTGGCAGCAAGTAAGTACATTACAATTATGTGCGTGGCTAATCATAGTAACAGTTACATTTTGGTGCACTTTGTTTAACATGACATACAAGATAAGTCTTTTATTCAGGCTGCACACAACCTTGCTGTCATTTTTCCTTTTCGACCCAACATGAAATTTTATTACATGGTACTCTACTCCACACTGAGTAGGTGCCTACAAACTCTAGAGAGGCCTGTAGCCTACAGATACTCGCAACAATGTATGTTTAAGACAGTTATGAATACATAAGCTATTCAGTGGCATGCAGCAACAAGAACTCCAGAAGCACACACACACATTCATTTCCCGTGAGCATTTTTATCAAAATATGAGAAAAGGGGGCAAACAATATCACTTTGATCCACACGCACGTCCATTACCCTTTAGTCCAACAAGAGTCCAGAGTCCAACAATACTGCACGGCGAATCTCTTACTTGATCCAAATCGTAGCAGCATATATAAACTACCACAAGAGGCAAAGAGCCGCCCCAAGGCGGGTTACATCGTGGGGAAAAAAAAAACTCTAAAAGCACCAAAACCAACCATCATGCCACCTCTTTTCATCTATATAAGGCTTTTATAAAAGTATATACTAAGCGCTATCTATACAGCATTGACAAGCAGCCCTGTATCATAAAAAACTAGCCACAAGGCGACATTGAACACAATAGCATTGCACAATGTTTGAACTCGACAGACCTGTATAGCCTGTACAGATGTTGCAGTACTGAAAACTGAGTATAAAAACACGTCTTTCCCGATACAGCAAAACTGACACATGGATGGAACGATGCTCCCAGTGTCTGGAATATTACAAACTTGCGCCATCTCACATGCACCGTAAGGAATGTCGGAATAGCCCCCCAAAAAAACTTCAAAGCAAAAAAAACATCAAGAGAACTGGCAAGAGAAGGGGTTATAAAAAAGTACCGATTCTCCTTTTTTTTTTAAAGCTACGCACAATTTGTTTTAGAAACTTGCAAGGACAGATAAAAAGTCGTAAGCACAAGAATCAACCTAGCTAAAAGGATTCTTTTATTTAATCCCGAACAATGACTCACTTCAACACGGAACAATTTTTTTTTTAACACCGCTATCAAAAATACGGCTGGCTGCATTAGCCCGAAAAATTGTGCCTTCTCCCACTAGGACAATGCAGTGCAAGAGTCAGGCTTTGAAGGTGTCAATGAAATACTGCGCCATAACTTCTGATAATAAAACATCTCGGGTTTTACGTCTCGAAACCATGGTATGATTGTGAGGGACACCATCGTAGGGGGCTTTGGAAAAGTTGACGATCTGTTATTGTTTAACGTGCACTGACATTCGCACAGTACAAGGGCATTTACCATTTTAGAATGCCACAACTTCTGGAATCACGCTGTGATTGATTGATATGTGGGGTTTCATCGTCCCAAAATCGACCAATGATTATGAGAGACGCCGTAGTGGAGGGCTCCGAAAATTTCGACCACCTGGGTTTCTTAAACAGTGCACCCAAATCTGAGCACACGAGCACACAACATTTCCGCCTCCATCGGAAATGCAGCCGCCGCAGCTGGGATTCGATCCCGCGACCTGCGGGTCAGCAGCCGAGTACCTTAGCCATTAGACCACCGCGGCGGGGCGAACCACGTTGTGCCATAAAAACACTTTCACTCGAGACAACTTTGCAAAAAGGGAGACAAGCATATGAGTTGTGGAGCCTGTCGGTTGGTGACAGGAGAATAACGAATCTCATGCTTCATTTTCCATCACGAAGACAAAAAGATTTCATCAAATAATTTGTTGGCACCTATGAGGAAACGGCCTCAACAACCTGAACAATATTTAACTTAGCAAAATTTTACAAAGGCTGATGATAAGAGAGACGACTCTGCAAAGAAGCCACTCTACAGAAAGAGCTGGTTTTCTTGTGAGCTTCTTGAGTTCTACAACATAATTTTTGTACCACGAAATTGCTAATGTGGAGCAAATGACTGCCCACATAAAGGGCTTTCCCTGCTCTATCCATTACAGTAGAGTTATTTGAATTTTGGTTGAAAGAATAGAGTTACTTCTCACTGCCATACATGTCATAAAGGGCACAGCTAACATCACTGCATACTGAGCGAGCTACAGAGCTACAGCATTCGCAAGAAAGAATGTGAAAATGCATAAAGCATGAAAATCGATTAATTCAAGGCGACCTCTTTGCAAAGTTAATACTAACGTACCCTCTCCCCTATCTCTCCTTATTTCTTTTCACAGAAAAAGAAAATAAAATAAAGCAATGAAAGCAGTGCAATGGCTGATCAAGGGTGAGGAAGGCGCTATTTGCTAAATAAACAACTGAACTGATGTGACACCTACAGGACACTGGGCAAAATAGGCAATTACTTGATCTGGACACGACGTTACTTATCGCGTACCACAAGTGTGATTTGTGCATGAAATCTGACGACGATTGAGGTCGGTCTAAAATTCATAGGTATTAAGACTTGATTTCCTCACTGATGCGACCTTTGGGCAACAATGCTTTACATTGATAAAGTTCTAAAATAAAAAAAAACAGAGGATGTCGTTATCAATCGAGGTTGAATAACAAGAACGCGCATGTTCTTGCACTGCATAGCTACCACGTGTCACACTAACAAGCTCCGCCTCAATATTGCCAAGAAAAAACTCGGCCACGAAAAGACTCGCACAGGACAGCTTATCGTGCAGCTTTGCTGTGTGATTGTGAATGTAGACACATTAACTTTCAATTACGACGAAATGTGCAGTTGCAGTGACTAAGACAAAATAAAGCACACCACGCACTGGCGCCATGCAGATGCGGCACAATCACGCTGCACAGAGGCAAACCGTGAGCAGCTAAGCATAAAAGCTTTACAATAGCAACAGTGTAGTTAATGTTACAGCACAAAACTAAAAGAGAGTGCAACACTGCAATTGAAAACATGCTCCACTGGCTTCAACAATACACACAAATACAGCTGTATATTAAATAATATAACACTTACAGTCATCTGAAGGAAATAAAAATCAGAAATTCATGAACACAGCGTCAATATAAAAACTGCTTCAAACACCAATAAATCCAAATGGGGGATGTCGCTGCAAAGGTAAAGTTTCAAAGCCTTTCTACAGCTCTTTTTACAGAAAAAATAAAATGAAATAACAGTAATGTACGCTTATACATATTCATCTGGGAGTGTTCTATTGCTCACTTTTTTCATCTCTCTGCCTGTTTTACAGGTAACTGGGCACAGCCGAACCATAATTTAAGGATTAGGCATTATTGTTATGTAACAGCCATCATTGAGGCTTGCATTTTTTTATGGCAGCGCACCCATATATATTTAGTTCTCCAAGCTACTAGCGATACTTCCATGTGATGCAAAAGCATCTGCAAACAAAACAAAGCTTCATCTCATTCAGCTTTTTTTAAATATGAACACACATTCAACAAGCCTTTCAGCCTAATTTCCTGTTGGGTGAAAGTTACGTTTGGCTCACTTTTGTGAACCTTATACGAAAGCTAAGAGCATGACATCCACTAACACTAAGCAATTCTATAAATTAAATTGAATCACAGAGTTTTATGTGCCAAAACTACGCTAGGACTATAAGGTAAACTATAACGAGAGACTCCAAATCAATACTGACTGTGCGGGGTTCTTTAATGTGCATCTAAATCTAAGTACACTGGTGTTTTCACACTGCGCTCCAAATTTAACACAGTGACCGTGGCAGGGTATCGAAGCCGAGCCTTAGCTGCACAATGCCTGCTTGCAAATCCAGGCATATCGTTCAATGTAAAAACACAAAGGTTGTCCAAACAAGGTTGTGCTGTGTGTGTTCAGAAGGATCGCAAGCGTAAACTAACGTAAAATCACGCTATATCGTCTCGCAGACGCCACGTTTCTTCCATTAAAAGAAATGTGAGCTTGCACATACTTTTAAGTTCTTCAACACAAGGCATCTTCTTCTGGTTCGGGCTAAATGTAAATATTCTTTTAAACCCTAATTAGGCACCAACTCCTGGTCAATATCGATTCCTAAATCGTATGTTTTCATTAAAATGTGCTATATATATCTAACCAGACATTTATTTAAAGGGGCCAGGACAACCAATTTTCGATTATAATCTGTGTTAACTAGCTTAATCTTCGTACACTCACAAATAATCTATCAAAATTTTAGCGCATTTGTTCAAGCACTCAATTCACAATTGAATACTTTTATAAACACGCGAGCAACTGGATAGTCGGGCAACACTGGCACACTCTTGAGCTGTGACACAAACAGTTGGCTCTGCGAATGTTAGTCCCCAAGAGTGATCGTGTTCGGTGGCCAGTGGCATGAGAAATTGAGATACGTATTATAGTATTCTTCTACTTGGCACTGAACTGAATGATTTGCAGCAGCTGATACTTCAGTAGATAACAACAATTCTGCTCCTTGTTGCACATAATGTCACAGGTGCCATGGCAAAACGGAGGCTCGCCTGCGGTGGGCGAGATTGACAGCCGGTTAGTTCTAGAGCTTGTTTTACCCTGAAATATTTTTTACGGCCAACTTGTTATACCTGTATAGGCATAATAGACCCTTTACTTCTAGTTTTTGCTGAAAACTACAAATTGTTGGGCAACTCTGTCATGACCCCTTTAAAACATTGCTGTTATTGTGACATCATGCAACATTCCAAATGATACCAAACACTAAAAAGTTACAAGACTCATCAAAGAAATGAACAAAGAAACACCGTATCTCTATAGGGCATTTTTATACAGCTTAACACACATTAAAGCTGCACTCAACATATTGGCTTTGATGCTCGATAGCCTCAACCAAAAAAAATATTTTCCCCGAAACTGACTCACCTGGCTCGCATACCTCTGAGCGCCTACTGAAGCTAAATAAAAACTATGTTCAGCCATTAATTGCACAGCTAATTATTAATCTGCCCCGCAATAGTTTGAAGCTTCTTTATTTGCTAGACGTGTTCTTGTGCCTCAGCCGCACTTCTAAAGTATCTTTGAAAAAAAAATTTTTTTAGCTCTTAAAAATGCAGTAAATCTAAACGTCATACAGCATTTACAATTTAATTACGATGAGCACCGGGCAGATCTTGGAAGACGTACCTGCACAGATTGCCAGAAAAGAGAGAGAGAGCTAGACTTTACCTTTCTTTTTTATGTTTGCAAATATGCACATTAGAACTATGAGAAGTGATACAAAAGAAGGAATAAAAGATATGCTGAGCTGACACAATTTTCTCACAACTACTGGCTTGAAGATATTGCGTTAAGCTTCACAGTAAAAAAAATACATATTGAAATGGGTCCAGCTGTGCTATCTCCCATATATCGTTGGACAATTCAAGCCAGTTAAAAGTATACATTATTGAAGTCAAGTTGTGTTTTGAAACAAGAAGCTCCCACCTGTTGAAATATATGTGACTCCTTTGCAGTACTTTTCATAGCCATGGCAGATTGCTATTCTTTGCATTCTGCAAATGTACCTTCCCTCCCTCTCGCTAAACGTGCTTCAAAAAGCCTGGCACACTCTCGCTACAGCAAGCTGAAATGTGACATGATTGTGTATCACCTTCTGCAGCTGAAGTTATACTTAAGACACTTTGTGTTTCAAGAGATAACACCCCACAGAGCCACATTTGGCTGGTACTATGTAAAAGCTGGTTACTGATACAGGATTCCTCGAAGAGAGTTAACTCAAGACTCGCTACATAACCAGCATGGCCTGAACTAGATCTGCCAAGAGCTTGCTAACAGGCACCAAAACACGCCGGACACATGCCGTCTTCGGCGTCGGTCACGTTGTGAAGCTGTTCGTCTCGCAGGCACGACACCGGTGCTTCTTGAGGTGTTCGTTGCGGCTGAACGAGCGGCTGCAGTGCTGGCACACAAAGGGCCGCTCGCCCGTGTGCACGCGCTCGTGGTTGTTCAGGTTGGTCTGGTAGTTGGTGGAGTAGGAGCAGTAGGTGCACTGAAAGCGGTGCGTGGGCACTTGCTGTTGCCGGGTGGCTGCCACCAAGCGCTGGTGCGAAAGCGACATCCGCGGAACCAGCGGCATGTGGCGTATGGTCCTTACCAGCAGCGAGCGACCTGCAATGATAGAGGGACGGGAGAGGAGAGGGTGGTTTTGCGGTGAGACGAGGAGTAGGTAAAGGATGGACTGTAGTTGAAATTATGAGTTGGCAGTTGACATATGTAGGTAAAGATATGGGGCAAGACTCGGCAACGTAAAAAATGAAATACATCATAACACAGCGTTGCACATACATATACCAATCCACACAATAGGAAAAGACTGAAAAGTAGCTGGCCGTTTCATGAGGCAACTAGAGTTTTGTTTTGCAAATTATGCATGTCACTTAAGCTGTGCTTGTCACATATATATCACTGACATTACCAGTTGCTACAACTCAAAGAAATTAATATAGGTGCAAGTTCAACACCAGCTGCTACACTAATGAGTTGCGGCTCTTCATGTGAGGATTCGGCATTTCTCACAAGTCTTGGTGAAACGATCAGAGCAGAACTATTTAACGTGCTAAGGATGGTATAACTTTTCCAACATTAGCTCACTTAGTATACAAATTAATGGACCCCTATTCAGTGGTATGCAAGGCTTCAATAATAATAATACAGTATGACGACATTCATAGTTTGGTCATGATCAGTAATGATTTTCAACAGTGCTGCATCGCCAATGTTGGAAGTGGCTGAGGTTGATTATTTATTCCAATTATGGAAGCTGAAATATACAGTATAACACTAGAGGAGAAATGGACTTCTTTTTTTCGTCATAGCCTCTCGAGCAATCTGACAGAGTGCAATGTACTAAAGGCAGACGTAACAAATGGAAAAAGCTGCTGTTTCTATAGGTGGTGAATACTAAGCACATGTTCACGAAATTCCACATGCTCAGAAACTCTTGCACCAAGCATCAGTTATCACTTATCAGTCTAGAAAGTCAGCACATCTGCCTAATCTTCTAATATAATACAATGAACACAATTTCCTATCAGAAATTTTTTGGTAAAGTATCTAAAAGAAAAGCGAATATGCAAGGATGAGTTCGATTCACAAGCATAAAACCTAGTTTTTGAAAAGTAACAAAGGAAAGAGAAAACCAATGTACACAAGCTATTTCCCAAAATTTTCTCTCGTCTTTCCATGAATTATGACAAATCCAAAAGGAAAAGGGCAATGCATGCAATATGAGACAAAAAGCTCACAAAAATTCTAACAATGTACTAAAACAGGAAAAAAAATCTAAAAAAGAAGAGATTACACGTGATTTGATAGTCATTCTGCACATAAAGAACCAGCATTTTCATCTAGGGTAGTCTTTGTACACTGCACTATGAAATAAGCATAGCATGCAAGGCACACTGTGCAAAAATGAGATCTGCCACTATAAAAATGGGAAAATCGGTGAAAAGTACACCAAACAATGAAAACATAGGTAATGCCACAAACAACACATTTCTTGATGGCGATCACTTAAGACCGAGCATAACTGCTGAACTTAGAATTTCTTCACTTACTGTTGATGTACATTTTCACAAGTTTATTTGCCACTGCTGTTAATGAATATGACAGCAGAGAGCTAGTTCATTGTACGTGCAATGCAAATGGCAAGCGAAAACATCGAAAGTCGAAATGGCGGGGACAAGAATAGAACAAATTACACACAGATCCGCGCAGAATATCTGTTACAGGGCCAGAGGTGCCAGACATAACTGCTGAAAAAGTCAGAAAGACACATTTTAATTGCATGCCAATCTATTCAACCTTGCAGTAAAAATTGCTAAGCAATGAAATTTCTGTGGAGAACCCAGAACCAAGTAAGGACCATTGCCATAGTGTGTTCAGCTTCAGCGGTTGCCAGTCCCAGGGACATATGCATAGCCTCATCATGAACTGAACTCCCTGTGGCCAGCATGCGATGAGCCCCAATTAGAGTTAGAAGTGTGTGTGGCACCTCTGTTCCACATAAACATGCAGTTATAGACTACACAGCCCAGCCTCCTCACAGCCTTAAGCAACCTGTGATCTTAAGATATTGCTGCATGACATACATTTCAAAACTGACAACCATTCTAGAATTCACCTGATTGCGATTTCGAGAATGCCAGGGGCCTCAGAAAGGGCAGTGCGTCTCTTTCGCAAATCGTAATATATAATTGGTGCACTAATAAAATGCTATGCACTTTTCATTTCACTGTTCGACAAGAAAAACTCCGACTAGCACCAACATTTAAAAAAACAAAGAAACTGTTCAATGATTTCATTCCGATGTCCATAAGGTGCTAAGAAGTGACTGTAATTTCATAAATCGAAAAGCAGAAACAAACGGTAGCGCTAAAACTAGCAAATGATGACAGTAAGTGAAGAGATGTAAAATGCCAAAAGAATAGCCTTTATTGGCAGAATATAAGTGCCATTCTACAGTAGTCTGCATAGTCTGAAAGGGAAGTTCTTAGCTCCCCACTGCTGACATGACAAAAACATGCTTCCAACTGCGAAGTACTCAGCAAGTACACAATCAGTCCAGGCCAAGACCTAAAATGTAATGGCGTACTAGGAGCTACGCATGTTCAGTATACCTGCCATTTTTTTGTTACCTCAGATGAAATCGCAAAGGCAGTAGTAGGGGACACACCACATAAACAATAGAAAACAAGAAAATGACAGCAAGCTTGCTTTTTTGAGGGAAAAAAAAAGCAGCTGCTGGAACAGTTTGGCTAAATCGGAAGTCTTTGTAAACAATGTCTGAAGACGGCACAGCTTATCTCAACATGCGCTTTCACGCTAC
The DNA here is from genome assembly GCF_013339725.1 of Rhipicephalus microplus. NCBI lineage: Eukaryota > Metazoa > Arthropoda > Arachnida > Ixodida > Ixodidae > Rhipicephalus > Rhipicephalus microplus. Next base: position 76,519,004 of record NC_051169.1, read on the forward strand.
CAATAAAACAAAGCACGAGCACACGATGTCAATGTGCGACGTTACAAGAGGAAATAATGTCATAAATACAATCAACCTGAGTACATAATCTTTGAAATTAGGAACAAGGAAGACAAGCGTACACTCACGCACTTGAACACAACGAAAAAAGGGAGGGGGGTGCTAATGAAAATGCTAAGTTGGCATCAGTGCATACAACGTGATACGAACCCGAGAAAGCTGTCTCAAGTAGACACACACGTTTGGACAGTCCTAAATGTCGAGATACTTTTGTCAAATATTGAAAGAAAAAAGAAAGGGAGGTCCTGTAGACTGTGAACCTTCGTTAAACTTGTTCTCAGCAATAATTAAATGTGTAGGTGTGACAAAAGTACATCTCAATGACACAGCCAATGATCAGTAATAACACGTAAAAACCACTTGCACATAAACAAAATGCAACAATACGAAAGACTTTGAGAGATTGGTATAAGTAGTTTAGCAAATATGAGCGCAATATAAAAACACAAATGAGTCAAAAACATATGGGAACATGGCTCGTTTCAATAAAGTCTAAAACAGCTCTACGGTCATTCTAGCAATTGGCTACTAAAAATACTACACTGGGTCAGACATTCATAATTCTCTACGGTGTCACTTTTTGGCTTGAATATTACCCTACACCAGTGCACACTGCTCTGGCTTGGAAAAAGCAAACATTTTGCATACAGCCATAAGTGCTAACTGCTACTAAAGCTGCGTAAGGGAGGCTTACTTTGCATATGAATGTATCCGGAGCTATTAACAAATATGTCTGCCCAAGGAAAGACAGCCCTGTTCAAAAAGGGATCAAACATACAGCTTACAATGAATAAAAATGGGCATCAGGCATTCAATGTCATTAATAGCACATTAGCTATATATGCAGGGCCCACGTTTACTTGAATACACAAGACAGGTTCGCATCCAAAATGAAAAATTTTAAGCAAGAGAATGACATTTTATAGAAGGTGTCTATTTTATTTGGTTCTACTTACTGATACCTGCAAGGTATGAAAAACATTTGTGCATATAACTCAAGCTCTCTGAAAAAAAAAAAAAAGAGAACTTAGGATAAAAAACTGTAATCTGTTCACCGAGTGCTTCCTGTAATGCTCCAAAGTTTGCTAATCTAAACTAACCGCGTCAAGCATATAATAAAGGTTACATTGTTCAGTGCATATAGGAATATTATTTTCAGCAGTCCTTGCTACAAAATAGCCTGAAAGAATAAAAGAGATGCAGACTTCTTCGCACTTGGCTAAAGCGCAGCTCAAGTAACTGGCAGCATGGCACACAAAAGGAAAGTACTAATTCTATGAAACACAAACAAAAAACATCTGTCACTTTTTGACAGTGCTGCAAGAATGAGAATAAAAAAAAGAGTAAAAGGAACAAAACCTGTCACTTTCTCTCTTACACTACATTCTCACGAACCTGCCTTCTTACTTCTCTTCATTTAATAATCTCGCCGAAACTACGAATGTAGCATAAACTCTGACAAAACTAGCCTTCTCATCTGCTTTCGCGTTTGCTATTGCAATCGTTAAAATGCTTGCTTATCCAGCATCCAATCACATTTAACGAGGCAAACCGTGTGTACGACAAGACAAGCGACGCTAACAAGACATATGTGCCGAGTATTAACTGGTCTTTCATATAAGAGCAAACAGGCATACGCATACGTGTAAGGCATATTGTACAAAATGCACAAGCCATCTATAACTTGTTCAAATAGCATTTCATAAAAAGCAATGCGATTTCTTGTCATTGGCTTTTCGTAAAGTAGAACTCTAAAACAAATCACCAGATGCTTTGCTCATGTAACCTGTCCAATCACTTTTTCCACATTAAAATCTACTTCCATACACGTTAAACATCAAGAGCACATCTTATAAATGTTCAACAGCTAACAAGTGCCTCTGTCGAGGTTCATGCATCTAATGTAGTTCCTGCTCGCCACTAAAGACTGCTTCTCAATGCAACTGCTAAGAATACACGTAAACAGTCCCGCTCCTTTTTGCAACAATGTGAACCTCTGACACAATGAACAGGCACAGTGCACGACAGCCAAACGTTCTGCATGCGCACAGTAGGATATTTGCGATTCCTGCCAGGTAGTCGCCAACCAAAGGGATCATCCTAAAAACATTGCCCTGATATCCTCAATAATCAATGCTCTGTCGACTTCAGTTGTCGAAGTATTTTCAATTCTGCGAAATCCTAAAGCACCGGGAAGCTCTGCAGTCACTCTAAACATTGGAAGTGCATGCCATACGGTTAACTAAAAGGCCTGTATTTGGCGATGAAAAAATTATGACATTTGTTGCACAACACCTGTGATCTGACATCTTGATCAGATGTAAAAAAAAGGAGACTCCATGTTTTGTGATGGAGCCATATGAACTCACAAAAAAGCATTCTAACATCATTCCCTGGAATATTTCAGAGGCTTGAGTATTTCATACTGCTTTTTTAGCAAACAATCTGATAGGCCAAAAAGACATTACAAAGAAAACACTCTGAATACACTGCAGACAGTGCAGTTGTTAGGCATGCATTGTAGGTCAATACTTCTATGCGGCTTCATATTAGTAAATGTGGTACATACAAATACTATATTTAAAAGGGTTCTGCAACACTTTTTCATCATTGTTAAGAGACACCGCTGATCGGTACACTACGCTCCTGGGAACATGCGAGACAAACATTATATCACAGCATGCGGACAGGAATTTACAATTAGTTGTCAAAGTCACTTGGATATCATTCCCTCTTTTTTTCTACAAATCATGACCTACCAAAATGACCCCACCAAATTCACGACTACTGGCTGAGTTGCCATCACGAGCAGCACAGCTACGGTTGCTGCCGCAGGAGGCCACCACATGCCCGTACGAGCACTAAGGATTATGAAAATAAGCGGCGCGGTATGTTCGAAGGAAAAAAAAAAAGAGTGTTCAAGGTCATGATATGTACATGACATAACTTCTTCTCATACACCATCCCTCTCTGCTTAGCTTTCAGATTGCTCGTCAGGACAAGAGAAGAGAGAAAGCAACCACAGCCTGCAAAAAGTCTCCAACTTGACTCGTACTTGATAGATTTTAAGTTTTGCGGTGGCTGATTTGAGAGGCGACAAACTCCTTTAATGGAGCCATTTGATGGTTACTCAGAAAAGTGCTGCAGGAGACCTTCGGAATTAATTCAGCCTTTTACAACCAGAAAACTATCACCAAAGTTCTTAAGAAGCCAAACTTCATCAGCCTACAATATGAAAAGCCTAAATTTTGTTAAATTTGCTGACGAATGCTCGCAAATAATAAAACAGCATTGAACTTATAAGGAAACAGCTTCTTGAAGTGACTAAAATATGGGTTGAAACAACCATTATTGGCGCACATCTTAAATGCCAACTCCATTCGTAACATTAACACTAAAGTCACATTCTCAGTTAAGTCACAAATGATAATTTCTCCCCACGCTTGCTGCACCCGTTTCCCATCCCTCTGCAGTTTTCGAAAATGTGTTATAGAATGAGCACCAAGAGGCAGTGACTTAGCTGCTCCACAGTGACGAACATGTTGAAGTCAAGCATCTCATAGTAAGAGCCAAAATTCCATAGTTCGCAAGCAAAGAAACAAAGACAGCTTAGAGTACAAGTACACCCATGTTAATGCACGGAAGGTTAACAGGAAATAATGCAAGCGATATACCTGAGTACCTATCTAATAAGTGTGAACAATTATGGGTTCTACATAAATGAAAAAATGCATGACTAAAAAAGAACAAGGCACAAAAACAGAACAGGGTAGGGGAGCTAATTCCTTCGAAGATACGTCTACCACTTGAAACTCACAAAAGCGGCTCATGCCTTCCTCTTGGAATAATCGGAGAGCTTAGACTTGGGTTGGTGAACGTAAACTAAAGATTCGTGAATAGCAAGGTGAAGAAAAAGCTTGTCAAGGCTAGTCAACAGTACTTCATTCTGAGCGGCTGTGTTCTTGACCACCAAGACAACAAGCCTGACCGCCTCTACTAGCAACTAGGTAAATCTTGTTTGGTGGATGCAGAATCGCACAGGATTGAACCAACACTGAAGAGAAAGACAATTTAATAAATTAACTTTCCACAACCCCAGAAAGCACCACTTTTGTCATAGGAGATTGTTTGGCAAGCCAGAAAGCGCAGGTGACGACACCACATGGAAGTCTTTGCACCGGCTCGCCTCCAATTTTGATACTTTTCGCTAACCATCTAAAACTTGACTGGCTCGAAGACCATCTAGTCCACTTATGAACCACACTGTTCATTTAGCTAATAGCATGAAGAGGACTTCAAGAAATGACAGTAAATAACTACAAAGATCTCTAAACAAAGTGAGACATAGAATAACGTTTCAAATCACTACGCGAGGATCAGAGTATCAGAATTTCTCTACAGTAGATGCTGTTCTTCTTTTCGTGTCGTCGCATGTATACAGTACTTGCCAGAGAATGTGCACATCATTTACCGTGATTCAGTAGCCAGCCAAATCTTTAGAATAAAAATTGCACGGCATCTTTTGACAACCGAGTGTTTTTTGTAAGCTCTTAGCTTTCCTATAATCGAATGTTCGATATGCTATCGCTAAATGTCTTCAATAATTTATTAGCGCTAGTACAATGGTATGAGGCTTCACAGAAATGCATTTTGTGAACTGAAAGTTTGGTAGATAGATCGATATGTGGGGTTTAACGTCCCAAAACCACAATATGATTATGAAAGACGCCGTAGTGCAGGACTCCAGAAATTTCAACCACCTGAGGTTCTTTGTTGTGCACTCAAATCTGAGCACATGAGCCTACAACATTTCCGCCTCCATCGGAAATGCAGCCACCACAGCTGGAATTCGATCCCGTGACCTGTGGTTCAGCAGCCGAGTACCTTAGCCACTTGACCACTGCAGCGGGGCGAACTGAAAGTTTGGTCTTCCTTGAGCAGATGGTAGCAGAGCGTGTTCAGCATTCTCTATATAGCAATAATTCTACTGGCGAGCCCATTAACAAAAGTTAGTCATCTATCTAGCTATGCTAACATAATAGCCGCTACAAAGCTAAGCAAACTGTCAAGCTCTCAACATAGCTAGACATCAAATAACGTATCTAGGGCTGCAAATAATGCCTTTGTACGCAACGGCATGCACTTCCAATGCTTCAAGACAGATAAATCGACAACGTATCTTGACATAATGACCATCTCTGCGTGCAGGTGTACCTCAATCCATTGTATACAGAATCTTGACACGAAACCACCTAGACCTAACAATCTTAATGCGAACAAGCTTTATCAAAGCACACTTTGATATAATAAAGCCACATTGTGTTGTAAAAGCCAGTCTATCAGGTGTTTGATTCAAATGTGCATATTGTCACTGAAAGTGACATTGCTACAGTACATGTGCTTCTCAGCCAAGTATGATGACAAAGCAGCACAAAGAATGATGACAACAAAGCTGCTGACTTCGACAGCAACGTCACTCAAAGTAGAAGTTGTGGCAGAAGTCTGTGTGCAGCAACGAGTGATACATGTGCTATAACCTACCTCCTTATAAGGAGTTTGCAAGGTTAAATGACCTGCAGCCCCATCTTCGCTTGCTTGCATGAAACACCTTTACTAGCTGTGTAGCTAGATTCGCTTACACACTACAACTAGATCCGTGTAAAGCATCTGTGTAAAGAGGCAAGCACATACTTTCACATTTGATTTCATACTGCACAAACCAGGCACACAGCCATTATTAGGCATTTTTGGTGCCATCATTCTTTGCCCCATACCAGTGTCGTTATGTTGTGACAATGAGAAATTTGCCTAGCATACTACTTTCGTGCACAGCTGAACGTTGCTCACTGCGCCATGTGCACGAGCATCATGTGCTGCAGTAGGAGCGCCTCGCCGAGGAACGCTTCTCCGCATTTGGAACAACTGAAGAGCGAGTTTGCCGGAGGCACGGGTGATGAAGGCGAGAGCCCCGTCGGCGACACTGCGGACGCGGGTACGACGACGTCACGCATCCGCGCGATGCAATTGTGCTTGATCATCTGGATCTTCTGGATGAAGCCCTTGCCACAATCCGAGCACTTGAAGGGCCGTTCTCCCGAGTGCACGCGGATGTGGTGTCGCAGGTTGGTCATGATGTTGGTAGAGTAGTGACACTGTCGGCACTGGAACTTCTTAGGCATGTCCGTGCCACCGGACGAGAAGAAGTGCCGCAGAGATGTGGACGACGGGCGTCCCGCGTTGCTGTTGCTGGCGCGCAGGAGGCAGGGAGCGATGGGATAGCCTCGTACCGTCGACGCTGGTCCCGAAGAAAAGCAAGAAAGAAAACAAAAGAGACAGTCAACTTCCGATACTTGAGCAACAAACGTGTGGCACAGATGTCGTGAAAAACACTAATACAGTGGTTTTTGCGAAGTTAATTATTTTACCACTTTACTCACTGGTGCAAATGTGCTAAGAGATATAGAAAATGCGTGAAAAAAGAACAAGCTCTAGTCAAGTGGTGCATCCAAAGTAACAAGGTCGCTTACTATACAAGAACAGCTGAATGCAAGCTCATTTTGCTATGCCTTTTCACACTGCCGTTCACGTGCAATCTTCATGTTAGAGTGCCCAAGGCCACTGCTACATCCTCTCCTGAAAACGGCAGCACGACATTGATGCCAACTGGCAAAGTGATGTTTGAAATTCAGAACAGCAGTGCAGAGCATCACACAGATGGCAACAGATCAAAATGTGTCACGCAAAAAATTATTGAAGTGGTCGAGATTAAATACAGAGACCCTGTAAGTAGCCCCCAATCTGCTTGTCAGAGAAGGAAATGGTATTTCCGCCACTTGGGCCACCTATTTCATTTGCCGAGTCGATTACCTTGTGTGCCCCATCCCCTCTTTTTTCTTTAGTGTCGTGTGCATATATATATATATATATATATGAGATCGCATGCAACAAATACTGAGTTGTAAATTAGCGCTGTGTCCGTTTTGATCTACTGTCCTCAGTGTGATGCTTTGCGCTTCTGTTCTGAATTAGGTATTATCAACCAACTCATCAGACTGTCTTTTTGATGCTTACAAAAACTCTAATCAATGAAGTTAGAATTTTTGCGCTTCTGTTCTGAATTAGGTATTATCAACCAACTCATCAGACTGTCTTTTTGATGCTTACAAAAACTCTAATCAATGAAGTTAGAATTTCCAAGGTAATATATTACAAAAGAAACAGTAGGAGAACTTTCAGGAACTAGTATTTTCTTTATACTAGGCTAACGCATGCAAATTGATATCATGCGCACTAGAAATGAAAGACAGTGGCTGAACACACAATACACAGCTATCAAAACTGCAGTAAAATAACCACAAATTAATAATTAGCTTTTCTTTTAGCCAATTTATATTGTAATTATATCACTTGAACTTGTGTAACTAACCCAAAAGAACACCCAGACGTAGCATAAACTATACATACAGCATACAAAGGTTCAACGGCTTTCATATAGTATGTAAAACCACAATACAACAAAGTTTTCAACTCGGCATAGAATATATATATAAGAAATGACACCTTTGTTTACATATTTTGAAACAGACAGAATACACAACTTTTTGAACACTTTGTAATGATATCAATGTTACAACGTAGAAAAAATTACACAAATGTTATGCTCACTGAAAACACCTGAGGTAATTTATATAATTTATATATTTATAGACTCTATGTGCGAGGAGTGAGTGAATAGTGAACTTCAGAACCAAATTCATTACAAATCAAACAGTGACGTTACCAAATAGAACATGAATAAATACTATTTGAATAGTTTCCGAAGTAGTAAAACACTAATCTTCAAAGCAGGCCTGAATTGGTAAAGTGACAATCTTTAAAACTGCCCAAGAATTACACGAAATCTATTTTAAACTAAATATTTCCAAGCTTTATTAAATGATCACATTACACATCCCTTCGCCCAACAAAAATACTATAAATATTCAAAATGAGCAGCAACTAGTCTACGAAATATTTTGTCACTGCATGGCTGAAACAAAGCAGTGACTATTATCAACACCTCTTAAATAAAACTGGTACTTAAATATTATGTGACTTTCATAACTTAACGTCATGAATTTTATAACAAAGATAATTGATTGTTGACACTATCACTTTGGTGACACTGCAGTTTTAAGCAAAATGCATTCATCCTGTTATCAACAATGTGGTGTCGTTACTGCAGTAAGTACTAGGGCTGGGTAGATCTAGATGATTCGATGATGAAAACAGGAAAAGTCACCCCTCACTGTTCCCATGTTTCATTTCTTCGAATATTTTTTTGTCATAGCTAATTATTCAAAAGCTATTCAAAAAATATTTGGTATTTCCAGTATGCCCCATTTGATTTGAGTACCATATTCAACAAAAATTATTTGATTAGTTATTTGAAAATTCTGAATATACCTACGCTCTTACTATGCGCTATCGTGATAATATTTAGCTTCAACAATTAAAAAAAAAGAGACTGCTGGTATATGAGCTGCTGATGAATAATTATCAGTGACACAAAATAGGCTATAAACCACCAATATCATGACTACGTAGTCACACTCAATTACATTTTCATAATATGATTGCATAGTGCCACTTTAAACTTTTATAACACTTTACCTGGCAAACAGAGCAAAAATAATTAAGGACACGGATAAGTGAGCACAAAATAGGTGCAGAATAAAAAAAAGAATGTGTATAAACTATCATTTGCAGTTCATCTAGTAATCATTTCATTGATAACCCTCTGCACAAGATTCATAACAGGAAACTGAGATATTGACTTAGGTGCATATAATGCATTCTTGCAAGTTAAAAAAATTGAAACATCTATTAGAGGCATTGAAAGATGGTGATGCAAATAATGACATACAAAATCAATTTGAAGCTCCTGAAAAATAAATGAAAATGCACATAATTTAATGCAGAGTATAGATATATAAAAAGGCACACACTCAAAAAGGCAGGACTTCAGGGAAAGACGCTTGAAGAAGTGAAAAATTTATGAACAGACATTTCGATAAGTGGACAGTTGCAGACTCGAAAACAAGTTCGCTTGTCGATGTGTTGGCTCCGGTCACACCTCGTCTTTATGAATTTTTTCAACAGCACACATTGCAGCACCATATTATGCACCATCTTGTAAAAACAACAGTACTGTAATGTTCAACCTACCACAAAATTTCGTGCGCTCTCTGCTATCAACAGGCCTCGCGAGCTGGTCACATAACTTTGCAAATTACGGCTAATATTATTTCAGAAATCTTTGAACAATGTGCAATGTCATTTGAGTGCTGATAATGATGTTAAAGAGCTAGCATGCAATAAAGAACAATGAAATAAGTGTTCATGATAAAGCAAACAACAAATGTACTTTTGAAACAATGTGAGAAAATCTAGTCTTTTTGTTTCACAAGTAAACTTGTGATTGATTGAAAACAAATTTGATTTTGAACAAACAGATTTGATTGTTACAACAATCAAATACGTGTCTCTGCAGCGAGTTCTGCTAGGTTTCTTTTACCGTTCAGATGGAGCAACGTAGTCGCTGATGGCGGGAGCAATCGTGCACTTGTCAAGGCAGTGGAAGTCTTCCCTTGCGTGATGCGAGCATCAGCAGCTCGTTTTCAGTGTTTTTAAAGATTTTAACTAAAATATTGGAATTATTTATTGGTTAATTCTGTTAATTATATCATTTTAGACAGTCTTTTATTTTAACCCAGCTTTCAGCATTTCTAGCTTGTTTTAGGACTGTATTGTCAACTAGTTCGTCACAACTTTGCGTTATCTCTATCTACAGATGGACGGCAAGCTTGGGCCTCTAAAGTTCAACGCTCTTAGAAATCTGCTGGAATGACAGCATTTATGGTGCACCCCATAGATGTCCACGAGCACAATATGCGCTGAATGCTAGCTTATGTAAGGGAATCAAAACCAACCAATCCGTAGACTTGAGTTATGTGGCAGCTTCACTCGCAATACTCTTTGGCTGCAGACATATCGGGCTGCATTTCGCACCATCAGACACAATACTACTTTGCAATGTTGCCTGTTCGCCGATATGCCCTCCATAAACTTTAGTATTTCATATATGCTCCAATGGGTGATAGAACTTCCTGCTTCCTTTCAACCACAACAATGGCCAGCCAACACACTGCAACTGTCGAAACCCAATAAGGTCGAAAAGATTGTTAGTGCTCCGAAAGACGTCTGGGACAGATTTTTTTTTTTACTTACATGTAAAAATGCTTGCAATTACGCTATTCACAGCTTGACCTAAAAAAAAAAAAAACTTCCTTTTAATCATTTTACTCATATATTGCGACTTTTCAGTTAAGCACAACTTGGCTCTTTTTATAAAAAAAATGGCACTAAAATTTCGTTATACAGCGGCTGTATGTCTAGTTCGATTAAAGCTCACAGTTGCATTTCATGGAGCATAATCAAAAGACAAAAGGTTTTCTTCAAAACAATTGGGGCACAAAAGCCAACCACAGGACAGGCACGCCCTTTTTAAAGCAGTAACAGCTCAAAGCAATTTAGCCTTAGTGATTGAGGCAGCACAAGTAGAACCACAGATACACAGCAAAAGTTCACAAAGCTGACCACACATTCAGCATGACATGAATCAATTTTTTTATCAATATTCCTTTTTGTATATTGGTGTGGACAATGTCCTGCTTCCATACATATCTTGAAAGGCGTACACTTGTTTTCCATCCATCCTTACCTAGACAGAAAAAAAAAAAAGGAAGTAAGTGACCATGGGTTTTATACAATCCTGAACTACCCACTACAGCACCAAAGTTAAGAGAGGTTTGGTTAGCACAAGCCACAAGTAAATGTAAGACAAAGTTTCACAACCCAAGTGCTATCAACACATTACAACATGGAGTTAGTGTCCAACGGGCGGGTAACGAACACAATTAGATGTATTTCCATGACCCCAAAATCGACTCCCACCCGACTACACCATTAGTTCATTTCATTTAAAAGGAGAGTCACTTCTCTTTTCTCCAGCGGCTTGACAGTGTTCGAACGGTGCAGGCAGTACTGCGTATCGCGTTCGTAGTGGTCGAAGTGTCGCGAGTCTACTTCGAGTTTGCTAAAGTGCGGACATTCAACTGGTTGTTGCGCAAGTACGCAACGTCAGATTCCTCTAATGGCAGCCGGAGAACATGAACAAGCGGCAAACGCCGCAGCACAGGAAACAGGAAAGATATCGGGTTCCTCTCACGGATTGCGGTGCCCCCTCTGCCCGAAACCATCGGCTCCTGGTGAAAATTCCTTCAAAAACGAAAGTTCCTGTGGGTCACACCACTTTCTGTGCGATCGCTCGAGGAAGACGCGTCGAAGAACGTCGAGAACAGCACGCCCGACAGGGCACGAACAGGTCACGTCAAAACGAGCGTCCCCAATTTGATGCCACATAGCGGGGGGGTTCCATCCTCTCGGGGGGCCCTGCAGAGAGGGTCAACCACTCCCACCCAGACTGGATCACAATTTTTCGCCGAACACAGCGCATACCACGTTGAAGACACTGTCGAAGTGCTGTCACTGTGCGTTTCTGTTCAAGAGTACAGTCGTACACTTGAATCCAGCACAGCGATTACGCATGGGACGACGACTTCACAAGCACGCACAACAAACATAATAAACAACACCAATGCGCTCCGCCATTTTTCTTGTCAAGCCATGGTTGCCGACGTTGAAAAACTTTTCCTGAGGCGTTCTTCATGCCATTCGTACTATCGCAAAAAAACAGTTACGTGCTTCGCAAACCTTCATAACGGTACGCAGTACTGACCAATTTTAACATCTGGGAAGCCTTGTTACAAAAAAAGTACAGAGTTATCACTAGTCAAATGCAAAGACACTAAAAAATATATAACTGCAAAAACGAAACCGAAACTAAACGCATTGCTTATTGCGGTTCTTTAGCGTAATACTAGGAAAGCAAACCAGGCCATAACGCCTTGAGGCAAATGTTGATCAGCTGCAGTCGACGAACGTTTTGACCTCAGTCGAGCCCCATCTGCATCAAATTTCTTCTTTGCGATTGTCTCCTGTAAGCAGTGCAGGCTCTTGATTGACCCGAATAAGTACAGCTCTATACGAGATCTAGACTCGATCCGGACAACTATAAAGATTTCAACAGCAGTATCTGTTCTAGAATGCAATTGGTTCATTTCCGCACGCTCATTTGCAAGTGTTCCATTTGGCCAAGGAGTCTTTCTTTACGTGAACATATGTGTCACCTTGTCAAAATGTTCGCAAAAAAAAGGAGGGAATGGGGGACTTTCCTTGAGTGACCATTGTTCAACACTTGGAATGATTATCGTGCGAACTTATGCGATTGTTTTACTGAATTGGCACCTGCAAGGACATCCTGTATACTTACCAGCATCATGGAGGTCGCAATATTGTAGACATCTGCACAAAGCTGAGTGTTACAGTTACCCTAACCTAATGTGTTTTTGAAGGTATTAGAGATCATTCAGCACCTAAATTATCCATCCGCCCATTACATGAAAGATTCCATGTTGGTTTTGCCGTTGTTTCTGAATGAAGCACAGATGAGTCAGAAAAGCATTTATTCATTACAGTCATCGCATACCATGAAAACTTGAAAATAAAGCAGCAAAAAGGCTATGCAAGGTTTCTCAGCAAAGCAGAAATAAGCTACAGGAGTGCTAAGACTCAAATTCAGTGCTGATGTGCAAGCTGTGTTTAAGAGTATAAACATCAGGGAAAAAAGTACACGATACCAGCTAGTAAACCCATCTCGAAGCACTAAAGCCGAGAAATGCCCTGCCACAATGGTCTAATGGCTATGGTACTCTGCTGCTGACCGGCAAGTCGAGGGGTCGAATCCCGGCTGCAGCGGCTGCATTTTCGATGGAGGTGAAAATGCTGCAGGCCTTTGTGCTCATATTTGGGTGCGCGTTCAAGAACTCCAGGTGGTCGAAATTTCCGGAGTTCTCCACTACGGCATCTCTCATAATCATATGGTGGTTTTAGGGCATTGAACCCCACATATCAATCAAATGCAGAGAGTGTAGATGGAAACTTGCGGTAGTCCACAAAACAAGGGGGAGATACAAATACCACCATTTAGAGGTTCATATTATGGGGTATTTGTACTACGTTCGTCTTGTAGTTTGTACAACACCCTAAATCCGTTTGACATTCTTCATAGGCCAGCTTTTGATAATGTGTATTCCAGCGAAATTTCAGCCCTCATTTCCCCTCTGCATTCACAGCCACACTATACCCAGCTAAAAACTGGTCACGAGATCCTTCAAGCACAACAAACTGACACATACTTTTATGAAAATATGTTTTCTACAACTATAACAACACACACGCAGAGAGACAAAAGGGTTTTCTTTTTAGCATTTATACATGCACAATATTTATATGTATATTCAATTAGAGATATGGACATAAGCAATATGCCTACAAAAATTATGAAGAAGATCAAATATAGCGCACACATACCATACTTTAAACTTAGTAACTGAGTATTTTTAGGACTCCCCGCCCCCCCCCTTTTATTTTTCACGCCTCAATATTTTGCTTTAGCTGGTTGCATATGAAAGCACCCACAACAGCTACAATGCAGTCACACACGTGCATGCCAAAAAAAAAAGGAAAAATTGATCCTGCAGCAGGCTGCAATGGCTGTGTTTCAACACTCAGTCTAACAGTCAACCGCATCTCACATTTCACTGAGCTCCAGTTCAGAAATGATCAAATGAAACAAATGTTATCTGCAAAGTGCCAGACAACAACTGAATACATGTGTGCTTACAAAATCACTTTACTGCATACGGATAGCGATGAGTCGGTATAATCTCAATGATATCAGTGGTTTGGGGACGATGCAGATTGTTCTAGTAAGACACTTCAGTTACCTTTTTTTTTTTTTATGAACAGTAGCTGGGAGGATAGCAATAGGAAAAAGGTCATAAACGCAGACATCTCTCTTTCTGTCCACTTTTACATAGTTTCATTCACAGATAACACAGTTTTAGTAAGATTAAAAGGCTATTCTCTTTATACTTCTTTTCCCTGGCTTCTTTGTCTATAGACTTTCTATGATCATTTTCGATCGCGCTTGTGATTTCAAGGCAGTGTTCTAGGGCATACGATTGTAGATGCTGCATTTGAAGTAGTTATACGGCTGTCAGTGCTGCCAGCTATCTGAACATATGCGACCTTAAAGTTTCTGAAAGCATAAAACGGGAAATGGGACACTGCAGAGCACAACAGAGTTTAATCTAATAACTAAAGAAAACTATGGCAACACCATGTTCCAAGACAATTTTGAATGTACAGATAAATGCAGACACTCAAGTCAATGTACAAACAAAGAGCGAACACAGTACATTTTCTGCGGTGCAAAAAGAAAATAAATGAAAACAGACGAATTGTGTGAACAGTCCCCATAGCTGGAAGAGAACGGAACATTACTGGCCCTTACAGACCGAGAGCTTCCACATCCATAACTAGCATTCTCCTCGCATCATCACATACTTGATTTAGCGACTCTCCACAGTCACTAGCAGGCACTTTATTTCTCAAGGGGTTCATTTCTACACAAGCGCAGGATATGAAAGTTTGCATATGGTCAAATTCATTAATAAAACAAAAAGAAGCTTAGTAAGTGTGCTACGACATATTTAGGCTTTCAACAAGGACATTTGTAAAGGCTCCACATGGAACGTTTCTTTATGCCAGGGCTATCGGCAAGATATGTGCTTGTTAGAGGGTGCCATCACATATTGTGGGCCCAATGTTTCGCCGCTACATACCATAATTTTTAGATTCGCAGCATAATACCACAGAGTCAGTTTAGCAAAAAGAATTGCTGACGTTGCATACTAGGGCCTGCCATGCAATCGAGTCTCAATGGGTAACAAATACATGTACGAAGAAGTACGTCAAGATCATTACAGGTTGATTTCAAATGCTTATTGAAATACCTGGGGCAATTTATGTGCTTACCCTCCTGATAACAAGTGTACTGCAAGCCAGCTGCAGTGAGCAGGGTGTAGTAAAATGTAAGGCTATGCACTTCATGACATGCATCCCCAAACCAACACCATTAAGTTAATGCTCAATTGTCAGCGTTTCTTTGATGTCTTGCTTATTGTTCACTCGAGATGCAACCAAGTACACTAACATCACTTCGGACAATATGAAAGGGCTTGCACATGGAAAAGTTCCATGCATAGATATATGCTAAGAAAGAAACACACAGGCCACAATTTCTTTTCCAGCAAGACATAGGGCTTTTTTTTTTCAAGAAGCCAACATGAATTGGAAGCAAATATTCGTGATTGCCATGAACAACGAACAAGTGACGTTAGAGTTTTTAACAATATTCTTTACATTTTGCCATAAAGCACTGGATGTGGCAATAGTCAGTGGAATCGCACATGAACTTGGTCATCAATGAATCTCATCAAGTCACCATGTGGAGTAAAGTGTCATTATGTCTCCATCTTTTACATTGTGCAAATGTACTTTCACGCCCTTACGTGCCCTTAAAAAAACCTCAAACTAATTCAGTGATGACCATGTCTAGTAGCTTTACTACTAAATGCATTTGTCCCTGCAAATCCTTTCGCTTCAGTTTCAAGTTTTCTCTATATCATGTACAGGGCCCTTCACTTTTTTTGCACATCATTGTCAAAGAATATACATATACGTTACAGCAAGACAGAGCAAGAACACAATTGAACATCTCTACAAACTCTGCTAGAGTCACTTTCTTTTCAGCATAAGAATGCAGGGTAGATTTTCTGCGGTCTAAATTCACTAGAAGTCTTGAATTGAATTTTATGTCAGAGGACGCGAAATGTGCCTGCATTCTTATGAATGCGACAGTGACACTACGAAGTGCATTATCTGCACATCACGCCTACATAAGCTGTAAGAATGCAACTGGAAACGCGAACCACACTGATGCGCTTGGAGAGAACTGAAAAATACCAGTGAGCCGCTGTATGGCGGTTCATGTAAACTCTGGCACAATGCATCAGAAGGGGAAAAGCAATACTGCCAGAAGTACAAGCTCTCCACTACCGGTGAGAATGCCCTCTCCGACAACAAGTTTCAGCTTGCAATGGATGAAGGGAAATGCACCCTGCTTGTTTTCTGACGAAAGATACAGCACACATGACCCCATCACTTTTTGGAAGATTTGATCCTTGTCTTTCCCTTCTTTTCCAGTGTTGTTGAAAAGCATTCCACTGTAGTGCCGAATGTCATGGCTGTGCAGGACTGTTCAATAGCTGGAGAACGTGTTATGCATGCACCTATGCCTGCTCAGAAGGGCATCAGACGGGAACCGTTCCGGGCAGTAGGCACAGGCAAAGGGCTTGAAGCAAGGCTTGCTCGGCTGGCTGCAGTGTTTCTCCAACTGTTGCTTGGTGGTGAAGCCCTTCTTGCAGGACACACATCGGTAGGGGCGCTCGCCCGTATGCGTGCGCACGTGACGCACCATGGTCGTGGTGTAGACGGTCGAGTAGTTGCAGAACTGACACACCAGGCGTGGTGCGGGCTCCTGGGAAGGCTTGCCAGCTGTGCCGTTGCCAACAACGCAAGGTGCAGGTGCAAAGAGCAGGGAGGAAAGAAAAAGAGAGCAAAAGAGTTATTTGCAGTGGCTTAAGACACACAAAACTCATTCACAGCAGTCAATAAGGAAAGGTATGCAAAAATCCCACACGGAGGGACTTTTACCTACAGCTGAAGCCACCTGGTTTTCTTCAAAAGTAAATTTTCTCATTGATGAATTGATTAAACAGTAAAGTTATCTTGCTGAAAAGTCAAGCTGGTTTTCTAAACCATATCGTATTACAACCAAGTAGAAAGCGACATAGTTCTTTGAAAAACTTTCCATCATAAAAGGTTTCGAGGCAACGTAGATGACTTGTTCAGGGGAAGTAAGAAAATAACCTCTAAGGTACTTGAAGGTGATGCACAAAAAATATTAGACCTCACTGTATTTGTAGGGCAAGTTGACACAAAATTTTGCAGCCGAGACAGCCTGCAGGATCAATTTTTGTAAACATGCATACATCATCTGCAAAATATCAACAGCGAAAATAGCTTGGAAGGTATATTAATATAGGTTTGAAGTTCGCGTGAGCGATTGACTCCATCGCACTATTGACACCCTAAACGGGACCTTTGGGAACCCCCTACTTCCCTCACATGACGACCGTATGACTGCCATTTTTCTTTAATTGTGTTTGCTCCGGTAGACTATTATGTGGCAGCTACTCGCGAGTCCGTGGCGCCAGCGTTGGAACTTGTGTGTTTCATGACACTGCTGTCCCGTTTCCTGCTTGAAAAACTTCTTGATACGAACCGCACAGCTGTGTGTGCAGCCTAGGCTGCACTGTTTTCTCAAGACATAGTTCATGACACCTTAAGAGACGCGTTTCGATGGTGTAGTTAGCATGTGCATGTGCCTCCTCAATTTCTCCACAAGAAGAAAGCTGGTTTAACATGCGGAGCGTTTAGTTGATTGCTTCCCGAACGTTGCTTCTCGCAGGCGATAAGCAGTAACATCTACAAGGACAACTTTGTTCACAGCATTGCAATCAGATCGCACCCAATGTGATATGGCACTGTAAGTCAAAGTGGATGAAATTTTCACACAGTTGACTTGCTTTTTAAGCCAAAATCTTAATATCTAGGTAA
Source organism: Rhipicephalus microplus (assembly GCF_013339725.1). Taxonomy (NCBI): domain Eukaryota; kingdom Metazoa; phylum Arthropoda; class Arachnida; order Ixodida; family Ixodidae; genus Rhipicephalus; species Rhipicephalus microplus. The sequence continues at coordinate 76,536,812 of NC_051169.1, forward strand.
AATAACAGGAAAATTCACAATCCACACTATGTATCGTAACTAGTATTAGTACTGATACTTGAAGGGCGTCTTTAACTAGCCTTTTTTGTGATATTGCAAGGGTATAATAGCACCAATATGTTGCTTGAAAACAAGTCTCATAATCCAGAGTAGCTCAATTAACCTTTCATTTCTCCTACATGAGGAAATGTAAAAAGGGCGTCTAAACGAGCACAACAGGTAATGGCTTGAGAAAGTTTTTTCGCAGCAAAACGTTTCACGAGTCAGGTGCCTCAAAAAGTAATGCACAGTTCCTACTCTACAGTAACCTATTGATTTAATGCAATAACCAGCTATACAAGAAACTGTTATCAGTCATGGCACACACTTCACTAAAAGTCTCCACAGCCTAAATTTCTCCAAAGACCAGCTAGGTTTCCACAGCCTACAGAAACATCAGACCAGAGACTCTCATAAGCCCATTCTGAAAGCAACTCTCTTGTGCAACAGATGCATGAGACGACAAAGAATACCATAACAATGACATCACACAAATTCTTAACTGACTTGAGCATAGGGCACAGAGCACAAAAACTGTCCAAGAGTCGTTAAATAATACCCCACAGTGATACACAAGTGATGTACATAGGGAGATAAGCGATCATGACACAATGCATCCTAGAGATAGTGGCTTTGCCAATTTGATGCAGCGGCGAGACAGCAGGGTCATCTCACAGTAGAATAGTGGAACTGCCACTGTTCACAGTAACCATCGGAGCCCCACTTATGGTGCTGAAGAAATGCACACCATGTCGTTGTAGAAAGTAATGTCGTTCATAGAAAGTAAAATAGCTATAAAGGGTACGCAAGACTTCAGAGACCATGCAAGGTGCACCATTATCAAACATAACTGTGGCTAAAATAAACCACAGGAAGGCCATATTCACCACTGCTCAGCGATTACACGATACTACCGCGACAAAGTGCAGGTTATCTTCACAGAAAATAAGTTGAAGGTAGCAGCTTGAAGCATAAATCCATTCGAGTGAAGAAGGCTTTCTCAGTCTAATCATTTGCAATTATGATACAATGATTTCTACACTGATTCATGAAACATTTTATTTTTTTCTTTCTAAGCCTTCGCAGTTACAAAATTTTGTCTTCCCAATTCCCATAGGGAACCACGATGACCTTTTGGACAAGAAAGAACTTCAGATTTAACAAAATTTGCAGTGATCTTCATGTTTGTCAAATTGACCTTTAGCAATTGTGTTTGTGAACCTGCATGCAGGAATACAGTGCACAAATCCACAAGAACAACAAAGTTGTGCAACTTTGAGTCCTGTCTTGTAACGGGCACGGCAGATAGCCGCTACTGTACAAAGGATCAGGCCCCCTCCCCATGCCTTTTGCAGCTGTCTCGTCATGCTCTATTGATCAGAGTTTTCTGCTGGGCAAGTATGCGACTCATAAGTCTAAGACCAGATGGACAGACGTGAACATTCTGCAAAAAGAATTGCAACTCCATGTAAACCTGCTGAAATGAGTCTTACTTCTCGACTTCACTAGAATTAGAATTCAATCGGGTATCTTAAATACTAGTAACTTCAGCTGTCAGTCTGCAACACCACGACTGAATGAAAGGGCTCCTAGTAAATAAAATGAAAGCAACGATAAGGCGACAGTTCAATGATAACTAATGCAACGATCTGCTTCCCGTAAAACCTCATTGCGATGAATCAATCAAAAACATATAAGAAATATGCACTAGTTATGCATGAAAGCAAAAGCTTTTTCTTGAAAAGAGAGAAAAGCAAACAGCATACCATGAGCGCTTTATGAAAAACTGCTCATAAACAGTTTGTTAGATGCGCAAAACTGTAAGACATTACACTTTCTTTAAGTCTTGACTTGCACCGGCTACGAAACATTGCAAACGTACCATCTGGTTGAAGACAAGAGGTACAGCAATAAAAAAAATACTAGAAACATTGAAACTGGTTGATGCAGGCAGCTGCAACATGTGATCACTAAGAAGTTTTGGCTGTTTCAACATTTCAAATGAAGATGTACACTGATGGACTTCTTGATGAATAATGTGCACGGATACTTCTGTGGCAAAAAGATGTGCATATTTATTTCTCGTTCTATCAAAGTTTACAGCAGGCAGATTTGAAGAAAAAAAAGAGGAAAGCGACAGAAAGCCTAAAGCAGCACATAAAGTTAGTCCCCTGTAAGCTATGGCTCCATTGCATAACACACTCTTGCTTTGAATGCGTTAATTCGCTGCTTCTCAATAGCACAGAACTATCAAGGTAGTATTCATAAGACCTTGATTGAAATAAAGAAAAAATTGAAAACAAAAATATAACAAAATATACATGTCTTTCGAGTCACACGATACAGGCACTCTAGCAATGTCTGTGACGAGACACCGTAATGTTCATTACATCGATGTCAGGTATTCAAAATGACACTCGTGCGAGAAAATGCAGGTCGTGAAAAAGACAGAGTTCAATGACTCCACTTCGAATTCTAGAAATCGTGCACAACAATGCAACACTTCAATAGTAAGTAGAAAGCCAATGTTTCCTTTTTTTTTTTTTCTTTGAAGACTGTACAAAGTGTTTGCAGGTGCAACAAATGGCTTTTACAATACAGTAAAATTAGCATGAGATGATTAAAATCTCGGTGGCCTCAACTGTGGAAACAGAATACGAGCAGAATTTATGAAACCACTCGGAAACAAACTAACAAGAGAAACGATGCGCAATTTGATGTTTCCGTAAGGAAACTAGAGAGCGACGTAATAAATACCAATTTGACTTTTTAAGTGCACCGTATACATACATGCATGCATATATAAAACAAAGATGAAGAAAATAAATTTGCCACCATGAAACAGTAAGACATTTTGGCAAGTTTGTTCAGAGAGGGCAGAAAAAGAAAGCAACAAACGCCATACAAGCTCCACAGGGCCAAGATTTTCACTGATGTCTTTGTCATGAAAAAAGGGACGAAAAATCCAGAGATACTCAAAAAAAAAAAGGAAGAGTTTGGCACCAGTTTTAAACTTGAAACACGTCATATTGCAATCATGCGCTAGTAAATGTATGTGGAGATGGTGAAAAGCACTAAAGCAACACAGAACAAAGTGCGAAATTGAGGGAAGACTAAACAGGATGCTGAAATATTGACAAGCATACACTGAGATTTTCCTTTGTAAATGTGGCCATACCTTTTTCGCACATTGTGGTTAGCGCTATAGCACCGGTGTTTCCACACAAGAAACTTTAGTTCAGGACGCCCACGCTAAGCTTAACGTAGGCAGCGTGGTAACCTCGTTTACCAAATGTACATAACGACATTGGAGGACAATGTGTAACCCTACAAGCTGTTCCACGTGGATTTAATTTCTAAACAAACCCAACAAACTTGCTCACTGCTCACTTTTCCCTGCATCTGGCAACATCGTGCAACATCATGGGATGACATTCTAGTCGTCAGACTACATTCCAGGCTGCAAAGCTATGTAAAGCTCTTCAAACTACACTCAAACCTCGATATAATGAATCCAGATGGACGAGATATCAGTTATGACCGAGTAAATGAAAAGTAGTCTAGCAACAGATAGTGTTAAGACAAACCTTTGTAATAAATTTTTTGATATAATGAGATTTGAGTGTATTTGCATCAAAGTACCTTTGCAAGGGTACGGCAAGGCTTCCTTCGCCCCGCTTTTGAAATGCCGGCTGCTTTTCGTCAAAGCAAGTTTGTTCAAGCACACTCCTCTACACAGAATACAAACAAGCAATATCAAGGCATTAAGTGCGTGTCACTAAAGCTTTACATAGTGCTTCTGGTATGGCATAGTGCAATATATTTTGTTCCGCTGCAATGTGCATTGCTACACCACTCCTATAAATTGCTTTGAGTGCGACATAGGAGTAGGTACTGTGTGATATGTTCATTAGAAAACTATAAAATGCTGTCCCAACCCTCAGCAGTGTGATTAGTCAAAAAGCATGTGAATACACAGGTATATTAGCTTCTACACCAGCTAACTTGACTATAAAGTCATTTGCAATTTTATTGATAAAGGAGACATCAAACATAATTAAATACAAATTAATAAGAAGAAGTGACGAGATGAAATTAACAAAAGTGATGAGAGCACTGGGCAAACGCTTTTCAAACTCTGAAGGAAAACAAAAAAATCTAAGAAGTCAAAGTGCGGAAGAGTGCTGCAATCCATGTTTCTGGTGCTTTTCCCAATTGTTCACTAGTGTGGGGAATACACGAAGCGTAGTGAAAGCCAGACATGAAAGGAAAAAAAAAAAAAAAAGCGAGTGACCCCAACTAAAATTGCGACCACAGCAAAAAAAAAAATCCACAAGAACAACAAAGTTGTGCAACTTGGAGTTCCTGTCTTGTAAAGGGCACGGCAGATAGCCGCTGCTGTACAAAGAATCAGGCCCCCTCCCCAACTGGTGAGGAAGGAGCGCAGCGCAAGTACGCTTTCGCACGACACATCACACACTAAGTCAGTTCTGTTTGCAATGCACAGTTTTTGTGACACTAAACCGCCACCGTGCAAGCCATCGTCTATCACAATATGCATAGGAAGCCCATACATATCACTCCAGAAAGAGAGGAAAACAGCACTTTTGTTCAAGTAGAAACATACACAGACATACCTATTCCTCACTTGCATATGGTCCCAACTTACACGCACATGGGTATACACAGACTTGGAGCGCTGTTCTTGCTCAATAATAATTAAGGATGGGATCACACAAGTGTTATATTGCACTGTCCGGCACTGGAATATAGTGTGTAGGGAAACACTTTCTGGCCATGTGCCTAGACAGAGATCTCACTGAAGTTGTGTGATCAATGGTTGCAGGCGAGACCTGATGTCACGCCGTTAAAGAACTTAAGAGTTATCAGCTCAGAATATGACCAGTGAAAAGTACAATTCTCACTTGTTAACCTAGATTTGGGTGCCATCAGTATGAAGGCATTAAACTGGCAAATGGAAAAAAAGGAATGTCTTGGAAGGTTTCAAGCCCTGGATGTGATTTCGCGAGGGTGTCTAGCATCTAGCAAAAATATTTTGCCCAATTTGCTCCTTTGCTTCTATCTGCAAACACGCTATGAAATTTCACTATTCACAAGTCCACTCCTACGATCCCTGCTGGTTCCCAATGATAGCAAACATTTCACCGTGATTCCATTTTGCCCTGTGTTTTGGGTTTTCCATAGAATACCTATTTAAGAATAACTGAATGATCTCGCAGCAGCCTTGGCTTACTGAGATTGCTTAGCTATTTGCTGTACCTAGCCTTAACTAAACCACTTCAAATGTAAACACTTTCTTCCCCATTCCTTTCAACGATCACCGATGAAAAATCGCAGTGTAGGATCTGTTGGAATAAAAGTTCAGTAATGATGCTTACTTTAAACGTGGCTAAGGCTTCTCGAGTCCCCAAACTTTGACATGAGCTTTCTCCTCCTGAATACAAGGTACAAAGCACCTTTGATTCACTCTAGCAACAATCATCGAAAGCATGGCATTAGGCTTTAACTCTACGAAGAAATACGGCACTTATAAAGTATGTCTCTCCTTTGAAACCACGCTTTCACTGCCAAATCTACCAGGCGATTTGCATACGTTTCTCGCAGCAGCTAGTAAAAAGCCTCTGAATGGTGAAGTCACTCAACACTGAGTCCCTTAAAGGCTTAAAATTATGGCTACTACTTCAGTAGTGTATGCTGTTGATGCTCTCAAATCAATTGACAAGGCTCTCCCGAGCGGATTCAAGCGTCTATGTTGGTGATTTCTTTAGTTTCCTTTTCACATTGCCATCTGACAATGCCACTAATGACTGCACGACATAATAAGGCTGTAAGATAATGGGCAACGCATAGAAGAATTTCACATGTCGAAGAAGAAGCTAAGCCTCTTTGGCTTTTGCAAAAAAAGCTGGTCGTTACAGGAACGCCTGCTGCTGGTGCTTTTTTTTTCTGTTGCATTCCAAAGTAGGTAGTCAGTGGTTCAAGTTTCCAATAATCAAATATCTAAAGCTGTTGCTCACAAATGATTCTGTCCAGCAGCTGTTCTATTTTTATCTTCCACGCTTTCATAACAGTGAGAGAAACTATTAACAACTTGTTAAGCTCTTTCACTTATAACGTGCAATTGCTTTCTGGGCCGGGCAAACTACGGCAGCGCTGCATGACATGCAAAACATGTAAACACAAAATGACCGAAAATTGAAGGGACACCTCACAAATTGCTTGCTGCGTGCAATCAGGGCCGTATGCTTGCTTTCAAGTGTGGCTGCACTCGGCAGCTATACGATTACTAGATGGGAGACTTCACGTGACACACATGAGGCTTTTTAAGATGATGCAGAATTATGCGTGCACAAAAAAACTGCATGCGCTATAAAAAAATTATAGCGGGCAACGACAGTCTGATAGTGTACAGTCGCAGCCATGTCTGTGTAGAGCAAGCGAGCAGCTGGTTTTCGCTCTGCTGGTACGAAACCTTGAGGCAGTAGCTCGATGTGACATGCTCAGCCTGACAACTAGGCCTCACATTCTCCTGTTACACCACTTCAGAGCCCGAAATTCCCTCAAGGTTTCTACCCGCAAAGCAAAAAGAGGTTTATCACAGGCTCTACACAGGTGTGGCCGCGGGTGTACATCCTAGTGTATTAGTGTACATGGTGTCATAGTGGTGTAGTGCCAGGTAGTTAATGGTCAAGAAGCCTGTGTCCGCATCTGAAATGTCTTTCCTTTACACAGTGACTCAGCTGGTGGCCATAATAATTGCTTCGTTAATGATGCCTGGCTTGCAAACCTCTACAAACTACCTGTAGTTGTTACTACACACTGTGCATAGTTTAAAAAACACGATGTAAAGCATTTGCTTTGCACTTGGGAGCTGTATTTTGCCACGATAGGCCTGAATGGGAGATACTAGTTTTAGAGTGTGGCATTTAAGAAAAATATGTCTGCGTGACAAGTCATGGTCAGTCAGGCCAACACAAGTAATGCAGAAATGACAAAAAAAGTCATGCGGTGAAAGGCCCTCCACAGTTGTTTGGTCTCCCAAATGACCCCTGTGAAGATGTGTTTGACCATTACTAGTTAAATAAGAGCAAGTGTACTACACTGACTTGTATGTGAGTAATTTGCGATTAACTATTATTACTACTAGTAAGTGTATACAACCAGAACATTGGTGCTGAAACTCAGTACTTTTGAGTCTGGAAAACTTGTCACAAACAGAAACACCCCCTCCCCTGCCCCCAATGATTCTTGCTTCACTGACTTACATCCCTTTCAAACGGCCAGAACGTTGCCTGCGCTTCTTATCTGGAAAGCTGCATCCTGTCTTCTTGAAGATACCTTTGGAAAATATGCATCCTGCCCACCAGAGCCATAATAACCGCGACTGTGCACAATTGCACCGTGACTTGTTGTTTGAAGGGAACATAGGTTGATGTGGAAGACTCGGCACTGCAATTCATTGGTAAGGCGTACTATGTGAATTTGTCAGTAAGCAAGCATTATGATCCACTACCGTACGACACATTGAAACAGTTGTTCCTCGTACACAGAAGCAATTGCACTGTGCTTTCATATGACATAAACTAAGCACGCACAGGGGAGTAATCGACAAGAATGTTAATGCCAAGGCCAAGTCCAGCAACATTCCGAGTATAAACATTCCCTTGGACACAATAGATATAAGCAGCGGTTGGGGTGGTTTTATTATTGCAAATGCCACAATCTTACAAATAAGTTACTTTTTTCTCCACAGTGAAAAACACAGTAGCCTCAACTAAATATGTTTTCGTCCTTTTTCGTAGCAGAATACCCATGAATGCGAACCTATGTGAGGTCTAAAAAAATTTTGTCGCAAATAAGAAAAAAAAATTTTTTTCCGCCATCGCACGTGAATTCAAGCAAATTACAAGAAATATTATGAAGCCATGAGTGAGCTTAGAGTACTAAGGGTCTAGAAAAGGCTATTATTAGTTATGGCAAAACCTTGATTGTATTTGCATCAGAACATACAGAACGCTTTAGCATGCTACATCGTGTCACTGCAAACACTGTCAGTTTTCACTAGCATGGGTGTGCAGAATTCTAGCTGACTTCAAAAGCGCTGGTGAAATTTGTTGCAGAAAACAGAAACTGCAGGCTTATTGACCAGAAGAGCCATGGAAAAAAAAAAAAGGCTAACGTCTGTTATCGTGAAACAAGCACACATGAGGCAATTTACATTCTGTAATCAAATAACTATGTTCAAAAGCATGAATTTGGGACAGTAAAGCAGGCTATGGTGTTGGTTGATACAGTGAATGACAGCCTTCCCCACATAAAGTAAACGGATAAAACTCTCTCTTAATAATGTCATTGCAAATATTTTTCATAGCCAGTGATGGGTTCGACACAAATGTTTATCAAGAAGAAACTTCTAATGAAATGCTGTTAAACATCAATACTTCCTAATGCATGCTAAGTTTGGATTATTTAAAAACTTAGCACTTTAAAGATTTAATAAATATAAAAAAGAAAATTTGCAATACAGACAGAGCTATGCATTTTTTGTTTGTGGGAAATATAGCGACAATTATAGAGGGCAAGAAATATGCTAAACATTTCCATCAAGAAAGTGAAGTTTACTAGAGGAGTCTTTCGTTAAAATACGACAAAAGATCGACTTTTGACGTACTTTTCTGCACAAATGAAAGCCTGCATGTGTGCAATGAAGTGCGCCATTTTCAAACAATAAATTGACTGTAATAAACAAAATGTCTGTCATTATTACCCTTCTATAGACCTTTTACAATTAACAAATATTTTGCAATATGATATTAGTTTTAACAAGTACAAAATATGCGTGCACCATCTGGAAGATCCATGGAGCGACATAGAAGCTTGAATTATCCTCGGGTCTCCCTAAAAAACAAACGAGTGCGGTACGACCCAAGCTCGTTTCACTTTTGCAAGAGCATACTTCCCTAGTTTAGCTTGTCTTCAGTCCTTTAAGGGTCAAATTCACGTAAGTGCATCTGACCGCCCATCACTATTATGCACATCGCATTGACAATCAACCCCCAAGCTAACTACAGAAGCTGAGCTGTCAACAAAACTGTTGGTTATGTTGAACAAGTAGGTAAACTATGCAAAAGAACTGGTAGACGTTTCAGTGAAGGCCACAGTTTTCTTATTTTCAGCAGTTGGGTTAGCTTGAGACTACTTAAGATGCAGTTCATGCAAGGCTCTTGGTTCGAATGGCGTAACTGAGTAAAAAAAAAAAAAAACACAAGCCCTTGAAAATTCCGACAGCTGTAGCAGTTGCTGGCAAAGGGGCAATGTGGGTGAGTCCAGCGAGGCCAAGCTAGCATCTCTTAAAGGGCCTCTAAACAGCTACAGACATCTTGAAGTAAGGAGCGCTATATGGATAGCCACATGGTATGGTTCATGCAGATCAGCCGTCGCTGTGAAAAAATTTGTAAGCTACCCAACATTAAATTTGAACTCTTCTTTTATCTTACAAAGGTGCCATCAATGATTTCAGGCATTGAATTTCCAGTAAAACAGCTATTTTCGCCACCACAGTTTTTTTATGTACATATAAGAAAACTCTTTTGGGAGCTAGTAATGCTGCAGCTTGCAGAAGACAGATGGTGGTAAAATGAAGCTGGTAGCAGTTAATAAAAGGCAGCAGCAGCTCTGAGAATTAAAAAAGCCTAATCTGTACCAACAGTAAGTGATAAGAAGAAAGGACAGTTACAATTAGAGAGGCATACCTTATCACCAGTGCTCATATGGCTTATCTGAAAACCTAAGAGTATTCACGAAAGCGATGATTATGACGGAAGTGCAAATGGCAATGAACAAGGAAGAGTATCGACAACGCAACTGCCTTTCCCTATGTGCTTAAAATACAAACATATGCCAATTGGCCATTATGGAAAAGTCTTGCCTAGACCCCATTTGAAACACTTCGTCGCAACACCATCATGACACTGATGTCTGTCGAGTAACAGCAATCTGCCGCCAGCTAAGCTTAAATAATGATGCATCAGCAGCGCTTGCCATACTCTTGACCCTGCCGGCATGCCACTTCAAAAAGAAATTTTGTTTTTGGGGTAATTAAATTAGGCCTTTGTGTAATTCTAAACTCTAAACCTAATGCAGCCCCATTACCATGAGGACTGAGAAAGTGTGCATCACAGGCGATCTCTTGATTCTCTTGGCAATCGCACGCTTGCCGAGGCAGTGGCATCCTTTCTTGCACAGCACAGGTTTCAGCCGGATATTTTAAAACTGTATTTACGAAGACTTGCCCAAAATAGTAAGCTCTAGGTTAAAAGCGAATTCGTAGCAAATAGTGATTTCAGTCAAATAAATTCGAATTTGAATAGTGTATATCAAATATTATAAAGAAAAATGGGCATATTTAGCAAGGGCAGACTTTTAGCCTTGTAGGTACAGCCTATTTGAAGTGATTTAGCCCAGATCTTTCTTGAAAAGGAGCAAGACGAAGAGGACACACACGGGCAATTTAGCACCTAAGTCTGTTTCCATCGCCTTGTCCCATTTCTAGAAACATTTAAGTTGAATCACTTTCAAACGGGCATATTTCTGATCAACCAACTTACCTGGACAGTTTCTTTTGAAAAATGCAAAACAAGGACTGTGCAAATGTGCTTTTTTTGTTTATAGACAGTGGAAACAACTTTTAATAGTGGCAGGATTTGATCTTGAGTAGAATGCAAGTGATAATCTGTAAAATATGCCACATTTAGAGTTTACCATACTTAAAGCATATTAAGCCGGTATATCAAGCTTTAAAACGTAAAAAATTGAGAATCGATGTGAGGGTAATATATTCATTCGTGGCAGTGCAGATTAGCCCTGGGTAAGTGTTTGCACGGCTTAGCACCCATTCACTGCAGTGAATTACATACGGATTGATATACACCTATTCGTTCATTCCAAATACATTTAGGTTTTCAACAATTTATATTTGAATTGAAGCAAATTTGAATTATTGGTCCGAATATTCGAAGCATTCAAATTCGCACGAGTTTAGTTTTTAACAATTTAGGTATATTCAGGGTTGATTTCCATAGTTTATATAATTTTAAACCTTCTTAGCTTATTTTGCATTGAGTTCGTGCACTGTTAGCCTTATTTTAGGCCTACTGACCACTGCATGACCATGCGACACGAGACTGTCGACAGACAACAAGCCTGATGTGCTATGCTGTATATATACTAACAGACCCCAATGTAATGACGGTGACACGATGAAGCATTTGACAGTGACGTGAATTGGGCACTAGGCAGCACTTTTGACGGCACTGATCAGAAGTGAAAGTTCTCAACCAGGTGCATATTTAGGGGCCCTCTAAGACTTCAGGCCACCTCGGTGGCAGCTGCGCAACCATGTCAACCACACACTGCCAAGTTGCCTCGGCCCCTGCAAGAGTGTTAGAGCGGCAGCATTTCCCCAGCAAATGCAGTCTTGCCTGTGTGGCGAGTGGCGGTCAGGGTGCGATGGTCTCACTGCTTCTGCAGGCAAAAGTGGTTCACCATTGTGTGCTTCCGGGTAAAAGTCTTGCCGCAGACGCGGCAGTGAAAGCCGCCGCCGCCGGGAGCTGTCTTTGCCGAGCACGGCGCAGCCGTGGAGCGCCAACGGCGACGGCCTACGGACGTGCAAGGAACGGCACAGAGCACCTTAACACACTAAGTCAATCCAGCGTACAACTAGGGACCTAACTACTCTGACGCCATGTATACACCGAAGTCACAATGGGTGAGCTTTCAACAAAATCAAAGAGGACAAGAAGTGCAACATCTATTACTTAGCTGTGAGCTGCACTGCTCGTAGGGCCTTACATTGCTGGTTTAGCCTGTAAGCAGTATAACTTCTTGGTAAAACATGAGATGTTAAGGATTTGGCAACTTTCATTTCAACTGCTTCGAAAGTGCAACTTAATGCAGCCTAGTATAATAATAAAAAAAAGAAGCTGTGCGCTATATAGGTTATGGCTAGCAAAAATAGTGCAGGAAGAAGTCAGCCACATGACAAATGGACACAACCTCATCACTGAAAACCTGAGACATGTCAACCACCGAAAAGAGCTAAAGGACGACATTAGTCTGCCAACGTCTCTGGCGTGATCAGACCTCCAGGGGCCTATAACCTGAATGCTGAAATGACACGACTCACCAAACATACGCGTGATTTAACAGCAAGAATGGTAATGTGACACGAGCAAAAAACAAACTTTACTGCAAAATCCTCCCTAGTCTATTTGAAAAACTGACAGTCACACCTTTCTCTCCATAACGTCTTTTGGCTACATAATTCACTGGCGCAGTCTTCCACTGATATGAACACTCCATAGCCGCGAGAACGTTATTTCAGTTGTGACAAGGGCAGTAAACGTAGACAAATCTTTTATAAAAAAAAAGCTGCAGTGCTGTTGAAGTTGTCTTTGCAAGCTCAAAATAATATTTTTTCCACCAGTACCCAATGACAGCGAAAACTAAGCGCAAGAGTAGAGGCCAACCAAAAAAACCTTCGACACAAGCTTCAAGTGTAGGTACACTACCCACTCAAAAACTCTCGCTACCAAAAACATACACACTTACACAAAAAACAGCAAAACTTCAACACAAAGCAGTTCAATAAATGCCAAGACAGTCACAGCTGTGACCGATGATGTGTGTATTATCACTTTGCCACAGCTGACAATGCATGCACCCCGGTAAAATAACAGCTAATAAACTGCAATATAAAATCAAGCAGCTCAACATCTATTCCATAAATAGAACAGGGTAATATGCTATCCGCCATGACGTTTTCTCACATGTATATAACTTTGCTTACACGCGATGTTCAGGTCACCTGAAAATGCCTATTTCTCTCTCTCTCTCTCTTTTTTACGTTATCTCAGCTAGGTTTTGTATCGTAAACCCTTAGTTCGAAGGACTCTTGTTCAAAGTGAATCCCAGATAGAGAGAGAGCCCATTTGAAGGACATGCACATACTGGTGCTCGAACAGCACACATTTCCTTTGTAATAGAAAAACCCTGTCAACTCCGAAAAATGGCAATGCAAGACAAAAAATACCGAGTGTACATGTAAGAGACACGCCAAGAATACCAACTACAAATATAAGGTATGCAAAGAGAATGGCTAAAGTTATAAGAAGCACGCAACGAAATGGCTCAGTACAAAATGAAGCACGAACTTTCACAACACAAGTCTATCAGGGATAGAAACTGACCATACACCAACCAACATATCACTACTCTTTCACGCTTTTTTCTTTTTTCTCTCTCTTTTGTGGGGACGAACAGGAGGAAAAAGTTGACTGGTGAAAATGTTTGCTCCTTCAATCGTGCTCCGATATGAAGGACTCTCTCTTCACATGGCACAAATGCCTAGTGACTAGCCAGTAAATAAGCTCATAAGTTACAGCTGGGTCGATTGCAGCTAGAAAAAGAGTCTTGACTCGACTTTATAAAGCCAATAAATGACCGATTGAGAGAGGTAATATTGGCGCCAGCACTATGCACAAAAAGAATTGAAGCTTTTCGCAGGCTATGATCGAGGAGGACTATATCAACAACCGACAATGTTCGGAACCAGTACACATCTGAATGGCAGGTGCCAAGTTGGAAGGCTAGAGATTAGAGGACCGAGTGTAAAGAATGCATCTAAATGAGAAGGCGAGCATGCATTTCTTACATTGGTCTCCAGAAAGGTGTAGCATTAGGTAAGCAAAACTAAAGCAATTAAATGGGGCTATGTAAGTAAACTGCAACTTTGTACACACAAGGAGGTTAGTCTTGATTTGTGAAAAAGTTTGATATGCCTGGGGAAAAAACTGCAGAAACAAAAAAAATGACAGCACTACTACAAGATGGCTGCGCTAACCTTCTGATATGATACTTTGGAGGCACCAATTGTACACTAATTTATTATTTATTAACGTATGTCTACGTTACATAAAAAGTTAAAGCCTATCAATTTTCGTGGACTTTCTTCTAGTACACTGAAGGATATATGATTTTATCACACTACGGGATTCATGCGGGCAAAATGACGGCCCGTACTCGTCACAGAAATACCGACTTCCCAAAAACTTCACACAAAATTCACATTTCGATAATTGTGGGGTGTGCCTTTTGTGGGGCCACTCCAGATGCTGACAAATGCCAGAAAAAAAAAGGTGAAAGATCCTACGTCAGTGCTGCCTGAAAACAGTGTTCCAGGGAGGGGCTAGAACTACGGAGTTCCCTACAATTAAATTTTAGCTATGGCACAACTTGGACAACAACCAAAAGAGATTCTGGGTGAAGCTTTTTCGTTTACCTTGACATCCCCTAAATAAAAAAAAAGGCCTACTTCAGGGCAAACTGCCGGTGTTTAACTGCTTGGGTGGTGCTATGCTGCCATATTTTCCGAAAATCCAAAACAACTCAAAATAGTAGTATCCCAAGTATCTTTATTACCCACTGATAACTGAAACAATAGCGAATCGCAATCAATGCACAAGTGTGCTCAGAAAGCTACAACAAAAAATGCAAGCTTAAACTTAAAAATCGGCACTCTTTTTTTTTTTCCTCTTTGAGTATAGCAGTCACATCTTATTTGTAACGCTCATGAACGCTTTAAATTATTCAGGTTCACTTTTGGACTTCGGAAACGGATTTAAATTGGAAAGGAAATATTCTTGATCGAAGCTGAATTGGTCATTAAAACAACCATCTCAGGGAGTAGGTGATAACTTGCGTGAGAGAGGCTTAAGCAAAAGGCTTGAGATTATTTTGACCTGATGGTTTTTTTTTTTTTTCAATCCTCATCTTATATTACATTTATTTCAGTGTGAAATCGTTTCCTTGTGATTTCCATTCTGTCCTACACAAGCTCAATTTGACTTAGGCCTCCAGATCTCCAACTTTCCTCACAACTTTGTCCTCGGTAGTTGTCGATCACATTTTCCTTCGAACATTTATTTTACAGCTCCATTATTTAGTAATGGTCTGCTTGATACATTGCGATCTCCAAGCATCACTTCAATCTCAGTCTGAATGTCACCAGCACCGATTTTTCTATATTAATAGCTTCTTCTGTCTATGTAACCAGCATTATTTTCATTCTTTTGTTCATTGCCTGCTTCCTAATATCTTTTACAAACTTTTTTTATGGTTGGTCCACAAAGTCCACATGATCATCAACAAAATGTATGGTCTGACTTCCAACCACCTCAAGTCCACGCTGATCTGCTGGGTAGATGTTTAAACACAAATGTTTGGACAACGAGCTATTGCATTGTCTCAATGAACTTAGCATCTAAAGCCGGAAATATGGTATAACGATGCAAAATTCAGGACACCAAATCAGTTGCACAAATGTTATTTCACACGGTAACATTCAATACTGTGTACTGATTGCGCCATTTCAAAAGCGCTACCCCAACACTACAATAGCGGGCCACGAGAGACTGTTATAGCTATGTCAGCGCAGCTAATGCAACTGGAGCTCGCACGATAACACTGGACCCATGAGACTGATTAGCTGGAAAAAGCTTAGGCGCTACCTTGTTACATGTCGGTCAAGTTACCAGCGAGTAAACGTGACCATGTTAGAATCAGCCTGGGAATAATAATGAGACAAGTGACAGCTGAAGAATTAATTGGAGCTCTGAAAGCGCAAAAAAATTTATATCACTGAACAAAGAAAGAGCACGGTTGGACTTAAAGCCCACAAATTTATACAAGGTTGCCTGAAAATGCTGCCGTGAGAAGAGGAAATAGACGATGCGGCAGCAGGCAAACACAGTAATCAACACAGTAGGGGAGTGCTAGGCTATAATCACGATGCTGTGTATACGACTGTGAGTGCCAGTTGAACGGATGCTACTATGCATGTGGGTGCAGATAGCAGTGTAACGTCAGTGCAAGGCCAGAAAATCATGCCAAAAAATGTAAGCTTCAGTACAACTGTACAGTATGACAGACTCGACCAAAATATATAGTAGAAGTGATCAAGATGTGTAACTAAGGTTGCAACCTCAACACAAGGGCAGCCATGGGTGGCATTGCAAAACTTTGACAGAAAGAAAAAAGAGAGACAGCAAAAACACTTTTGTACAAGCAAAATTATAAGGGAGCCACAGCAGCTCAACCAAAAAAGGTTGAGACGACATCCACGAATGACCTCAGAACACGCTGAATGATTCGTCTCAGCAAAGCTGGCTTCTCATTGTCGGCCTTCTGATATGGCAGCTACGCAAGCGTGCTGTTAGTGTAAAAGCTTGATTAAATGTCAGGAAAGAGTATCTACAAGTGTCTTTCAAATAGAAAATACCACATCCAAATCTTATATGACGTCCAAGAAGCACTTATTTAAAGGCACAGTCAGTCCTGATCTATCCTCCACACTATACTCTATAAAATTCGGTGGCTTTCCTAAGTCTATAAACAGTAGAGCTATGCACTCGTCTTCGGACATACAACCGAAACAGTAATGAAAAAAAAAGCATAGCTGGAGAGAGACAGATCAACTTCAAAAAAGAAAAAAAGAGAAAAAGACAACGGCTATGCAGCAGAAAACATTTGTGAAGCAAGCTGTGTGTCATGAGAGAACTGCCCTCGATTACAAGAACAAAGCCAGAAAATCAAAATTAATCGTTAACAAAGAAAGCAGCACAGCTCCGGTGCACGTGTGCTACATCGGAAACCAAGTGCTCCTGGTGTGCTGGAGCTTGTGGCTCTCCAGATTTTGCTTGGTAGTGAAGCCCTTGCCACAGGTGTCGCAACGGAAAGGCCGCTCGCCCGTGTGGGTCAGCATGTGGCGCTGGATGTTGGTCGGGTAGTCTGTCGAGTAGCTGCACAGGTTGCACGTGTACTTTTTCTTGAATGTGTTTCCCACGATGGGCCATGACATGGCCGGGTGCTGCAGGCGGCCGCGGCAATTCGCGCCGCCACCTCTAGGCGCGGAGGACGTGGATATGCCCGTCGTCAGTTGTACTGCCGGTGCCAAGACCAGGGGCAACATACCTGCGGGAACTTTTGGGGAGGGGTGGGAGAAGGAAAGGGGGGGGGGGCAGTGGGGAGAAAGGAAGAGTGTTTTTTATTTGCATTTTCCTCGTTACTCACAAGAACAAACAGCGTGAGAAGTAGTAACACAAACAGTATGCCACATTCCATATCTCTAACAAACAACAATTGGTACTGGGCCTTGACTTAAAGCTCACAGTGCACAAAGTGCCAGGAGGTGACCCTGCCGAGATGTATTACTAAAAAAAATAAACTTATGGGGCCTAACGTTCCAAACCAAACATGCCATGGTTTCCACTTCTAAATTAATCTAACTCCCGTACATCGACATTTCTTGCTATTTGACCCTGTTATAGTAATGCAGCCACTGTGGCCCGAAATCGTATCTGCACTTGTGCACTTAGCAGCGCAACATCGTAGCCACTAACTGTCACAGCGGGTATGACAGCTTGCTCTTTTTCAAATTAAATGCAAGCATCTCCTTTCTGCCACCCTTTGCCATATGTAGATCAATATATGGAACCTAATGATCCCCGACGACAAATCTCACTTGCTCCCTAACATAGGTCGGTTAACTCACTCAGACTCAGATCGAGCCACGAGTTTGAATCTGAGCGTCTGGGTGAGTAATACTTTGGTGAGTTTGTGTCCGAGTGCGATAAGTTGAAAAGAATTTTAGTAAGTGTGAGTCCAAATGAGTTTGGTTCGGAAAAATTTTGTTAAGTTTGAGTCCAAGTGAGTCCAAAGAACAAGATTTACTACCAGAGTGAGTGTGAGGGAGCTGCACAAGTTTTGCCAACCTATGCCCCTTAACTCTCGCTTTTTAACGTGCCAGGTTTTTCCTCTCTATTGTGACAAGAATGTCGAAGTTTCACTTCAGCTTTCAACAGCTCTTGCAGATCAACTTTCGCCAGTCAGCTTTTCTGGCATACAAGTTACCAGATTATGAGCATACAGGAGCAGCTACACTTCAATAAACACATGCCAATGAAATACTGCAAAAGAACAATCTGCCTTCTTTTTGTAGTAAAGCACGTTCATTTTTCAGTCTTCATTAGCTGCAAAGTTATCTTGTCATCAAAATTTCCTTTTGATTGTACAGTTTACCAACCTCATTACCTCACTAAGGGTTCCCATTGCCACAAGATACAGAATGCAGACAGATAAGTTACAGACAAGAGCTCTAATTTTAATGCACCTATTCAGCCAAGGCAGCACTAAAGACAAGGACCAGAGAGCAGGATCCACTGAAGCTCACTGATATTTTATGGAGGTGACTAGTACCCGGCACGTCTGAATACAGTCTGCATCACTTTTATGTATACGATCGACTTTCTTTTGGGTTCAAGCAGTGCCTATATATGAAACTGTAAAATATTTGAATGGCTCGGACCATCACGGAATCATCATCAAAGGACTGCAGAAGATACAGGCTGCCCTAACATTAGGCCAAGGCCAACGTGTGGCTTGCATGGAGACGCAAGCTATCGAACATAGTATTAGAATATTCGAATAAATGAAAGCTTAAAGCGGCCCTCCAACACTATTCAACCTTCCGTGTTTCACTCGTGGGTTGTGTAGATTGAAGTACAGACAGACTAATGCAGCAAAAACGGCAGTGATAACGAAATGCAGTCTGAAGTTTGATGTAGAAAGTTCAAAATACAAGAAAAAAATGCCGACCCTCAAATCGACTTTGCCGAGATCACTTGACCACATTTCACTCGCCCATGACGTCGGATGGCTGCCCCAATGAATTAAGCTGGAAGTGCCTACGTAGGGGAAGCTCGCACCCCATTGTTGCCTTTTTTTTTTTAAATTAATGTTGACCTAGTTGACACGGTAACAAACGTGGTGCCTGATGCTTGGCTTGCCAGAACGTGAGCGGGAGCTATTGTGTCGAAGCGAGGTATTACATTCCGAGTCATTCCCTGAGAAAGGAGCTTGTGGAACGACCAGGACAGTGAAGTATTGTCGACCCTACATGCAATGTTCGGTGAGCCGCCCGACGAACAGCAATGGCGCACTGCACCCCTTCAACAGAGTGCGTGTGGAAAGAGACAGCTCGCAAACTCCCAAAAGCAAGAAGAGGGAAGAGAGAGAGGTCTTTCGCAGACATCTAACACATGCAAGCCCGAAATCCAGTGGCAAAATGGCAGCCAGCGTCTCTGTCATGCTTTGTAGTCGCAGTGATCTTTTTTGTTGTGACTGCCTCTGTTCAGGGTTTGATGAAAAAGCACAGAGAAGAAAATTGAAACAGATCGGTAACCTCAGTTTTCATGCTACATCACGACTGCTTCTATTATTCCATTTATCCAATCATATGGCGGCAACCTTTTGGCATAATTTCCGCCCGCAAGGTTCTGGTGAGCGCCACTACATGGTGATGCAGTCGGGAGCAATGTAGCGACTTTACTGCATGATTAAAATACTAAATCATCTTATATCGGCGCTTATACGAATGCTAAAATTATCCCCAGCTATCTGTCTACGTAAACCACAAATAAAAAATAGGTGCTTGTGCTTCAATAGTGCTGGAGGGCCCCTTTAAGACTGATGCACAGAGGAAATAGACAGCCCTTTCAAACTTGAGCCAGTGCCAGTGCCTTTCCTGAGAGTATTATCAACATAGCCTCTTGTGATAAGTGGCATGCGTGAAGGTTCAATGTGCGCGCCATTACAAGAGTTGGAAATAGACAATGACGAAGGTGGCATGAGCACTGGGCTAGAAATGAATAAGAAGAAAAGCATAAAAAAACAAAACAATAGGAACAGGCCACAGTAGGCACACGAAAAATGGAGGGCGGAGCGTGGCGGCGAAGAGAGGACAGAATAAGCGAGGAAGACGGGGCTCGATACTCAGCCATTAGGTTCTGGACCCGAGTCTGGCAACCACTGAGCCCAGGGCTACCTGCCATGACCGTGCGTCGCTTACGTGCTGCGTTTTCAAGGTATCCTGTGCTTGAGGACACGCCGAGCTGTCGGGCTACGGGCGTGAGTTCCAGCAGTGGTGCCTACCCTTCAGGTAGCCGCCTGGTCTGGCGTTCGAACAACGCACTACAGCTCAAGACTTAGCAACGAACTTTGGTGAGACCAACGTCATCTTGTGTCCATGCTAAGGTGAGAGATTATTAAGATAAGACTTCGGTAGTGTGAGGGAATGGTGCAGGACTGTTTCTATAGTCTGTCAATGTTATGTGTGCTTGTCTTTCGTGTGTGTATAAAAGGTGCTGTACAGACTTCCTCGTCTTTTTATGGCAAGTCGTCAACCTCACAAGTGAGACAAATGGTCTTGTCTTGTTCCAGACGACAGTGTTATATTGCTATAGATGTTATTGCAACGTACAAGTTCTTAGTGAATAGGTGTTCGAGACGTCGCCACAGACATCCAGGAAAAGACGAGGCTGTTTGTACACCACACTTTGTTCACAAGCAAAAGGCAAGCACACATAACATTGACAGATTATAGAAAAAATTCTGCACTATTCTCTCACTCTATTAAAGTTTGATCCTAGCAGTCTCTCATCTTAGCATGGACACAAGATGTCAGTCTCACCAAAACTTGTTGCTGAGTCTTGAGCTGGAGCATGTTGTTCGAATGGTAGACCAGACCTGAATAGTAGGCACCACCGCCGCAGCCGCGTCCCGGCCGGATCCTCTTCATAGCCTGACAGCTCCGCATGTCGTCGGGCTTGGGCACAGAATGCCTTGAAAACGCAGCACATCAACGATGTATGGCCGTGGAAGGTAGTTTGTGGCACGTAGTCCAGAACCCAACAGCCGAGTGGCGAGCCCTGTCTTCCTCTCGTCCCTTTGCATTCTCTCGTCCCTTTGCCGCCACACTCCGCCCTCCTTTTTTTTTTCTCGTGCCTACCGTGGCCTGTTCCTATTGGTTTGTTTTCTATTCTTCTTTTTGTTCTCAGCCTAGCACTCGTGCCACCTTCGTCTTTGTCTGCTTCCAACTCTTGTAATGGCACACACTTTGAACCTACACACAGGTCACTTATTGCGCCCCTTCAGTACTACATCCCATAACACTGTCTTTGCTTCTTGCAAACAAGGGGGCTGTTTCAGAGAATACAGACATCACATTAGAAACCTGGGCAATTCAGCAGAGTGCAGTTTCTCAATGACGGCTCATTTCGCAACTTCACTGATAACTTCGTCAAGTGCATAGACAGATGTCGTCACATGACCATGAGGCCTCCTTCAACCGTCCTACCTTATCTACTCAATGGTTTAGAAGGACAGAGCTTGAATAACTAACGACGGAACTCATGCAAGCTTTGTGGCATCAGGTTTATGTAACTCACATAGATAGACTTTTTTTTTTTTCGTTAGCAAGCAGAACGTCTCCGTGAATGATCCACGCCTACAAAAGACAAACAGCATGCAGAGAGCTAAGTGAGCTAAACAAATATGGATGCTAGCTACAGCAAATTCTGTCTAGAGATGCACACTTCCCATCAAAAAGCACAGATGGATAACACAAAACAAAGGTGGCCAACCAATTTCTTTTAAAGAGCAATGAAAAGTAACATTTCAAAATGTAAATTGTTGCCCCTTTTCTTTCGAGGAATTTAAGGTGCTCTTTAAATAACAATGTAATCAACACTGCTTATAACGTTACAGCAAGCTCCTCTGTAACATAGTCACTCCAGCTCAAAGAATTTGTGCACTGCTGGCATCAAGTCAAGCCCAGCCAGAAATGTCACTTTCAGTCAGGTTGTGATGTCGAAGAGAGATAATAAATTTGTCATCAAGCAGCCCTAAAACTTAAAGTTTAACCAGCTTAAAGTTGGGTAACTTATTTGCACTACCTAAGTAAATTTTCGCAATTCTATATTAAAAGCAGTGGGTACTGAAAATATGTAATAAAATTACCATGCACAGCTATGAAACGACACAAAAGTTCATGCCAGATTATTGCAACTGCAAAGATACTACATATGGTAGACCTAACCTGGCAGTCAACATGAAGGTACAGTATTGGCACTTTTTATCAAACTGACAACATTAAAAGGGACATATACCTTGACATAATAAAAAAAAGTGAGAGAGAGAAAATTGCTTGGGCAAACAGCCATCAAGATGCAACAATAAAGATAAATTTTGGTGATATAATAGTAATAATACTCTGTTAATAAACTCTTTGACTACAACAAAATTGCACCCAAAAAGAAGCAAGAGAAGACCTTCACGCACAACAAGCACTGTTTATCACCAAAATAATAATAATAAAATAATACTAGGAAAACATCAGGTGCATTGCAGCTTCATATGTACAAATAAACGAAGTACATGGCACAAAAGGAATGTTTAAAAAGATAAGAAGACAAAGATTGTGCATCACAGAAACACTTCGCACTCAGTATTTTCAACAGACAAGTCCGCATTGCACTACGAAACCCCGTAACTTTACACAAAGCTCTTAACAGAACAATGCTGAGATGTCTCTGACAATGTACACACACACATATACACAGTCCTCAAGTGTGAAAACTCATTAAGGACTTTCGAATGTTGCGCCTGTGCGCTAACAACCGAGAAAGGAGAAACTATTACTCAAGAGGCTCCTACAAACGCTCGGGTGACTTATTCATTGCACGATTCCTTCGTAGCCTTCGATTTCCTCGAGCCAGCAGCAAATGTGGCAGCGAAGAAAGATTCTTGATTCTGAGATCATGTTCTAGCAACTTCATTCACAGACTTAAGAATACCTACATCCAAAAAGTGTCCCTTTTGTGCAATATTTACGGATTTGCTAATACTGAAATGGAGAACTGGCCCGCTTTTCCTACCAGACATTAACTCAACTTGGCACCTGGGGTCCACCATGCTTGAGCACTTTAACGGAATCGCACCAGCGTATAAGAAAATGCCCACAGCGGGCAATCTCAACTTCTAGTGTTCAATCAAAATTTTCCTGAAACTCCACTGCCTTTACTGAAAATTTCTAGCCTAGAATTTACTTTAGTGTGCATGACGTAACCATTGGCGAGAAGTTCTGATCGGAATAAAGGATTCAATTACAGCTGCTAGCAGAGGTTTTGCCATTATCATAGAAATAATTAGCAAGCAACAATAAAAATAGCATGTTACATCGCAGGCAGTGGGTTAAGTGAGGTTCTATAATCGCCAGACCAAAGATGAAATTGAAGTGAGCAGAGATGAAATGTATTCACAGACATTCATAAAAGCTTAGAGAATAGAAAATGCAGACAGAGAACACATTTGTACAACCGTAACGAGCAGAGTTTGACTAAAGCGTTGTAGCTACAACATCAAGAAAAAAATTTTTGAAATAAAGACCAATGAAGTAATTACATCTTAAAAAATGTTGCCTACCTGCTCACACCTAGAACTTTAATCCAAGACAGTTAAAATACAAGAAAATTCAATTCCTTTAAGAGAAATTTAAGAAACATTTATTTTAGTGCATACAATGGCCACAATAGTTTAAAAAAATACATTTTTTTGCTTTGCTTCATAAAAAGCTGCGCAAAAAATGACGAAAACAGGTATTACCAAACTATGTGCCAATTAATTCATAACGACAATCATAAAATTTGGCAATGCCCTTTTTAATACTGAGGCAAAAAAAGGGATGGCATGTGGTATGGGCGGAAAATGGGAGCAATACCTTTTTGTACAGAATCTGCGAGATTTTACCAAGGACAATGCAGTGACAAGAACAACAGCTACATGAAGCTTGAGAAGGCTCCAGATGCGCACATTGAATGGCCTGGCATTATGACTACGAGAAGTGCAGCGCAGACAAAAAGAAACGTTAATGTTGTATACAACTTTTCCTCGTACACGAGTCATCCGCCTTGCACAAAAACAGCATAACCATTACGATAACGAGAAGTACAAAGAAACAACGCTCTCAAGCTGGTGTTGCCTGCTTCGTTTCGAGAGAAAAAACATCGCAGCATCGTGCCTCCGAAACACCACGCAGTTCACTTCCCCTAGCAGGAGCACATGAAAGTTTCTTTCTTTGGCTGCTTGTCCTGTCGCAGAAAACAGAGTGTTGCAGACAGGGTTTGGCAGCAGCAAAAAGACAACACGATTGTCGGCATACGAGATAATGAAAAATAGTTTGCGCTCCACATTTGGCCACATCTCAGATGAACTCACTGTGTACAAACAACCAAACATTGCACTAGCTGACATGCTATTCACAAGTTTTATATGCTTCCTCTCCTGCACAAACCAGAACACAATAAGGCTCCTCTAGAACACCATGAAATGAAAAATGTACGTTTCATTTGCACCGACACAAGCTCAGGCAGGCCTGTTGCAATGGGCATTGTGGACTTTATAATATGGTAATACGGGTGCTCTCCTCGTGGCACAAAATAAATTAGACAAATTAGATCATTTACTCTCGTACACTGGTCAGCTACCACTAAAGGCACAAGAGTAAGCGGTAACATGAAAGAACTGATAGAGGCTGAGTAACTGTACGCATGTTTGACATACGTGCTTCCACTTCTAAATTTTCCTACAAGCATTAATTTATGGCCCCAACAACGCCTTTGTGTTTTCGATAACAGCATTTACGCAATGTCTTGGGAGTTTTCTGCTAAGCAGACATTACATGCTCACAAGATCATGCACAAAATTATTGGCACTTACGAAAAGTACACTATTAAGACTGCGCCACAGATGTCATTTAGTAACAGTGATAAGGCTCACTCATTTAAAGTTACTGAATCATTTTCATATTATCTATGAATTGAACAATGCTGTGTAAAGCAATACTAACAGCATAAAATCATGATTCAAATTTTCTGGTTCTAAATAGTGCAGCAGCATCTATACACTATGCAGGAGGGGCAACATACCACGACATCTGCAAAGTTGGTACGAATACGCCCATGAGATTGTGCCCATGCAAATGAAACGTTCACCTTGTGAAGACCAGACATTCCACGCTCTCCCTTTCATTCCAGTTCAGAACGAGGGCCCCGCACGATGCATGCAGTCTTTCTCCTCTTCGTCGTCATCGTCAATCTTGCAGATGACGATTGGCTCGAAGGCCGACATACTGCTACCACTGTCCTCGGAGGGCGCAAACGGCATGGGTGGGAAACGGAACTGTTGCCTGCTAGCCATCTGCGGCTGCACTGCGGAGCACGAGTCAACGACACCACTACTTTCGTCGCTGCAGAGGGCATCTCCTCGAGATTCACCAGCCTGCCACGCCGTTGTCTCCCAGATTCGCCTGAGAGCCGCCATGTGCTGCTCCTGGACGTGAGCCTGGACCTTAGACACGTCGCATGCGTGAAGGCACAGAAGTCACAACCCCAGAGGCCCACTTTGCGGCCGGGGGTGTTGCTGTCGCGGATGCGCACCGAGTAGCCTCCTGAAAAAAAGAGTTCGACGGCAGAAGAGAAAAAAGATGAACGAAAAGATTCGTGGTTGCTGGCTAGTAGCATGCATAGCCTGCAGCATAAATGCAAGTCAACCTCTAATGAGACGGCTGAAGCCGAACGCACACAGGTGATCTATGCTATCATGAAGTCAGGTCTATGTGACGCCCAATGTACATTGTACGGTACTAATAATTTGATGCCTCATTATGGTGATTAAGGCGGCACAAGTTGACACAAAGTCACTGTTCTAATCTTGACATACATAAGTGAATGTTCAGCTGTGCACCGTCCTACAGATCAACACTGATGTTGAATACTATGAAGCCAAATCTCAGTTTTTTTTTTTTTTTTTGTACAATTGTGCTCTCAATGATCAACAATATAGTTAAAATAATCCTCAACCTATAACTGTGCTTGGGCATTACATAGTTGAGAGTGCTTACAATATGTCCATCCCATTCCCCCTTTCTCTGCAAGCAACTCTTGAGGTCTGCACTTTGAAACGGATTTGTAAGAATGACCACACAAGGCTGTGCTCTCGCAGATCGTAAATTTTTTTTACATTTAATTATAGCACTGCAAAGCAATATCCCCTCTTTTTTCTCCATTTATTTCACATTTAAGCACTAGCAGCAAGAGAACTAAGACTCTAAGAAGCAAGAAGAGAGAGATTATTATGAAAGCCTGCTCAGGTAGACACCATTGCAAGAGGGGCAAACAATCAGTTCAAGCGAGACAAGAGTGCAATGTTCACCCTCACAACTTGCACAGCATTTCCTATTTATTGCACAGCTGGTGCTTTATAAATCATTAGCAAAGTGCGTCTAGCGTACCATAAGTTGATAATGTACCTACGTTTCTAAGAGCGCGCATGAAGCACAACTATTGAAGCTCATTTGCTACCTGCTGTTGACTATTAACTATTGTCATATCATCAGAAGCCAGCATTTGTAAATGTGTATATATTCTAAGGACAGGCCACACTATTATGAACCTCAAGCAGATGACTCACAAATTTAATATTAAAAACTATGCATGCACTTGTATTTTTTTGTCAATTCTCTTTGTCACCCTTTTAGAGTCAAGCTCATTTAACTAAATTTCTCGCCAATGAAAGACCTACAGCAGATATGTAATCGTAATGTTAAGAAACTATACAAGGACGAAAAATGTCACAGTTAAAGAATGAGCACTTTCTTTTTTTCGACATTCAATATGAAATTCTACCCTTCACAACTGACAATAATAAAAAAGTGCTCACACAATAATACACTACACAACACCCACTGTAGCAGGGCATACAAAAACCGCAAGTAAAATTCCTAACCCCATACATGAGACACAATGCAAACAATTTTGAGAAATTATTTTTTTTACAGCGCTAAACTGCAAATTTACACGCACGTCAAATGCTATCAGGTGTTGAGCTATTTATCGCTACTCTACCTTACAAAGCTATCTGTGCCTTTTTCAGGTGTCACCAATGCTAAAATGCGAGTATTGTGCAGAAATACACCACCTTGTTGAGAGTATATCAGCATGTCGCAGACTAAATAACATCTTCATTCCATGCTCTCCTGCTTTCAGTCACTGTATGTTGTATTTAATGCCTGAAGTGTCTCACGTTCACAACAGCTGTTGTCGTCTTAACACTTGATGCTCCTCGTGAATTAACATGGATGCCACAACATTGCTGATTAAGTTTGCAACAAGCAGCTGGAAATTTCCAAAATTAAAAACTAGAGTACACTTAGAAGCATCTCAATAAACGAACTATGGATGAGCGAATATTAAAATTATCACACATAACAAATTTACCATTCCATTTATAAGAATATTTCACTGTGGCGAAATATCACTAATCACAGAAGTTCCATGACGTCCTTTCTGAGACAACCAGAAATCTAGATGAACATTCAAACTTTTGTCATGCACAATAAAACCTAAATTAAGTGAACTCTCCTAGTCTTACAGCAATGAAAGAAAGGAAGTCAATTTTAAGGGAGTGTGCAAATCTTTGAAACTTAAATAATGAATCGAATAGTGCTTCATTCAAGCACCCGCTTGAATGAAATAGCGCATATTTGAAACACCAGATTTTTTTTTAATTAGCACCAATAGGAAAGCTTCAAAGAAATCAAACATTAGCATAGTGAAGGGTCACTTTTTTTTTTTTTTCATAGTTGAAATACTAAGATCTATGCAGTCCAAGCCTATACAGGACTATCAAGTTTATCTTTATCACCAGATGAAGACGTTTCAGCTCATGACTCCAGTGTTGCCTAAAAGAAAGTGCTGACAATCTGCTATCATCATCACATTGTCGCATGTTTAGCTGTACGTGTGGTGTTTGGTTCTACACTGTTAAATTTTTTTACACCTTCATTTAGCGAATTATTGCCTGGAATGCTGTATTTGCTGCAGTATTTCAACCTACAGCCACAGATTATCTTGAAGGCTCCGTAGTCACTGCAAGCTTACCTCAGTTTACATAGGTGCAATATTTTGGTGGATTGAAAGTAATAATATTCCTGTCTAAAAGTTACAACATATTTGTTTGAATAATTTTGTCTAAGACTGCTATGAATATGGTTACAGTACTGTTTGAAACCTACTCAAAAAGTATTTCATTAGTACTCATATTCAATTTGGTTACTTCAATTTGATTCATACTCAGCTCGGAAATAAAATGCACTTTTCGCACAACCCTGCAATTTTCCGACATTTTCTTTTTTTCTTCCATGGTAACCTTCTTTTCGACTAATAGAAGCAAAATGATATCTTGCAAGCAAGTAAATTTTTGAGGCTCATAATCTTTTACAGTTGTAATTAAATGTATTAGTATTTCAGTCAATCCAGTATGTCCCTTGAAGATGACAGTTATTACACATGAATGATCTAGCATTTGTAACTTTTACACAAAGTGCCAGATTTGCAATTTACCACTTCTAAAAAATTACAACAGTAGGAAAGCTAAGCACACTTTCCAAACCCACTTGAGACAATAAATAGAGGTCATGGTGAATGCACACAACACTAAAAGCAATGAAACCCATCGAGAACACTACCTAACATTTTGATGAACAGGCAAAACTGTGCAGTCGGAATGTTTGTTCTGCAATGTTAAAGAAAGACATGCGTAATAAACACAAGGGAGGATATTTTAAAGATTGGGAGAACTACAACATAGGATGGTACAAAAAAGGTATAGCTTGCTGAGCAAGTAAACTTTTAACAGCTGTCTTGCGCCAAAAACAGAGAATGATTGCATGA
The DNA here is from genome assembly GCF_013339725.1 of Rhipicephalus microplus. Lineage (NCBI taxonomy): Eukaryota > Metazoa > Arthropoda > Arachnida > Ixodida > Ixodidae > Rhipicephalus > Rhipicephalus microplus. The sequence goes on from NC_051169.1 coordinate 76,565,554, forward strand.
TTGTTGACATCTCGCACTAACAAAAACATTACCCCATTGAAGACTTTTGAAAGTAGAAAAAGCGGTCACACAAAAAGACTAAAATTAAATACATATGCAACTTCGTAACAAATGCAATGCACCACATCGCCTCTTCCTATTGATTATCAACATGTCCACACCTACGAAATGTAGTGCTTTGAATACGCAGTTGAGATATGGCACTTTTTTAAATATCGATAGATACGAGGTTGTTTGTCCATGAGACCTTATAGATCGAGAAAATTTCAACATGCTTGCTGCAAACGCCTTGTGCAATGTTTTTTAAATGAGCAAAATGAAAGTTCTTGCCGACGCAACACTGAATTGTACAGCAATAAAGACTAACGAATGCATTCTGTGTTTGAGAAACAGCTTTTAAAACTTTGAGGAACTTCAACCTTTTTCTTCTTTATATTTTAGAGGCAAACGGCACTTTACTCGTGCAATACTGTTAGGCTCAATTTATGCATAGCCTTATCGGCATCATCGCAATAGGAAAACATAAAGAAACACACTAACAACTTCAAAGAACAAATTGCGGGCAAATAAGAAGCCTTAAACATGCCACCACTCGACCTGCACATTCTGTCCTACAAAGTTGCTAGCTGTCAAAGAAGACTTCAATCTATTCTTCAAAATGCCTCGGCGCAGAACACTAATAACCACGACCAGGTTACATAAACAGCTTAATCTTAGACATGTCTCTGAAGCTATCTGGTTTATAATGTGAAACTGAGCGGCACTCTACTACTACATGATTCCCAGTGAAGTAGTCACTAAAGCAAAATAGAAGTACCCATGTAGGCTTTAAAGACCTCATCAACAAAACAAGGCAAACAATTTCATAGGCACTATCGGCACCTGAGATGATCAATCACATGGTCATGTCACTTCACTAGCAATGAGTACGCTTCACAAGAACAAACAGTTTTGCTGATGCAGCCCAGAGAATGTTCACACTCGCAAAGATGCCAAACACTTAGACTCGCAGAGGTCGTCAACAGCTATTCTAGAAGCTGTCATTTACAAAAGGCACAGCTGCGGGCTAGCAAAGTTTAGGTTAGGTTAGATTAGGTAAATAAAAAAGAGTCGGCAATATTAGACGAGATGGGGTTAAAAAATGCGTTAAAAATAAAGCTTGCCCTGAGTCCTAAATCTTGTAGAGCACACTTCTATCAATGATGACCACGCTTAAATGCAGGAAACTTGAAAATAGCAGCAAATTACAAGCAACGCAATGACAGTGGGAGAAATAGCAGAAAGGAGTTAGGACACCCACTCCAGTGTCGACGTGCAAGCATTGACAAATAAGGGGGATACTCTTGCCATACTGAAATCTTATACAGCCACAAGCGAAAAGCACTGAATTAAGCACAATTAACTTTTTTCAGAAATGACTCGCAACATTGCACTGCTACATTATTCAACCGTGAGACAGATTTAGCACAACATACTTTCACTAAGTCGTAACAACACTCTTAAAACTGCACAACTAGCCGAAATTCGCAAGGTTCACAAGAACTTTGGGGACAGTTGATAAAAGTGGCAGCACTGTGCTATAACACAGCCATATATAAGCAGCAACAACAGCAGCAGAACAGAAACAGCAGCAACAGATAAGCGATGCTGCAACTTCTTCAAAGCGTCCCTGAATTCGTCGTCGATACTTGACTCTATGGAAAGCACATGCACTCTTCAATGGGCAGTTCTGAAAGAAATCAGAATACGCTCTTACACTAAAGCAAAAAAAAAGATTGACTTTTGTGCCCTTGACAATGAACTGTGCCAAACGATCAATATACGAAATACTGAAGAGTGAAGAAAATAAGCGAAACAAGCTCAGACTTCATTCGCGTAAGGCAATGACAATTCTTTTTTACCGAGTTTTTCAGCGATGCACTCATATGAGAAATGTAAAACGACAGGCACTTGGCTGTTTGAATATGCCGTACCTTCAAGAAACGTTTGCATTTTGTAATGCCAGATGAATAACGCATAAAAGCGATTAATATGGATTTTTCCTACCCATGATTTAGAGCGCTATTTGTTTTTTGATATTGCACTATGTTCAACCATTCACTCACACTTTATACATTTTTGCCTACACACACATGCTGCATCACATCAAAATTTCAGCTTTGTACGGAAAATTGTTAGGTATGTTCTACATGCCACGTCCAAGATGCCAATATCCGGAGTAGGCAAAGTGGGGCGTCGGACTACGTACGCACACAAGTTTTCGGACTTTGTATTGCAGACTTTGCATGCTATTTATAGCTAGTGTTGCAACATGGCGGCATTCAGGTCGTCGTCTTCATTTGAGAATTGTCTTTACTGCTACAGCAAAAAATAATAGGTGAAAGCAGCTTTCACTTAGTCTCATTTTAATTTCAAGACTTGATGACAAAGTACCAGCAACATTTTCATCGTTACTACTGAGATCAGAAAACACTGTTCAGCCACATCGAGCCCCTTTTGTGACATAACTGGAAGGAATGCATTTTATTTCGGTCGACCAGATGAGTTTCCAGCATTCCCCCCTTGTTTGATGCATAATTCTCCACTCATGTAACGTAGCCCGTTGGGCTAGTTGGAATATACTTACGATGGTCAGTGCCAAATGGAGGACACGGAAAACAATGAAGTACATGACACAAACGCTGTCCAACTGAAAGTTTAATCGAAAAAACAGAAATGCTCTCACAGCTGCTGAGGTTTCATATTTGCAGCATACATGATTAGATGCTCGGTCAGGGTGGATAAGATGTTTATAGTGCCTTCCTTCATGTTTTCATTTGCCACTTTCTTTACATTAAAATTTCAGTTGGTAGACAGCGCTTGTGTCATATACTTCCTTGTTTTTCGTATCCTTTTTTTTTTGCGCTGATTGTCATAAGTGTGCACTAGTGCATCGCTACATTTTGATGGACGCAATATGCTAAAGGTGTGTTTACAGATTGAGGTGCACGGTAAAGAACCCCTGGTGGTCGAAATTTCCAAAGCTGTCCCCCATTAAAGTGTCTTATATTCGTACCGTGGTCTTGGGACAGGAAACGACAAAAATTATAGATGCATCTTAGAAAACACGAGGGTAACAAAATTGAAGCCATTTCTACAGCCATCTACAACTAAAGTGTAGCCATTTTGATTGACTGATTGATTTGCATGTGGTCTTAAATGTCCCAAAACCACCATATGATTATGATTGACGCCGTAGTGAAGGGCTCCGGAAATTTCGACTACCTGGGGTTCTTTAACAGTGCACCCATATCTGAGCACACAAGCCTACAGCAGTTTCGCCTCTATCGAAAATGCAGCTGCCGCAGCCGGGATTCGATCCCGCGACCTGCGTGTCAGTAGCCGAGTACCTTAGCCACTAGACCACCTTGGCGGGGCTGTAACAATTTTTAGGCCTTCTGTGTAAGTGTTCAAAGTCCTACTTAAAGCTACCTCTTAAAGGAGCCAAAATGTACATGTGCATAGGTTAGAACTGCCCTTTCTAGCTTATTTTACGTGCTTAAGTACCTTCCCCTTCTTCACCTAGTCGCCATGTGTTATTGGCCATTACATAATTGCAGTAGCGGCTAAGTTTACTGTAACAAAAAGATGAAACCCAAAAATGTCAAGGGGCAAACAAAAGCTAACTCTTTCAATTCCCGTTTTATGCCTTCATATGATGTCACAATACTTGCCCATGCATTCTGTTTAGGGCTTGCACCACTTTGTGAGCAAAGTCGTGTGACAGAGAGATATCATGAAGTCGTGCTCCTGAGCCATAATTCGTATGAATTTTATACTTTGTGAGTTTCGTTTGTCCATAGTGGCTACGAAAGGTGCATGCTAACACTCCCACGTTTACACACACATAAACACCCAATTAGGTGGTTGCATGAACAACCACCATTGCTGCTCAAATGGCAGAGCATCAGTCGTGTTCTCCAAAAATTCCGAGGCCCCAACCTCCGGCAAGCTGTTTTTTGTCCACTGTCATTCCTTTCCATTAATTACCACACTGAAATTAAAAATTCCCCTGTGTCTTCCTTGGTGTGTCTAACAAAGAAACAAGCACTCGATTGATTCCGTCTCTTTAAATTTGAATATCCAAAGTGGTACCTCGTTGCTTAACAAGGCCACACGAGACATTTTTGTCCAGCCCAGCACAAACACACTGGAACACGTGTGATGCTGTCAGGCGAATGCATTTCTTCAGAGAGAGAGAGAGAGAGGAGATGACGGAAAGGACGATAATAGAGACGCAATAGGTACGATGTCTACACTCCCTCCACGAAACAAAGGTTTCTCTGGCTCTTAGAAATGCCCTGCCATTTGGCTCCTTGCTCCTTTTATTTTTTCTTGTGGTGTATCGTGCTAGTCATCAAATTTGTCAATAGATCAAGGTGTCTTAGAGCGATAAAGGAACTGCAAAGATCAAACGGAAAGGGTTAGGAAACGCTTTCTCGTCTTAAAAGAAGGCTGAGGAGGCATGCACGTGGGCGCCGACTTTAAACTCGCATGGTGATTACCACCAGAGTCAACCAATTGTCTAGAATCTATGAGCTGCAATGCCATAATGTGGCATCATAGGTAAGCAGGATGCAATGCGGTGGCTTTGAAGTTCTTCGAAACCACAATCAATCTTTTACTTTTCGGCCATAGCACACACATGCGCGGTGAAGTTTATCTACTGATCAATGAATGTGTTACTGCCAGTGTCAAAGAAGTGTGGGAGTGCCTACTTTCTTGCTGATTCATTGAAAGTAACACAAAACAGCCGACAAATAACAAGTTACGTGAAGTAGGAGCAGCATTGCAATATCACTTTTGCGAGCACATTTCTAGACAAATATAAATGTTAATACAAATCTGTTCAGTTCAATGTTTATTTTTAACACTTAAGTATTTGAGCTGAGCTACTATACTTATGAGTACTGTTTTGATGCATAGTATCTTCAATGCCCAACACAAAAAAATTTTGAGTTTTCCTACCAGTGTGTATCTTCTCCAGCCCTCAACAACTAACCAAATTTTCTGTCTTGATTTACTGGTGTTAAATTTGGCTGGGTTTACACATGGCGCTGCCTAAAATATTAGATATTTCACATACATATTCACACACTGGCTTACTTTCAATGAAATATGAGACCAATAGTAAGCATATTGATGCACTGCTCAGCCAATCATTGCAGCATGCACGGCAGATAATGTACTTTCTGAGGTGTCGTGCAGCATCCGGCAACCCTACGCCAATGGCTCTGATATCACGCTGCCGCTCAGGTCACAGTAATGGGTGCACCAGTGAAGCTGTCCAGTTGCGTCGTACTTTACAGCACCAATATCATACACACATTTGGAGACTTTAAGTAAAGTAGCACTTGCTTTACTTTATCGCACTTTTACGCGGCACATGAAGGGTGCGTTTCAGATACTGCGATCGCTACACGAGGGAGTTGACAAATTTTTACGCTCGAAGAATCTTTTTCGACGTAAACTTAGAATCGAACTTTTTAGACTAGGCCAGGAGCCACATGCGCCGGACTTCTACACCAACACCACTTTTGAAAAAAAAAAAAACGAAACAAGCGCTGGCGTAAAAATCGATCAAACTTGGCGCCTCGTCGCAAATGGGCTATTTTGGATTTTAGGAACCGAGGCCGCAAATGACCGCGCCTGTGCGCGCCGCTTACCAATGTCGAGCGCAGCTCCCAACGGTCTCCTAAAAAACGGCCACTTTGATTAAAACGAGGTTATTCAGACGAGTCCCGAATGGCGAAAAAAAAAAAAAAACTAACTCATAACGCCGGGGTGTACGGATCAGCGCGAGCACACACAAAACGACATCTCAAAAACACGCCAGCACTTGTAGCAGATCCGTAGCACGAGTGCCACAGTCGAGGCAAATAACAGCGAGCCAGGCAGTACTCACAGCAGGCTGCCGTTTGCGCCGCTCGAAACCGCCCAGCTCAAATTTCATCGGCGGCCAACGGGGAGCCGTCAGCGTTTGCATAGCAGAGAGGGGAAACGACTCGCTTTTTTTAATCGATATACGTGTCATTGAGCAACCCGACTATCAGGTCGCCTCGACAGTGCGACGACGAGAGTTTTGGAACTATCGACACGCGGATACTCCGACAAGCGCGTTTCTTGCCTGGCGCCCGCTTTTTGTGTTCAGCAGCTAGGCTATGCGCGTACCCCGATAAGATTGTCCATCTTGTGTAAACACAGTTCATTTAAAGTTATGCTAAACGCGCTCGACAAATAATGCATTCCTCGCAGAGAAGACGGCGAGCTCGGAAAAAGCATACGGTTGCCGTTTCTTGACCAGTGGCGGACGTTGCAAAACGGGGAACCAGCGCGGTGCACTGCAACGTAAACTTGCGACAAAAAAATTTCCGTCTCAGGCGTGTAAGACGCCATTTTGACGCTTGTCAAGCGATAGTTGCCAGCTAAGAGCGTCGCATTTGAAAGAGTTTGCGAGATTTAAAAATTGACGAAACACCCTGGTGTAGAAGTTGTTTACGTTATGACTAAAATTTTGAGAGAACTTGGTTACTATGTTTAATTACGCTTTGCAATAAAAAAACCCTTGTGTTGTTCTAGTTGTGTGCATGACGCTGTTGTAGTCGAATCGAAAACGAAACCTACTACAAAACCGCTCAAAAGAGTGCTTTTGTTATGTGGTCATTCTATTGCATGCTTGTACTCCTGAGTCCCGACTGCCTCCTTCTGTGGGCATGCGATATCTATCGGTGTTTTTGAACGCGGGTCATTTAGAGCTTTTGTTTCGCAAAGCTTGAGATACGTTGTAACGAGCGGCTGCAGATTTAATTCGACCAGTTGGCTTTCTCCAGTGCAACAGCCTTCTAATCAGCCGTGCTCGAACACGGAATGCACGCAATGGCCCTTGAAGCTCGTATATCGCGGCGGCAGACGTCTTGAGGAATGGGTGAGGAGGGAAGCGACCGCGGACGTAGAAGAAAAGAATGATGAGATGTTGCAGTCCACTTTAAAGACGGATTGCAGGTGATCTTCGGAAGCGATAAGATATTGCGCGCCATATATCGTCGGGCACTTAAATGAAAGAATATGCATCACCGGGACAGCCAGGTGCCTAGGAAGTCTTGTCAAGAGGCTGTTTGAACAGCGTGGTATACAAGTTATAATTAAAAAAAAATGCACGCAAAGTCTGAGTGCCATAATACTGAACGTATACTTATAATAAAGTGGTGCAAATAGAATGTGTACATTCTGTTTCATCTTTCATTCAGCATATTTTTGCCAGTTCTGCAGGACAAAAGCATCTTCCATCAATTTTAATTTACCCTGCCCTGAGTGACTTGGTTCCAATTTAGGCTCACAAATTTTCTTCGAAGCCCCACCTAACCTTCTGCCATCTTTGACAGCGCACAATTAGCATTTTTTTTTATTTTATGCCTGAAAATATTCCCACAATTAAAACAGCCAATGCATACAATATTGTACAGCTTCCAAGAACATTTCCGACTTGGCAGCTACACCGAAATAGCATGGAAAAATATAACTTTTCATAAAGCCAAAACCGTGTGGACCCACACATAATGTTCTGATTGAACAGCACGAAAAAAAAAAAATCACTAAATCATACCAAAGTACCCAAAACGCACGGACCGCGCACGCCCAAAGTGGGCGCTTCCTATCCGAGTGTTGTTCTTTTGTGTTCTGCACGCGAAGTCAAATTATGCATTAATTCCGACTCACCCATGCTCCGAAGAGAAAGTGTGTATTCGGGGTGTCTTTCTGTCTCACCACAACAATTTCCATCTACACTCTTATTCCATACTCTTATGGTAGGAAATTCGTCACCGCCATGCCGGGCTGTGCGCTGAAGTACTAGAGCTGACGTCAAAACCTCAGCAGTGCATTTTTTTTTTCTGGGAGGGGAGGGGGTCACGTCTATTTTGCGTAGGCCATAGAGGAGTATGAAGACGTCCAGTGAGCCATTTACGAAAAGGTGCAAGAAATTAAGTGAACTTTTTAAGAAGAGTTCTGTTACAAAAAGCCTCCAAAGATGGCGCAACCATCGGCTGTTTCGGGATATTTCTCCTCCTCCTTCTCTCTGAACTCCGAGCTGAAATATCAAGTTGCGCCTAGCCTTCACGTTCGCGGGACGCTGTCTGGGCACTCTCACTCTGCATTCCTACCTCCATGAAGACACACCTATTCCTGTACCTCAACGCTTATTAAACTCAATTAAAAAACTCACTTAAACTCCACGTTAACAAAATCCCACTGTTTAATCGGCCACTTGAATAAGACCAACAAAAAAAGTTCCACATGTGATAGTTCTATACATGCCAAAAGAGACTGAAAGGACTCTTGTTTTATTTATTTACGAGGAGCGCATTATCTTTATTATCGCGCTCTCGTTTAGAGCAGTCATGCTTAATCTTGACCCCGACCACCGTGACCCCGACTATCGGGTGTCGGCGCAATAAGCGGGTTTGCTTACGTCACAACTGTAGGTGATCGAATACTAGAGGCCAGCACGCATTAAGGAAAAGCTGGATAATTACGTGCTCGTTCGCTCTACTTGACCCGAACCCTTTCACGAAAGATGAATGCCCCCTACAAGCGATGGAAATTCTGGCGTATATCTCGAGCGCCTTTTCTCGCTTTATCGCTGAGCGCATGCCACTTTCGGTTCACGAACTCTGTGCACGCTGTCAGCGTTACATGTCGCATTCATGATAAAGTGCATGACGAGCTGCTCGGTTTTCGAGAAATGTAAAGCAAGCAAGCCAGTTGACGATTCGAAATGTGGGACAGTTAGACCCCAAAGGCAGCACTCTAGAAAGAGTCCAATCTTGCGCCCTTTACCTGATCCGCTGTAGTGGCGTAGCCATGAATATGGGGGGGGGGGGGGGGGAGGAGTTGAGACCCTCCTCCCGAAATTTTTCCATTAGTTTGCTTGCGTATATATACACACGCACACATTCAAACGCACGCACAAATAAACATACATAAAATATAATAGACCCCCCCCCCCCGTGAATTTTTTGGCTATGCCCCTGACCAGCTACGACGTAGGGAATAAGTTACAGTAACCACCTTCCCCCGCAAGAAGAATTTGGTCCTCCCACCCAGGAACTTAATCGTGCTATTAATGGCATATGGGTGGCGTTAACCGCACATCAGGCGACAAACATGGGTCAAGTATGCTTGCGATGATGAAAATCACCAGACAATGAAGCCAATAAGCTGCTTGATGGGCCAAGTGGTCATTACGACACAGATGTAAAGAAAGTGAATTGGACGACAAGACAACTTCACGGCGACAGAGACTGAACCTGCAAACACCGGTTTACGCTTCCGGTGCCACAGCGGTGGTCGTCTTCTCGTCAACATTCTGTGGTATTTATGAGCATGGGAGCTTTATTATGTACTGGTTTTCATTAACGTTGCGTCCAACAGAAAAAAAACGAGCCCTCATGATTTCGTTCATTCATAGATAACAGAGATTTTATTTCGGTAGACACGATGCCTTGAGGTATAAAGTATGCAAGGGCTTGGCTGCCCACTTGTCATTGAAACATATCATGCTACGTGACGCCAGCTGGCAAAGAAAGAGTGTTTCGCACTCACTGTCATGGCTGCGAGTGGCGCCGACTATTTGGGCGTTAGTTCCACACGGGCGATTTCATAGTGGCCGAGGGGATGAGCATCCGTAATCCGAACGTTAGAGGTTAGGTCCCTACAAATTTTCTTTTCGTTGACTTTACTTTCTTCACATATCTATCTATCTATCTATCTATCTATCTATCTATCTATCTATCTATCTATCTATCTATCTATCTATCTATCTATCTATCTATCTATCTATCTATCTATCTATCTATCTATCTATCTATCTATCGATTATCAATATTATTGTTATTATTCTTTATTATTAAATAATAAATTACCTCGTGATCTGCTGTTAAATTTTTTTTACTCCTTTCTGTGCACCGACAAAAGGTCTTGAGAAAAAAAAAATGACGATCGATAGATCCACGAGGTGAATGATGATGAGATGGGGCGAAGCTCCTGGAAGTAATACCGTGAAATATTCTTCCGTTAATTCGCCTAGCGATATGCGCGCTTCCCCGCCGCTTCCCATTGTCGAACGTTTTCAAGATCTGCTTCGCGACGTTGACGTGCTGCCTCGGCCTCTCGTTCCCGTACGGAAGGATCTTGCCGACGCTGACGTGCCGCTGCAGCTTCTTGTTCACGTACGTCGGGATCTTGCCGACGCTGCCTTGCTGATTTGGCTTCTTGTTCCCGTACAGCAGGATCTTGGAGGCGACGTCGCGCAGCTTCCCGGCGTGCTTCTGCCTCGCGTGCTCTCACATCAGGGTCCTGTCTGCGAGCGCGCGCCGCTGCTGAGCTGCGCGCCCGCCTTTCGGCATCCTTATCCCTACGAGCACACACCGACGGCAACGAGCATCGGCAACTAAAAACCTGTATCGATATTGTTTTGATTATAAAACCATTGCTTTAGAAAACACCTGGCGTCTTTCGTTAAGCAGCTGGCATCTTCTTTTTGTTTTGCTTTAGAAACATCTGGCGTCTTTTCGTCTTGCTTTTAGAAAACATCTGGCGTCTTTCGTTGGTTTATTTCATCAATCAACGGCGTTTTGAACAAAACATTGGCAGCACATCCACGGAGTGAATGATGGAGAGTGGGGCGAAGCATTCGTCCGTCCACTCGTTCTCGGCTCAATGCTCGCTAAACATTTCTGAAACTAAGGAGGTTACACCCAGCGAGTACAACGTAGCAACCCTTCATGTCAGATAGTGTTCAATGTACATGCCAGTGGCTGCTAATGGGGATCGCAGCATGCGCGTTAACTTCGCAGCGTGCGCGTTAACTTAAAGCCGAATGCTCCTGTCTCTCATTCCCCATTAGCAGCCATTGGCATGTACATTGAGCACTATTTTTTATTGTTCAACAACGCACAGAAGAAATCTCTCACCAGCACCACTTTGGAGGTCAAAATGTTATACTTTGTACATACTACAACGGCTACGAGGGACGAACGGGTGCGGCTATAAGGAGCTTCGCCCCTAAAAGTTGTTAACGATTGAGAGTACGAGGTATTCGACTATGGGATTGCCGTATAGATCACTCTAACACTTAGTTCAACGAGTCAGAGGAAGTTCCGAGGACTGTTGAATCAGAGTACTTGGTACTCTACCACAGAACACCAATACACTACCACTTCTCTACTATGGAAGAGATACATGGCGTCCCTGTGACCAACGTGAAAGAGGAAGCGTGTTTATAAACAGTAGTCAACGATTTAGAATACGAGGTATTCGACCATAGATTGCCGTATAGATCACCCTAACACAGGAAGTCCACGGGACTGTTATTGTCAGCTACGACTATCACGTCTACGGCTGTCATAATTTACCATACAGACACATATTTCTGTCACTGGCTTATGTAGGCACAAAACTTAAGCGCCCAGATCAGCTTCATCATATATGCATGACCAACACTCAGCCAAAGGGACATTTTATTCGGAAGCGACGAACTTTTATTTTTTAAACGCCTACATCATTTAATTTAGTGGAACAAAACTGAAGTATTGCTCTGAGCAGAAGTCATGCTTCTGAGCGGAACTAATGGGCAGCTAGGTAGTTCTCCTGGCTTATGCTTTCCTCTTATGTTTCTCCTTGCCTCTTCTTGTTTTTTTCTATAGCTGTATTTTCTATTTTTATTGCTACAGTAAAAGCTAGTTAATCCGGATGCAGAGCGAAATTAAAATGTCCAAATCAACCTAATTTCGATCGAATTATAGAAAGTATCAAGAAACAAATATCTATTTAACCTTTTTAATGGATACGTAAATCCTGTATTTCGCGAAAGAGCCACAAGTGTGCGCGTGGTTCCTCTTATTATGGGACGAGGGGCAAAGGTTCGTCACAGCGCCTCCCTCCTATTATGTCAATTTGTGAATCTGACTTTGTGCCCTCTACCCACTGAATCCCAGCGCCCTCCCCCTGATCATGCCAATGTATGGGGCTCAGTTTGTGCGTTGTGATTTCCACCGACACAGCGCCCTCCTCCCGATCATGCCAATGTGTGGAAACGACTTTGTGCCCTCCCCACACGAAGTCACAGCGCCCTCCTCCCAATCATGCCAATGTATAGGGCTCACATTGTGCGCTCTGATTTCCACCGACTCAGCGCCTTCCTCCCAATCATGCCAATGTGTCAGGACGACTTTGTGCCCTCTTCCTACTGAGTCACAGCGCCCTCCTCCCAATCATGCCAATGTATTGGGCAGACTTTGTGCGCTATGATTCCCACTGACACAGTGGCCCTCCTCCCGATCATGCCAACGTGTGATGATGACTTTGTGCCCTCCCCCCACCGAGTCACAGCGCCCTCCCCCCGATCATGCCAATGTATAGGGCTCACTTTGTGCGTTGTGATTTCCACCGACACAGCACCCTCCTCCCGATCATGCCAATGTGTGGGAACGACTTTGTGCCCCCCCCCCCCCCCCCCAAATCATAGCGCTCTCCTCCCAATCATGCCAATGAGTGGGGATGACTTTGTGCCCTCCTCCACCAAGTCAGAGCGCCTTCCTACCGATCATGCCAATGCATGGGGCTGACTTTGTGCGCTGTGATTTCCACCGACACAGCGCTCTCCTCCCGATCATGCCAATACATGTGTGGGGATGACTTCGTGCCCTCTCCCCTCCGAGTCACGGCGCCCTCCTCCCGATCATGCCAATTTGTTAGGATGAATTTGTGCCCTCCCCCAGCGAGTCACAGTGCCCTCCACACGATCATGCCAATGTATGGGGCTGACTTTGTACCCTCCCGCCACCGAGTCACAGCGCCCTCCTCCCGATCACTGACTTAGCGTCTCCTACCTCTGTTTGATGACAAGGGGAGGCGGCCGCCCGGCTACCCCCGTGCTCACGCATGTATGGCAAAAGCAATGCAAAAGACATCGTTAACTCTGATCGTTCCCGTGTTGTCGCGCCACCTTGGTTCGGTTGTCCGCAAACGCTGTTTCCACTACTTTGCTCGACTAACTCCGAAAACAATCCCAATCAACCAGGTTGCGGCCAAATATGTCCGAATTAATGAGAGTTTGATGCCACTGATAGATACATATGCCCACCGGAACTAGATAACGCGTCTGAAGAGTCAATTATCTTAATTACGGGTGTCGAATGAACGAGCTTTTATAGCATTTGTTCATCTTTCGCTTTCATGTCTTTCGGTCTTAATTCCTCTTTCATTCTTATACCTGTCTCTATCTCTCTTTTTTCTATTTATTTTTCTCCTTTATTGACGTTCTCTCTGTCTGTCCTTTTCATTGCGTTTCGTTTACTCTTTCTATGCGATGCTTTACTCTCTCCCCTTTTTCTTTCCATCTCTTCCCCATCACTAACTTCCCCTTCCCACCCCTTTTCACTATGCGCTGCTAGCGTGCCCATGGGTAGCCAACTTGTTAGGGTGTTCTAGCCTTGAGATCAAGGCTAGAACACCCTAACACCCCTAGAACACCCTAGAACACGCGAATTTGGATTCCATCTATTGAATAGTTTTTTTGACAGGAATCTCTTTGCTTATCTATTTCTCTCTGTTAGCACTCTTTCTCTCACCCGTCAAAGTTATCCCAGGCCACGTCGGAGAAATCACTGCAATAGGAGAAAGTAGAAAGCACAAGCCTGTTCATGATGACGATCATTTCTGTTTCCGATTGGCAAATTATGGCGAACTTATGGCGCTTTTAAAACCATCTGGTGGGGCTGGTTCTCTTCATTATACGGCGGGGAAAACAAACGGGACTGCAGCTTTTTTTTATGCCTGTATTCATTCGTTGTCATCAACCACAGCATCAACGATGTGTGCAACTGCGCATGTGCGAGCAACGTTACTAGTAACGTTGGATGCGAGCACTTCACCTAGCAGACTCATGAACTTAGGACGTATAGTCGGTTGCAATTTTAGAAGTCAACGGCGCGTCCTCCTCAAAAGCGGATGCACACAAGCCAGCACCAATGGGCGTGTACCACCAGGCTGACGTCATAAGCCGGACGGCCGTTGACCCCGCCTGCAGAGAACGTTGTCGAGAGCACGAGGGGGTCTATTTCTTTAGTCGCCGAGGTGATCGGCTGCCGACCCTCAGTCGCCTGGTTGGGGCGTCTCCCGACTTCTTAAGTTATCCTATCCAGCGGCCGTGGTACTAAACGTAGTATTTCAGGTGTCTGCAAGGCAACGCACTCGCAGCTGCGTGAACAGTGTTATGCCTGCGAGTCGACAGCGAACGTCCATGCCTCTGAAAAAGGCAATCTGTGTCAAGGCCAGCCCGCGAGCCCACCTGACGCGAACAACTCAACGGCGTCAACAGGCGACGGCGCCTTTCTGGCGTGCACGTGCAGTGAGTCACCTCAGCAAGCGAGCCCGTCGAGTAAACAACCGGCGTCTTCCTGTCCGGCGGCTGACGCAATGCCTAGCGACGTCAGTCGTCCTTGGGTGCAGCCACCTGCAGCGCAGCCTCTCCAGATTCGATGAGAAAGAATGACGTGGCCCAGCGGCAACCCCCATTGGTGGAGTCTGACCTCATGACCAGCGGCGCTCCTGGATGGACATTTGGGTTGGACCCGGTGCATATAAAAGAAGCCCTGCGGCGCGTCGCGAGCAGTCCTATTTGAGAGCAGACCTATGTGTTAGAGAGGAGAGCTCGGCTATTCGAGTCTCTGTCGGCCCCAGTGCCGAATTTCTAACGCCTCTGTATATATGCTGTACATAAACCTTGTTTAACTCACCGTCGTCTCGTCCGCTCGTCTATCAGCTCTGCGCAGAAGCAGTCGCGAGCTGAGACACCTACGCTACCAAACGGCTGGTGACCTTCCCGGCGGAATTCGAAGCAGTGGCGCCTTCGGGATCGTGTTGGCGTCGCCGTCTTTCGAAACAGTGGTTGCAGCGGAGAGATTTCGAGGTGCCCTTCGTAACGTCGTCGGAGGTGCGCGTCGCAACAACAGACGACGTTCCGTTCGTATTGCGGTGCGGTTGATGTGTGCAGCCAGAAACGAAGCGTGGCAATCGAATGGAAAGGCTGTCCGAACGGGGACCGATTACGCTACCGCGTTCCACTTTAGGAGGCCAAGGGTTTTCCCGAAGCTTTCGGGTGTTATCATCACTGAATACGCGTGACAACTATGCGCGACACGCGTGGGCGCCGGTATAATTTTGTGTACCGAAGTGCGCGAAATGTTTGGCATAAATCGGACTGTACGAAAATAGAAGAAAATTGTATACTGGAAGCCATTTGTCGGCAAAAGAATCAAAGCTCACTCGAGAAATGTATTTTTCTCTTGGGGCTCACTCGAACTCGCACTTACCAAAACTCTCCTCAGCCGAACTCACGCGCACCCAAATTTATGTGGCTTGAACTGGGCGAGTCGTCTCAGGAGTCCGTTAGCGTACTATGAACTTTTTCGATCATTGTCTTATTAATTTACAGAAATACTGCAGGTCACATGGACCATGCAGCAGTGGAAATGCAAAAGCATCAAAACATTGAAAAGAAGGAAGATAACAAGCACTAATACTAACAGAAGCTGAAAAAATGAAAGTAATACAGATTGTGAGAAGTCGATACAAATAAATGCGCGTGAATATACTACCAGTCAAAGAAACTATCATACAAATGAGACAGAACCAATTATTATTATCCCTGGGAAAATGCACTGTTTACAAAGTAACCTAGGAGGAGGCATTTGGCTGTGCTAAGGACCTTAGTTGGTCAGGAGACAGATTGTTCCAATCAGAAATCGTTTGCGGAAAGAATGAAAATTAAAATAGATTTGTTTTGACAAAATAGGTAGTCAAAGAAAGCGCATAGGTGTGACGAGTGCGTCGTGGTGTAAGTGGAGATAAGTAAGGTGCTGGGTCGAGCCTGTTAAGCGTTGATCCTTTGCCTGGACTGCAATAGCAATAAAAAAAAACTGTTGGGTTTCTATAAAGTACGTAACGGAAAACTGGGGGCCATATAAAGCAAAAATAAACAGCACAGCCTCTCGCTGGATTTTTCCAAGCACGGTATTATTGACGTTGGTGTATGGGTCCCATTTTATTTATTTATTTATTTATTTATTTATTTATTTATTTATTTATTTATTTATTTATTTATTTATTTATTTATTTATTTATTTATTTATTTATTTATTTATTTACAAACACTACATCTTGCACAGCAAGATAATGCAGAAGTGAGTACAACACAAGATATAATACAATACATTAAGTCACACTAAATCACATTTAGTCGCATTAAATATAACACAAATAAAGTACACACATTGGGTATACACACTGAAGTATACACACTGAGTGGGCAGAACATCAGGAAAGTATACATAGCTGATCAGTGAAGAAAGTTTGGCAATTGTTCAACGAATTCATCGTTAGACAGCTCGCGCAGGGAGCCCGGGAGACCATTCCAAGTATCAATAGTGTGAGAAAAAAAGAAAACTTGAAGCAATCAATGTATGACTTCAAAAGAGCAATGTTAAGGTGCACGGTGAATTCTCCTTGTGATTCGAGAAGAAGGGTTAGTGAAGGTAATGGGTGCATCAATAAATGTTTCCCCATGAGCGATCTTATGCAACAGGACAAGATGGTCACAAATGCGTCGGAGAGCCAAACTTTTTAGCTGTAATTCATTAGCATATATTGCAGGCGAAAAATGGCGATCATAACGCTTACATATAAATTTGGTGGCTTTTTTCTGAATAGAATCAAGTATATTTATGTCATTGGAATGATGCGGTGCCCATACGACAGACGCATACTCTAGGAGAGACCATATTAGAAATATGCTACTAGTTTACATTCTTTAGTTGCAACTCGAAGGTTTCTCTTTAGGTAACCCAGCTTTCTTAACGCCTTATTTGATATATATTCAGAATGTGGGCATACCATTTCAAGTCCGGGGTGAAAGTAACACCGAGGTATTTGAAAGTGTCTACACTTTCGAGCTTGTGGTTACAACTAAAATATGAAAACCTTGACGGATGCTTTTTATTTGAGAAAGTCATTGAGACTGTTTTTTTTTTTTTGAAGTTCAGTGACAGCTGCCATGTCTTACTTCACTCGCAAAAACGGTCGGAAACTTTATTTAACTGCAACTGATCTTGAGTGCTATAGTCACATCAGAATATATGACACAGTCATTGGCATAAACTCTCTATTTCACAGAAGTACCAGCAGTTACTTTAACGACGTCGTTTATATAGATGATGAACAGTAATGGACCCAGTTCCGATCCTTGTGGTACAACGGATGTGACTATGACCTGACATGAAAGCACGATTAAATGCAACAAATTGTGTTCTTGAGCTCAGATAGTCCTGTATGCAGTCTGAAAGTTCAGTGTCATGAATTAGTTCCTTGATTTTAATGAGAAGCTTATTATGGCATACTGTATCAAAGGCTTTCCTATAGTCAAGCTGTCCTCTGGCATTAAGTGTGGAGGCAATATCGTGGGAGAATTCTAATAATTGTGTCACCGTCGAAAAGCCAGGACGAAAGCCATGTTGAGCATGTGAGAGAATATTCTGTTCAGACAAGTACTTGATGATATATTTATAGATGATGGGTTCCAGTAATTTACAGGACGTTGATATTAATGAAATTGGCCTATAGTTGCACACCACCTGTTCATTGCCATCCTTGTGTATGGGAACGACCTTGGCGCACTTCCAGAGTAATGGGACAGTAGATGACTCAACAGACTTTGTAAAAATGGCTGCTAAATACCGAAAGGTCCATTCAGAATAGCGTTTCAAAAACATATTAGGTATACCATCTGGCCCGGCGCTTTTCGTTGTATCAATTTTGAGTACAAGGTTACGAACGACCGCAGTAGTAATTAGCACGTTTGGGAAAGGTTGTGGAGATGAGTTAGTAAAAAATGTGGGACTACGCCCATCATCACGTGTGAACACTGATTTAAAATAGTCATTAAATGCTTCAGAAACGCTAAGATTGTCCGAGCATGGTTTATCGGAAATAATGAGGAAGGACAGCTCTTACTTGGGGGATTGATGGCTTTCCAAAACTTTGACGGCTTGTCTTTCATGAACGACGACAAAGTATTATTAAAATAGAAGCTTTTCGCACTTGACATAGCAGATTTAAAACTACTTTTCAGTTTAGGTAACACAGATAATTTTATTGGATTGCCAGATTTGGAATGTTTACGAAGACGCCTGATACGGCGAATCAGATGTATAATGTCGCGAGTGTACCAAGGATGCTTAAGATTGCGTTTTATACACTTTGTTGGAATTTAATTAGCAATACAACGGCCAACAATCCATTAACTGAGCGGTTCACTAGTATATCGACATGGTAATGGCTGGCGCTGTTTAAAAACTCATCAAAAGAGGATGCGAGTATCCCGATTATGGAGTTATCATCAGCATGCTCGTAGTTCACAACAGTGTGGTGTAAAGGAAGGTTAGGTACAGTCATTAAGTTAAAATCAATTACAACACCCTTGTGATCCGACAGGCCTTCGACAATCTCACAATGATAGCCATATTCTTTATTATGCTCATTAATTAAAACAAGATCAAGAATCGCATTTTCGCGGATTGCAGAAGAAACAATTTGCGTCAGGTCTAAAGAAATAGTTAAGTCAATCAAATAGTCACAGGTGAGCTTGTGTTGGCCATGTACTGATAGAGTTTTCCAGTCTATGGCGGGGGTATTGAAGTCCCCAGTGATTAACATTTTGCAACCAATTAATTTTTGTTTGACTATATAATCCATGAGATCAGAAAAGATACCAAAACCCGCATCAGGTGGGCGATAGACAGCTCCAATAGCCAGCGTGAGACCACAAATCCTAATTTTACACCAAATAGATTCACAGTGGGTTACATCGGGGAGTACAGTGAATTCAATGTCTTTTTTCACAAAGAGCGCAACGCCACCACCACGACGGCCACATCTATCTTTTCTCAGAACATTGTAACCTGGTGGTAAAATTTCTGAGTCTATGATATGTTCATTAAGCCAAGTTTCTGTTAAGCATATTACAGAAGGATGATAGCATGCAACGAAGGGATGAAAGTCGAAACGTACTCAAGTCAAAGTGATAGAAGCGTACTCAAGCTTAAGCCAGATCAGATGTTAATAAGCGAAGGGTTTAACATATAGTTGAATGTTTACGTTTGTGTCGTACTGGATAAGATTGCGAAGAACAGCAGAACATGTGTTCGCAATATGGGTGTTCCATATTGCATACAACTTTAGGTACCCATATTCGCTGACCGCTGTTAAGGGTTTAGAACCAATGAAATAGGAAAATTTAAGTGGGTGAAGTCTTTCTGTGACGCGAAGAAGTGCAGTCTTATCAGTGTTTTAAGTTCCACGCCACATTCATCACACCATGTAAGGATTTTACTGAAGGCTACGTTAAGCGCGCGTTGAGCGTCTGTGAAATGAATATCGCTGTATAAAACACAGTCGTCTGCAAATAAGCTTATCTTTATTGGTTAATTGAAAACTGAGACTAAGTCATTTATGTAAATGAGGAACAAAAGTGGCCCCAGGACACTGCGCTGGGGCACCCCTGAAGATACCGAAAGAGTGCCTGATGTTTTCTCATGTATTTCTAGATATTGTGCGCGGTTGCTCCAATGGGCGAAAACCCATGAAACAAGAAAATCGGGAAGGCCAATCATGCACAGTTTTTGAATTAATTTGTCATCAGGAACGCGGCCAACGGCTTTGCTGTAGTCTAGGAAGATCATGTCGACCTGACCACTCCTGTCAAGAACAAATGCTAAAAAAAACATCAACAGAAGCCAGTTGAATAATGATAGAAAATCTTTTTCTAAAACTATGTTGGTGTGGTGACCGTGTCATTGTCATCTAAAATTTAGTTTTGCAGCTAGTCAAAATATTGTCACGCGTGAAAAAGAAAGACTTCTGGCAAGGAATACCGCGTATATATAGTCGCAGATCATTGACGCAACACAACCAAATAGCCTGAGCGAGAGTTGACGACGACGACGACGATGATGATGATGATGATGGCGGTGGTGGTCCAAAATGAATGGCTCACACTCACTCTGGGGGATTCCCAAGAAACGATTATTTAGATAGTGGATCACGTATTACTTTTAAATCTAATGAATTTTAAAATGGTTAGAAGAAATCAAATTTTACTAATTGAGAGATTTCCAATCAAAACCGCCTTCATTCGATTCAGAATCTTTGTACAGCAGAAAAGATATCCCAGTGACAATTACCTAATGAGGAGGCCAGGGGGCAATATGCTCCACGAGATTACAACATGAACAAAATATAGATACTGGGCCTTTTTAACGCAAATATCTCACATAATCGGCGCTTTGAGATGAACCTTTTCATGGTGTAGATTCAGCTACGAGTTATCAGTCGCTTAACTCTAGTAAAAAAACAAACATTTTATGAAATACGCGACTTGCATGATTATGAGTACTTTTATCAAGAGCTACCGGCGAGAACGTTTGCGAGTGGAGGTCAGTCACGGCATCCGCCCCGCAGCTCCCGCCTGCGACCATTCAATACTGAGGTGGCTCATGAACGCTTCTGCGAAGAGGAGGTGTCTGCAAATCAACCCTCACGAGTCGACTTACTATACGACTCAAACTCGGGTCTGGCTGTGATTCTGAGTGAGGTTGTATGAGTAATATTTTGGTCAGCTTGACCCAAGTTAGTCCGGTTGAAGAAAATTTAAGTGAGTGTGAGTTCGAGGGCGTCCAGCTAAGAAAAATTGTGACGAGTCTCAGACCGAGTGAATCCAAAACGCAAGATAGGTTTTTTGAATAAGTCTGAGTGAGCTCTACAATTTTCGTCGACCTATGCTGCAAATAGAACAAAGTGCAAGAGCCGATATGAGGCTGCAGATGTCTGTCGTGGGCAGCGCACAGAATGAAAACGCCTGAGCGAAGGAACCAGGACAAGCTCTGGACAGTAAAGTCCTTCCTTTGTGTGTTTTCATTTTGTGCGCTGCACACAATGAATAAGTTCCAACTCCCCCGCCTTTCGGGTTCTAATGCGTACATAGGTCGGCAATAAAAGATGGAGCTCACTTCATTCATTTATTCGCGAAACTCTATTTGTGCTGTGAAGCCCGGTCTTTTCAGACCGAGGCGGGCCGCGTCCACGTCGGTACCATCAGGCCGAGCCTCGTGGCGTCATCGTGGACCTTCTGGACTCGCTTAGACTCCAACTCAGTAAACTTTTTCTTCAACCAGACTCATCATCATCATCAGCCTGACTACGTACACTGCAGGACAAAGGCCTCTCCCATGTTCCGCCAGTCAACTCGGTCCTGCGCTTGCTGCTGCCAATTTATACCCGCAAACTTCTTAATCTCATCTGCCCACCTAACCTTCTGTCTCCCCCTAACCCGCTTCCCTTCTCTGGGAATCCAGTTAGTTACCCTTAATGACCAACCAGACTCACTCGAACTCAAATTCATGAAAATATTGCCCTCCCGGACTTACTCAGACTCGCGGCCCCGATTTGAGTCGGAGTGACTCGAGTGAAATCGTGAGTGAGTTTGCCGACCTATGGATCGACACGCAGTCGCACCCTGTCTGTCCTGATATGGTGTTCTGTTTCTTTTTTCTGGTAGCGTATAAGGGCTTTGCCTCCGTTCACTGACTTCCACTATATGCGAACCTCGACATTATGTTAAAGGAGTGGCCTAGCTGTACTGCCGCATTGTCTAACACTGCATATACACAATAGCTGTACGTCTATCGCGTCATTGTACTCATAATGACAGGAAATATCTTCATGCACATGTTTTAGCCTCGATTGTTTACGCACCTGCTAGTACGAGCTATGCGGCGCCTTGAAACGAAACAATGGACCATAATAACCTACGTTCTGTATGCCCAGAACACTATAACAATGTCGAGTAGAACGAGGGGCCGACGGCTTAATTTTTCCGTCCTATGAAAGCAAAAAAAAAAACTCCCTGCGCATATAAAAGTTCTGTTTCAAAAGTTCCCGGAAATTTCTTTCATAAAATAATTTATTCAATATCAGTTTACGATTCTTACAGATCTTTTCATCGTACATTTATCATGATTCACCATGCATTTGCCAACGCTTTGCCCAATAATTGAAGGCGCGCGCCCTGGAGGCCGTTAACGAGAACATCCTTCAGTGAGGTGGACGAGGATGATTTAACCGCCTCCGGCACCCCATGCCGAGTTACTTTCAGGGTACCTTCGAGGCCTAGCCAGGCCTGTCCACGCACTATAGCACGTAAACAGGCCTGGCTAGGACACCTGCCACACCCTGCGGCTGCGCGGGTAGCGCGTGGATAGGCACTACCGCAACACTCTGGACTTGAGTTAAAGCGATGCGTCCTAAAAAATTATGCCAAAAACGTGAGCCGCGCATGCGCTTCCCTACCCTCTGATTTTACCCTCCTCCTTCGGTACGAAGGCGAGCGTCTTTGACGGCCGCCCCTTGCAAACACGGTAATTCTCTTACAGGTGCCTCCGAGCAGCCGTGATGTCACGTGACATAGCGGTACGGTTATGTCACGTGACTGAGCGGTACGGATGTGAGCGGTGTCACGCGGCGGCCGGTCGCAACACAAGGCGCAGAAGGTATGGCCTCCGAGATTGCCTGCTGGCAGGAGGCTCCCAATTGAAAAGAATGGGACGTTCCAGGCATAGTCTTTTTAGGAGGCATTGGTTAAAGCATCACCTTAGCATGTGTGTTAATGCTACCTCGTCCCCGCATGCAGCACAGCCAAATTGAAGTGGAGCGATAACGCGCTTCGCACAACAGGATACTTTAGTCCCCGGGTTTCTGACGGTAAAAATGGCACGTGAACAGAATGCGACAGTGATTAAGTGGAATGCAACGACAGGAGTCCAATAATAATAGCGACCTATTTTACAATAATAGCGGCTTCCACTTCCGGAATAGAACACGATAGCGCAACCGGGCCCTGTTTTCATTGCGTTCAACCATGCCGCAAGGAAAGGAACTCTAAGTGTAACACCGACCGTTTCAAACTATTCTAGAATGTCTACACTGCGTACAACTTGCCCAGTACGCCAGATTTCTTCGTTTTTTTAATTGGCGAAGTACTCTTCCGCCACGCACGTGCACCTTACGGGACACACTTATGGCACACACAGCTGCACACTTTACAAAGTGTGCAGCTGCACACTTTGTAAAAGGGTGGGCAGCCCGAAATCACCCACTTGTTGCATAAATCACTTGTTTTCACTGCCGGTGGGATTCTACGATTCTGACACGCAACATCACATCTCCCTCCACAACATGACATTGTATTTTTTTTTTCAAAAGAGTTTCAAGCCGTGGTGTAGTTGGATGGTATACGACATCTGCTTGCTATGCCGATGACCTATATTTTTGTTTATATGTGGGTTTTAACGTCCCAAAACCACCATATGATTATGGGAGACGCCGTAGTGGAGGGCTCCGTAAATTTCGACCACCTATAGGCTTCTTTTACGTGCACCCACATCTGAGCACATGGGCCTACAGCATTTTCGCCTCCATCAAAAAAGACTGCCCATGTTCGATTCTCAGTGCGAACTGAAAATTTTTGTCACTTCACTTGCATCTTTCTTGATTCCTCGGTCCCGCATGAGATGATTTTTTGCACACAACCAATGGCACCGACGCTGGAATCTCTGTGAAACGAGCTCTTTGACGCTATCTGGTTAAACACCTGCGTGGCCGTGTACCTTAAGCAATGTCGGGAAATGTTTGGCAGACTAAAGACGGGGGAGACTTGTTAGCTCTTTGGGATAGCAAGATCAATCATACGTTTGCGAGATTAACGTATTCTTAACATACAAACGAAGTGCCTCAGATATACGTTCGCTGCAGGTACTCACTCGTGCGTGATCGAATCACACCCAATTTAAAACCACTGTATAACAATAAGAAAAAAAACAAATCAGGAGAAATACAGTAACAATGGTTGTTTATACGCACATACACACTACACGAGGATACAATTCAACAGCTCGCGTAATTTCCTTGCCACAAACTGTTTATGTACGTTGCTTAGACAATCTCGTTGAATACATTTCACTCGTACATCGAATGTCATTTGGTGTGGATATCGTAAAAAAAAACTAACATGCAAATACGTCATAGGGTAACAGGAGGGGGGGGAAAGTAATTGCGAACGCACCGCATGACAATATACAGCCACACAATCGATGGCGGCTGTCACACTCGTGCATGGACGACTCGTGCTTGATCTCGTCCAAGGCTCAAGTCCACGACTAATCTATCGCTCTGCCCGGTACTTGATACAATCACTGTCCGGCTAGGAGATGGCATTTCTTCGCTGGGTTCATCGCCGACCTCCGGGAGCAGTTGAATGCGGTGGCAAAGGGCGCGAAGTTGCGCACTGCCGCGTTGCAGGGAGGCGATGAGCGGAGTGGCCCGTCTTCCTGGCACAGGCTGAGGCACATGGTCATGAAGAAGACCTGCTCGCCGGTGAACTGCTCCATGCCCTTCAGCCGTGGCTGCTCGGTACCCCTGACGGACTGCGAGGGGAGCGGCCATTGAAGCGACACTACTGAGAAAAACGCTTCTTCTATAGGAATCGGTAAATGATTCTCTCGCATAGGACAGCGCAGGGTTCCCGTTAGAGGGGACGTCCATCGCATAGCCCTACCCGTTTCTGTCAGGTGAATGTAAGAACCAGATTTCCCGCCCCCCTTTTTATAGGCAGCTATAGGAGGGTGCCTCCCCCTATTCAACGTATATAAGAGGCTGATCTTGCGCCCCCCCCCCCCTCTTTCCTCTTAGGCAACTAAGGGGGGGAGGGCGCCAACTCTACCCCTCTTTCGTGATACCAGGAATGTCTTTCGTGATACCAGGAACGCACTCAGAAAACAGTGCGGTGATAACTGAAACAAAGCAAAGAACGAGCAACGCGGCTCACGAAGTGCTTCTTGTGGGGTGTATAGCCCGTTCCTATAGCTTCGTCCGAGTTATTGCCGCGCTGTTTCCCGTCGGAACATGTCCAACCAGCTAGCCAACAAGATACGAAAAATACGCTTTGTAATCCGTGAGGTCACGCGTGAATATTTCCGCTCAAAATTTGAAATTCAATCATTGACCCCGATTTTCACCTTTATTAGCAAACCTGTGATGGTGAAATAAACTACGTTACATTTTTACAAGTGGAATTTGTTGATGTAAACCAACTCGTTGTTTCACTTTACAGCCTGTTTACATTCTGAATTTTTCTTGGCTCAAGCGTGGAGATTGTGGCGCGAAGCCTAAATATAAGAATTCAAATTTGACCTTCTCCGCTAATAATGAACTTATGACACTGACACTCATGACATTACACTTCTAATAATGCAGTTTATCAATCAAAAACAACTCGATTGTTCTTTCTATTTAGTGCCCTTTAAAAGGGATATCAACACCAATTTTCGAAGCATAGTTTACTACATAGTACAAGTCTCCCGTATACAAACACATCGCTCTGAGCAACTCTGAAGCTCAGTAATTTCTGATAACACCTTCTACTGATCTTTTATTTTGATAATAGAGTCAATTTTTGACTCTATTATTTTGATAATAGAGTCAATTTTTTGATAATAGAGTCAATATCGACACTATAGCGTGGCGTCAGTCTGCAGTGTCGGTTCTGGTGACTTGAAATTCTAGCACAATGTAACTTCCTGAACCAGAGACGACGACAGGATACCAAACATACAAAATGGCTGCTTGCACGTGACCAAAACATTCAAAATGGCTGCTTGCATCCGCAACGGAGCCGCACAACAAAGCGACCATGGAAACGTCACGATATATCTTGCGCGAGCACGTGACGGGAAGCTCGTGACGTAATTTCCGATTCATGCGTGCCGCCATATTAGACTGATCAAGCGACGGTTTTGCAGGTTTTCCATATGTTGTGAAATGACTCATGCTGGTCATGAAACGT
The DNA here is from genome assembly GCF_013339725.1 of Rhipicephalus microplus. NCBI lineage: Eukaryota > Metazoa > Arthropoda > Arachnida > Ixodida > Ixodidae > Rhipicephalus > Rhipicephalus microplus. Next base: position 76,591,601 of record NC_051169.1, read on the forward strand.
TGAATGTATCAGCCCATAAGCGTTTTCATCCGTGCATATTAGACTGATCAAGCGACGGTTTTGCAGGTTTTCCATATGTTGTGAAATGACTCATGCTGGTCATGAAACGTTGAATGTATCAGCCCATAAGCGTTTTCATCCGTGCGAATTTAACGTAGCACTGTTTGTTTATATTCGATACGGATACAATACTACAACGTTATCAGTCCAAGGTGGGGGTGCTTGAGTGCATTAAAAAAAAGCCTTTAAAATCATGTTACAAATAATTTTGCAGAATGCGCTCTCACTTACGGCTACACTTTCTAGACTCTTGAGGATTTTGTCCTTCAGGTAATAAAAAAAAACATTTTTGTGCCAGTACCCCTTCAATCACCGACGAATGCATAGCCTCAAAACGCTCCCAGCGTCACTGCCATTATTTTTTTAGGGGCGAAGCTCCTTAAGTCGTGGGTCTGTCAATCCATTTTATGTATGTAGTAGTACGTAACCACCGGTGGCACAAACACACTCTAGAGCTGGTTTTGCCACAGGGGATGCGAGATTGGAGATGGCGGTACTTGGGAGTGTTCGTTAGATGGACGTACAGAAGGATGGCCAGACAGACTAGCAGACGGACGGATGGATGGATAGACGCGCGGACGTATGGACGGATGGATGCACGAACAGGCAGACAGACAGACAGATGGATGGGCGGACTCATGGACGGATGCATGGACGGACGGATGGACGCATGGATGGACACACTGATGGTTGCGTGGATGGACGGAAGCAAAAACAAATGGACGGACAAAAGCACGGACGGGCTGACGGACGCTTCGTCTCACACATCATCATTTACTCCGTGGATATGCTGTGAATGTTTGCTGGTGGGAAACGCCCGAAAAACGAGTTTATTCGGGTAAGCATGCTGCAGGTTGGCGCGAAATCCATGCGTTGAGGTTCTTGTGGACACACACGCATCATCCACGAAATATTAACGGATTTAGCTTATATAACATATTTAATATAACTGCAGTGGCACGTAGCACCACTCGAAGCGAAACCAGCTTTGATTTCTCTGTAAACAACCAACCACTTCCCTCTGGCACTCGCCTCTCTCGGCACTCTCTGAATCCGAAACTGCGGCTGAGCACTTAAAAACCGTCTCCAAATAGTTAGCCGTTAATTGCGTGCTCGAGCAAATGAGCTTGCCAGCCGTGATAAGTGGGATGTTATAGCTACTTGATACAACAGGAAAAAACGAGATGCAAATTTTCAATGTCACTGTTGCTTTAACCTAGAGCTCACAACTAACGTATTTTAATATGTGCAAAAATAAAAAAAAAACGTCATAGGTCGCATCTTTGCCTCTTTTCACACTTTTTAGACGGAGCTTTAAGAGTCACCATGGCCTCCTTGATAGCGCTGCCTGCACGCAATCTCGGAGGCCATGGAGTTGATATTATGGTGGCGATGGCATCGTCCTTGAAAATCCCGGCGTTGGCGAATGTGCGTAAATGTGTCCCTCCAAGGTGTGTGCGCCGTTTTCCAGTTTTACAGAGATTCGACAATTTCTCGATCATGGGCTCCGATATTTTGTCGATGTTATCACGTTGCAACATTTCATTGTTGTTAAGATGTGAAGTCTAAAAAGCTTTCCGCCGTACCTAACCCGAATAGGGTGCTTTGCTCCCTCAAAAGATGAAGTGCGTGCAAAAGTTTGCACACATGGCAAGGCAAGATTGGAAGGGGGGGGGGGGGTGCTTTCCTTCTTGGGAAGGAAAGTGCATTTTTTTTTAAGAGTAGCTGAAGGAATGCTCTCTGCCGGGGGCAAAGCACCGATCCGTACCTACATAAATCGACTTCCTTCCCAGACTGTGCCGTATACTCCGGTGTGCAGTATTGCTTAGTTTATGCGCATACTCAACAGTTACTGCGCATACTGACCGAGTCTTCTGAGATTGAATTCCGTGTTTGCTGTGAATTTTCTCAAGTTTACTTCTGAACGTGATGCTTGCACGTCGATTGTACGTGTAATCGCATGCCGGCACACACTTCAAAATGCTGGTTAAGTCAACAAAATACGATTTTGCTCACTATAAATATAACTATTGCTCCCTTGAGCAGTAACCGCGAGGGGAGTGAGTATCAGTTTGCCCCTTCGCAGTTAGCCCCAAAAGGGAGGAATCGCCGTGGCAGGTTAGTTACTCCCCTAAAGGAGCAACCTCGACGCCATTATTCCTCCTCTACTTCTTAGAGTGGTCCGATCCACCTGTTGTCACGATGCGATCGACGCATGTACGCTCTTCCCCAAGCGGAAAAGTCCGTAAAACGTCTCTTCATTTCAGAAGCTCGCCTTATGGCAATACCAGTTGTCCCGGCCCCTGCCGAAGCCTTGCTTCAGCATCAATAAACAAAGAAACGGTCCAGGCAGAGCCGTGTGGCCAACGTTACTTTGACATATGCTGTGTGCGTCGCCTCCAGCGCCGGCAAGAATGGGAACGCGTCATATTTCTCATTGCTGTCGGAGCAGGCCATCATCTCTGCCAGGTGGTCCTGGTCGTGGGCGACCAGCAGGTCACCTAGCGCCGCTGCGTTGAGCAGCGCAGTGATGTCCATGGCGAGTAGCAGGCCGAGAGCATAGGCGAATCCCAGGACCTCCGAACAGCATGGCGGGCGTGCTCAAGCTGTAGAACAAGGGAGGCTCGGCAATCGCGGTCGCCAGTGAAATGACGCCGTGTCCTGGGCTGTATGTGGACGCCGAGCTCGTGTCCAGACTGTACACCAGGCTTGCAGCCTTGTACCAGGACCTGCATGTACGGAAGGACGTGGCAAATGACGTTCAGCGGGGAGAAGCCCGAAACACAGGGAGGCGAATGTTCTTGTAATCTGACGTGTTTGCTCAGAAGGATATTGCTTCACATATAATCGAGTCGACTGATCATTGTCACCATTATGGATATTTTGTGACAATGCAAGGAAATAAGCAGCTTCTGTTTCTGCATTTATAGAGTCGACAACTGACTGATATTTTGTACACGTTAATTATTCTAACGTGGCTAGTAATTGACCAAATTTTAAAAATGCATTCGGTGAAATTCGCCACAGTGTCTCGTGGGAGAAGCCACAATTGCCGAGCATCTCGAATTATTTTGACGACCTGATGTTGTTTAATGCGACACCGAATTGCAACATTTGCGTGAAAGCAGGCGACAATGAGTCAATGACGAGCGACGCAGAGTGCGTTGTCGGCTCGTATAGATGGATGACTTGCACTGACGTCATCTCAATAGCATTGTTGCTTAACCAGCAATATGTTGCGTAGTTTCATAGTTCAGGTGATGTAAGGCGCAGTGATTCTATAGCACAAACCTCGATCAGCAGCATTCCGAGTGCGTCTCGGTGGCACGTTCCACTGCGAGTTCTCGCAGCATTTTGTGGCATTGAATATCGCACCACCCGCCACACCGCTCTTGTGTTTATGGTGTTTGACTGCTCACCCGAAGGTCGTAGGATGCATGGCCGCATTTTTAGCGGAGGCGAAAATGGTTGAGGTCCGTATACTTACATTCAGGCGCACGTTAAAAAAAACCACATAACAAAATTCTGGTTTTGGGACGTTAGCCTCTTCGGCCGTGGTGTCACCAACAGCACATCAAATTTACCCACGCACCTCGGCAACCAACAATAATTTTTAATTATTGTGGGAGTATTCGTTCAATGAACCCTAGTGCAACCTAGAACGCCGCTGTGGCATTTTCGAGGAGTTTCGAGCTTCCACAGATGCAGCAGATTGACTAAGCCATGGGTGATACCGAAGTGGGTAAGCTGAGGTGGGGCGCCATTTTCTGGACGAAATCCTGAAGCTGTTGCAAAGGTATCCACACTGCTAGATTAGAGGTTGATTCAGATTTTACGTATTCCTCCAAGTAGCAGAAACAAAGAAGCCATATTTCTAATTTCACGAAAACTGAGCCCTGATGACCTGAATTGACGTCAGGCTTGTAAATTGATAAGTATTGGTATGGAGAGAAAGGCGTTTAAGATTATACTTGGACTCAAAGTCAGGCGTACAAGATAGAGGCGAGTCTGCATGGGATGTCGCTAAACATCGCCTTCTATACCCTATCGTGCTGATCTCTCTCGCCCTATATCGATATTTACACCACTGACTCAAATTTGTGGTGTTCTGAGGGGATAACTATTAGAAAAACACGCAAAAAAACTTCATTGACAAAAATTAAACTTTCAGGGCGGAAAAGGTTTAACCCCAACAATTATTGACCCGAAAAACCAACATCAATCTATAGAAGAGCCTCATTGTTTGGTTCCCGCTTAAGTAATTTCCGGGCTCCTTTACCATTAGCAATCGTGAAAATTAAATTAACCTTATTCGAATCATACGTTTATCTTTCGCGTTTTTTTTTTTCGGAAACGTCTCAACGGGGTCTGCTATATACCCACCAGAGTAGAGAGCGACGCTGCGTTTTTGACGTCACGCGTAATTAAGGCGAGATCAAAGTGCAACGTGTGAACATAGAGAATACATGTTACGTACGGGTTTTAGTACCGCCTTATTGGGCTGATAACGTTTGTATTTTTCCTATTTAACTAAACTGACAGTTATGAAGCGCGGAACCTTGGGCAAGTTGGTAGGACATAAATGAACACATAGCGCAACCTAGAAGTGATTTACAGGTTAACTATAGAAGCAATTAAAAACAGCAGAATATAGCGCCCTTCTTTGAGCGTTGCTAGGTAATAGGCAAGCACCACGCGCAATTTAATTGAAGCCTATCACATAAGCTAGTTTGACGATACGTGTGTGTGTAAGTTCCCCATCAGTTGCGCAACTGCAGAATGAGATTGCATATCTTGATCACTTTTAAGCGGCGTGCTTGTTTCCAGCTCAATCAACAAGTGATAAGAACTTTGTTGACATTGTATTGCAGTGGTTGTTAACCTCACCCTTCTACGCATGCCCATTCATTTTTTTTTGCCTATATTTATACCACTGCGCTATTAAATCATTGTTGAAAGTCGGCGCTCTTTTCTGTGCTTTATTGCTCCCGTAGTTAAGCTGTTACTAATTCTAGGTTGCGCTGTTCGTATATCCAGAAACCGACAGTTTTATGGTATAGACGCTGATGTGACTCTCATCCGTGGGTGACATGCTGTCCATGAGGCGCGTAGCTGGGCTGCGTTCCCACGTCCTAAAACCCCAGTGCCTTTCTCTCGGAACGAACGTCAAGCGGCGAGAAGCAATGAAGGTATAAGAATGTGGCCCCTTCGACTGTCCGTGAGCCAATGTCCCTACATGCATTTCCTCCATTATGGCTTGCTTGGAGAGGCGGCGTGGCCGACTGACCGCACAGATCGTCACTAAGTGATTAAGTCGCTAATCCTTTGCTGCCCTTGGAAAGACGGCAGGAAGCACTCATCCACCAACTTGTTCCATGAAGGACCCACGTCCGATCTCTTCAGTGAAACTGATCGGATGAACATTGAGTCAGCAAGTGCAATGACCATATTGTAGCGATGCTGAGGCAGACAGGTTAAAAAACAAGCGTATTTATTTGGGCGAACTTGTGCCCACGATTCTAAAGACTGGGGTGTCCAAGTCCGAGTAGCCGAGTGGCACAGGTACAACTATCTTCCTCTTCCTCGTTGCCGGAGCGCACGGACGCGTGGCGCATGCCAGCCGGGTCTTGCTTGTGCTCTTGCCACGATGATTGCGGCGGGCTACTTGAACGTGGCCAACCTGTCGCGGCATTATCCCCCTCCTCAGACGCATCGTCCCGATGCTTAAGACAGTGAAGAGATACATGCGCACTCTCACTCGTTTTTCGACGATCTGTCATGATAGGGTTTCATGCGGACTACGTGTACCACTTCCGTGGGATTGCGGCGTCTTGAAGTCACGTGTCCAGCGGTTCTGACTTCATAAGTGACGTTGCTGATACGGTTGAGTACTTCATAAGGGCTGAAGTATCGGCAAAGAAGCTTTTCAGAAAGTCCGCGGCGGCGCACTGGTATCCATATCCACACTTTGTCACCGGGATGATAAAGTGCGTCACTGCGTCGCTTGTTGTACCGACTAGAATCGACGTGCTGTTGGTGGCGTATTCGGTATCTTGCCATTTGCCGTGCTTCTTCGGCTCTTTGCAAGAAGTCATCAGTCAAGAAGTCAGGTGGATAGCTGCTTTCGTCCTGTAGTGGTAACATGGCATCTAGCGGGGTGGTCACTCTTCGGCCGAACACTAGTTCGAAAGGAGCAACGTGGGTTGTTTCTTGAACGGCTGTATTATATGCGAATGTTACGTAGGGTAATATTTCATCCCACTGTTTATCTTCAACATCGACATACATTGATAGCATGTCGGTCAGAGTTCGGTTGAGGCGTTCGGTTAAGCCATTTGACTGAGGGTGATACGCCGTTGTTCTTCTGTGATCGGTATTTGTCGTGCGCATCAGGCATTGCATTAGGTCTGCAGTAAATGCGGTGCCCCGATCCGTAATAACGACGATGGGCGCACCATGTCTGAGCACTATGTTGTTCACAAAGAACTTGGCGACTTCGGCAGCTGCCGCACTGTACAGAGAGTCAGTTTCAGCATAACGGGTCAGATAGTCTGTGGCTACGAGTATCCATTTCTTGCCTGCACACGATGTCGGGAAAGGTCCTAGGAAGTCCATGCCGACTTGTTGGAATGGGGCATCTGGAGGGTCTATTGGCTGCAGAAGGCCGGCTGGTTTTACGGGTGGAGTTTTGCGCCGTTGACATTGACGACAAGTTTTCACGTAGCGCTGCACTGATGCGAGCAACTTAGGCCAATAGTATTTCAGGCGAATCCTGGCGAATGTTCGGCTCACACCCATGTGTCCAGATGTTGGCTCGTCGTGGCATGCGTGCAGAATTTCCTCTCGCATGGCTGTGAGCACGACTAGTAAAAACGTTTCACCATTAGGTTCGAAGTTCCTCCTGTAAAGGACACTTCCTCGAAGGCAGAACGCGGAGAGCCCTTTGGAGAATATGCGAGGGACTTGAACGCCGAGACCCTGCAGGTGTTGTATAAGTGCCAGCAAATCCGGGTCATCTCGTTGTAGTTGAGCGATTTCGGATGCGTCGACAACGCCTAGAAACGGGAAGTCTTCCTCTTCAGGTACACTTGGATCGACGGGAGAGCGTGACAGGCAGTCGGCATCACTGTGTTTCCTTCCAGATTTGTACACGACCGTAATGTCATACTCCTGCAGCCTGAGGCTCTATTTTGCTAGTCGACCTGACGGGTCCTTGAGATTTGCCAGCCAGCATAGAGCATGCTGGTCACTGACAGCCCTAAACGGTCTACCGTAAAGGTACGGTCGAAACTTATTGCCCAGATGACTGCAAGGCACTCTTTCAGTTGCAGAGTAGTTTGCCTCAGCTTTTGAGAGTTGATGGCTGGCATAGACTAACACTTTCTCTTGACCATTTTGCCACTGGACCAGGATGGCGCCGAGGCCGACATTGCTGGCATCGGTATGAACTTCAGTGTCGGCTGTCTCATCAAAATGGGCAAGTATTGGTGAACACTGTAGTCGTTTTCTTAATTCGTCAAAAGCTTTCTGTTGTTCGCTTTCCCATGTGAAGGGCACGTCGTCTTTCGTCAGTTTTGTACGAGGATCCACAATCTTTGAGAAATTTTCAACAAATCGCCTATAGTAGGCACATAAACCCAAAAATCGACGCACTGACTTTTTGTCTCTGGGTGTGGGGAACCTCTGAACAGCGGCTGTCTTTTCGGGATCAGGACGAACACCATCGGAACTAATGACATGTCCAAGGAATCGCAGCTCTTCGAAGCCGAAGTGGCATTTTTCAGGTTTTATTGTCAATTTTGCTGACCGGATGGCTTCCAATACTGTGCGTAGTCGCTCTAGATGTTTGTCAAACGTTGCAGAGAATACCACCACGTCATCCAAATACACTAGGCGTGACGGCCATTTCAATCCGGCAAGGACAGTGTCCATCATTCGCTGGAACGTTGCTGGTGCCGAACAGAGGCCGAATGGAAGCGCTTTAAATTCGTAGAGGCCATCTGATGTTACGAATGCCGTTTTTTCACGGTCCCGCTCATCGACCTCTATTTGCCGATATCCGCTTTTCAGATCTAAGGAGGAGAAAAACTTTGCGGATCGCAACCGATCTAGTGTATCGTCGATACGTGGCAAGGGGTAGACATCTCGTTTAGTTACACTGTTCAGTTTTCTGTAGTCGACGCAGAATCTAAGTGTGTTGTCTTTCTTCTTAACGAGCACTACGGGGGACGCCCATGGACTATTCGAAGGCTGGATGACATCATCTGAAAGCATCTCCTCCACTTGCTTCTTGATAATTTCCCGTTCTTTCTGTGACACCCGATATGGATGCTGGCATATAGGCCTCGTGTCGTCTTGCGTTATAATTCTGTGTTTCATGATTGACGTGCGCTGGACCTTCGAGGCACTTGAAAATCAATCAAAGAATTCTTTTACCAAGGCGTAAATTTGTTTCTTTTGACTGTCCGGAAGGCTCTGATTGACGTGACGATAGTTATAGCGCGAGAACAAAACGACGACACAGAGACAAGAAGGACTTTGTCCTTCTTGTCTCTGTGTCGTCGTTTTGTTCTCGCGCTATAACTATCGTCATGCCATACCAACTAGCCCAAGCTGCCACACTTCTGATTGACGGTCACGGATGTGTCGATGTTGCAGGCCACTGGTCGAGTGGTTGATGTCGTTAAGCTGCATAGTTCAGTCGCCATACAGAAGTCGTGTAAATAGGCAATAGCCGTGCCTTGAGCGATGTGTTGAAGTTCATAGGAGAAATTTGTGAGTAGGACATCTGCACGGCCTTTCGTCAAGCGAACAAGATCCCTAGCTACGCAGACACCTTTGTTCAAAAACAGCCCTACATTTGTATCCGCTATGCCTTCGCGGTTGTACAATGCGTCATTTTCTACGAGCACCATTATACTGCAGCGTGGTGGCACAGTTACGTCATTATGAACAACGCGTAGAGCAGTTAGGCGTCGTTTCTCAGATTCTTCCACAGGTATAGCTCGTTCAGTCGAAAACAACACGCTGGATCTACGCAGGTTAATTACGGTGCTATTAGCTCGCAGAAAATTCATTCATATAATGAGTTCCCTTGAACATTCTGGCAGCACAATGAAATCGGCCACGTAAATAAAGCCCCGTATTTCAAGTCTTGCAGTGCATCTGCCAAGGGGCGTAATAATGTGACCGCCTGCCGTGCGTATCTGCGATCCACTCCACTGTGTCACAACATTGTTTAGCTTTTTCACCATCTTGTGACTTATCACTGAATAATCAGCATCGGTGTCGACTAAGGCATTCAACTCCCATCCTTCCATTCTCAACCGCAAATCTGAAGTAGCGTTTTCGTTGCTGCACCCATCTACCGGAAATACGCCGTCATCACCCTCAAACCATATTAGAGGATCTTCGTAACTGACGTTATCAGCGGCCTCACCTCCACAGGTCGCTTGCTTCAGTTTTCCGGGAGTGGACTTGGAGAGCGATGACCAGGCTGCCTTGAAGGTCTACGTGGGCTGGAGGACCGGTAGCGCATAGGCGATGGTGACCGTGACCGGTGTGTGCGTAGAGTTGGCGAGTTCTGGTGCGTGGACAAGTACTCCTCAATCTCCGCTGGTCGTTCGCCGTTTCGGAGGCACGATGCATACGACGGGAAGCCTCTTAATCCAGCCTGTCGGTAAAGACAGAATCTGTACAGATGACCCGCTTCCCCACAATGAAAACACAGAGGCCTGTGCTCGTGATCACCCCAGACGTCACTTTTCCTGGGCCTACGCTCCACATAGTGATGTGTGCTACGTGCTCCTGGGGGCAGATAGGTAGCTGTTGGTTCCCGCGGACGAGGTGCGCTGCGTGCCGCAGGTGGGAGAGGAGTCGTCGCCATCGCAACTGCTGCATTGCTGTGTACGGTGGGTTGTCTGACAACCTCAGAGTATGTTCGGATAGGTCGAACCGGCTGCAGCTCACGCTCTGGCTCTCGTATCACCTGCCTCAGTTCGTCACAAACAACGTCCGTAATGGATAGTGCAGTTGGAGTCTGGGGCATTTGCAGTCTGCTCAGTTCTTCTCTAATAACTGATCTAATGAGCTCTCGCAGGGCTTCAATGTCGTTTCGCACGCCTCCGGAGAATACCTGTGCAGATGCGCAGTTAAGATTCCGGTTGTACTGCCGAGCCCGCTGTTCCAGTGTTTTTTCGATTGCTGTCGCTTCCAAGTAAAACTCAGCAACTGTGCTTGGAGGGTTGCGGACGAGAACGGCGAACAGCTCTTGCTTCACTCCGTGCATTAGATGGCGCACCTTTTTATCCTCAGCCATGTTGTAATCCGCCCGCTTGAACAGACGGACCGTGTCCTCAATGTACATAGCAGCACTCTCGTTCGTGAGCTGGTTCCTCGATTGAAGAGCAGCCTCCGCCTTTTCTTTCCGGTCTATGTTCGCGAACGTAGCCACCGCTTGTCGACGAAATACCTCCCAGGTAGACAACGAGGTTTCATGGTTCTCAAACCATGTCTTTGCGAAGTCTTCCAGGGCGAAGTATACGCGACGAAGCTTCTCTCTTTCGTCCCATCCATTCAAGCTCGCCACTCTCTCGAACAGGTCCAACCAATCTTCAACATCCTCGTACGAGTCGCCGTGGAATACTGGTGGCTGGTGCGGTTGGCTAATGAACACTTGTGTCGGTGTTACCTGGGTAGTCATAGTGGTGGCATCCATCGTTTGAATTCCCCTTGGTGTAAAGTGAAGAGGACCGAACTCCGGTGAGTCACCTCGAAGACGGCGACTTGCCCTCTGGTGTACAGGAGTCACTTCCACGGGGTTCATACGCTGGTCGTCTGGGCTATGCTGTCTTGAGATCGCGGGGCTTCGATTCACTACCCAGCACTTCCACCAGAAATGTAGCGATGCTGAGGCAGACAGGTTAAAAAACAAGCGTATTTATTTGGGCGAACTTGTGCCCACGATTCTAAAGACTGGGGTGTTCAAGTCCGAGTAGCCCAGGGGCACAGATACAACTATCTTCCTCTTCCTCGTTGCCGGAGCGCACGGACGCGTGGCGCATGCCAGCCGGGTCTTGCTTGTGCTCTTGCCAGGATGATTGCGGCGGGCTACTTGAACGTGGCCAACCTGTCGCGGCAATATGGTGACCGTGTGTTGGCTGTTGCCATGGTGGGTTGTTTCATGTGCGTGATTGGTGTTTTAGTCAAGAAGGAGGAGCCTGACATGACTTAAAGCGACGCCGCAAAGTGCTGGAACTCGCCCTGAATCATGATTTTGTAGTTTATCCACCACGCTCGGGATTTGAGGAACTCGAATATCTTATGTTCTAAATAGTTGTAAATAGTGCCGGTAAACCTGCTTGTTTTTTGCTTCCCCAACTTGTAAGCATTGTTTCTTCCACCAGGAGGTGCTCCGCTCTATCACAGGAGTCCGGGTCTGACGTAACCCTGACGTCTCGGCAACCCACGTCAGTGGTGATGCGTCGGGTGAGATCTCGATCCGCAACAACGCATACGCATGAAAACGGTTGGGTTAGTGCGTACGATCTTTCATGGTCTTACTATTTCTCGTCGAAATATACAAAAACGTGAAATCATCGACTTAACAGCCCAAGATGGCGGCGCGAACATGTGCTAGGCATAGGCGTGCGCACGGGGAGTGGGGGCAGGAGGGGTGAGAGGGGTGTGTGAAGCTAGCTCTAAAAGCTGACATGATAGGGAGGGGGGGCGAAAGGGGGGCTCAAAGTGAGCCCCATACATTGATATAATAAGGAGGAGGGCGCTGCGACAAACCTTCGCCCCCCCCTCCTTCCCTTAAAGGAGAACTCTGCACACGCTTTGTTCTTTGGTAGAACAGCCTATAAGAAGTGAGCCAAGGAGATTTACCGCCCGTAGGAACCCTGGATCGTGCGATGGCTCGAGAGCCAGTGGCCGAAGAAGCCACGCTTGTTGTCCACTTTGTCGCCGTACAGGAGAAGCAGGCCACTCTGGAAATCGAGCGGTGCCTCGGGCCAGACGATGTGCCGCATCTTTCCCAGCATGTAGAGAAGTGCGGTGCGTACGGGCAGCTCGAGTGTGGCAGAGGTGCGCGTCGCGTTCCGCACCGCGTCCTCGAGCGCACCTAAGGTGCGCTTCACAGCGTCTAGGTCGGCACCCGGACGATGCTCCCAGAAGTTGTCGGCCACGAGTGCGTTGTAAGTGATGCTGACCTGCGAATGGCCGTTTCGCATTTCGTTCTGGCTCCGACTTCGTCTATTTTGGTACACTGCTTCATACTAAACTAAAGCAATGTGCAAGAGTCACAGCAGTAAACAGCGCTTAGGGATCGATGGAGAGACGCTGGAAGTTGTCGAGGAATATGTCTACTTGAGACAGGTAGTAACCGTGGAGCCGAGTCATGAGAGTGAAATAACTATAATGGGATGGATCACATTCGGCAAGGATTCTCAAATAATGAGCGGTAGTCTACCACTATCCTTCGAATGTAAGGTATGTAACAGCTGCATCTTACCGGCACCTAAGTACGGAGCAGAAATTGGGAGGCTTATAAAGAGAGTTCAACCTAAAACCGGAAGGGAGCGGAGTGGGTCAGGGAACCAACGGAGTTTAAGGACATCAAGTTGAAAGCATAAAGATATTGACATAGGCAGAGTACATAACGCGTAGGCAGGATAACTGCTGGTCATTTAAGGTAACCGACTATATTCCGAGAGAAGGCAAACGTGTGAAAGGGAGACAAAATCAGGTGGGAAGATGAGATCAAGAAGTTTTCAGGTATAATGTGGCAGCCGAAAGCACAGGACTAGGTTGATTGGCGAAACATGAGAGAGGCCGTTGCCCTACAGTGGGCGCAGTTAGGCTAACGAGGATGAGGACCATATGTCAACATGTAGTCCTTGGTCGGAGGTGGAGTTAAGTATACCAAGCACGTGTTGTGTAGGCGTGTAACGTACAGAGCTAATGACCAGCAGTAGAATAAAATATTTGAGTTCTCAGAAACGTATATTACAGCCAGTCTCGCGTCTGTGAAATCTGAGTAAATGGCGAAGCTGGCAAGCAAGTGCCAATCTGGAAGACACATATTGGGCTCTTTTATTGTACTACTTCATCTCCGTATTGCCCTATCTGCTCACTTCCATCTTCTTCACACTGGTTGCTCATTTCCAACACTTGCTGTGCTGTGCTCACCATTAACGTCGATCCTCCTCACCTTCGCTTGCCATTACTATTCCCTCACTAAACGTTGCTATACAAGGCTATGTCATGCTTTATACCCTCACATTGTGTGAAAAGTAAGTGATGCTTCAAGGGTGATGCGCAAGCACAAAGGAATTGAAGCGGCAAGTGAAAACAGGAAACGGAAGAATGGAGGGCATGTGACGCGGGGGTGGTGAGTAAACTCCAAAAGAAATAGAAACGAGCTACGAGGCAACGTGTGAGAAAAGGTTCGTGACGGGGAAAAAAGCCATGAAGGTTCCGGGAGCACCGGAGATGACGAGCTTCGGCGAGCGTGGCACCAGGCTGGGTCTGTACAAAGTCCAGCCCAGGTGGCCTACTTCAACGTACAAGGACGTGACCGGTGGCATGGCTCTTGTTTGGGTGCAGTGACCGGAAGTGGGTTGGTGGACAAAGCTTGTCTGGTGCGGCCTTCGTGGGCCATTGCCTGACCATGGTCCTCGGGATTGTCGGCCTCCCGTGCTGAGTTGGCCGCTGAATGCAATGAAATGGTGCCGCACACGGTAGCACATCCGTTGTCGACGACCGCGCCAGCTGCACCCTTCCTGCCACTCCTGCCCTTCCACACAACGGCCAGATCGTCACAGTGAAAGGACAGTGTTTCTTTTTGTTCCCCCTTATTATTAAGGAACTCCCCAAACTCGTCAGGATTGTGCAGTAGCGTAGCTAAAATATAGACATTTCGGGACTTTCCGCCATGCATGCTTGCCAATCGCTCCCGTAAATATACCTTTTGGCTCATCAATTTTCTATCTGTTCTTCACTAGCGTGCTTCATAAAGTTATCTTACCTCTGACGTGTTCTTGCGAATTCCATTCTCGTCTGCCACACACAAAGTGCAGCTCTCAGATGTAGTGAGAGAGCTTCGTCTTGTCGCGGACGCCAAAAATTGTGATGGTTATGGACGTTAGTCACGTGTTTTTGACTAACGGACATAACCGTGTGAAAGAGTTTCATAATTTTCAGCCAACTTTGAACTTTACATACTACCATTGACTAATTCTATGGTCAGCATGCCGGTCGTGACACGGCACTGAGGAAAGGCTGTGTGCTACACGACTCCCAGCCCCCCCTGCTGATGCACCCATCTGCAATAACTTCTGCGACATTGTCTGCCAGTAAGCTTACCTGGGCAGCGCACATCACTTTCAAATACAGCCTTCCTTGCGCGCCGAGAGTCGCGGTCGCAGCAGCGTAGAGGCGGTTGCTCGTGAAGGTGCCGATTTGCTCCAGGAACCACCAGGTGGTGTGGTACAGCAGCTCCAAAGAGGAGAAGGAGCCGAGCACAGTTTTCATAGCGTCCAGAAGACCACGGCTGCTAACGTACAGTGCGGCGCTCTCGTGCACCATCGTGTCGTGGGCAGCGGCCAGGGCGGACGTCCAGTCCTCGGCCGAGAACATCGGAACAAAGTATGACAGGTCGCTGATGCGGCCATTGACGGGCAACGGGTGCCGCTCGCGAATGGGCGCGCTCATTTGCTTGAAGACGTTAGCCTGTAAAGGCAGCAATGTCCGCAACTTCACTTCCAAGAAGATGGGACCCCGAGGGCCAGAATTTAAGGAATATAAGGTGGTGTCAAGCATGACCATGCTTTAGGCTGATATCTCTAATGAAATGTGTGATTGCAGTATGCGAACAGCACTAGAGAAAACGAAGCCTTCATCGAAGCTTTCTCGCTTCAGGGTGAGCCGATGAAGCTTATGCTAATGCTATATCCTGCCCCTACTAAGAGGGCGAGCATGCCTCCGCCATCTTAGGGATGATACTTTTTGACTATTTTAAAGCATATTTCCCATTCACCAACTCTTTTTAAGCCTCCTTGGGCGGAAACTCAACTTGTATACCAGCTGCCTACTGCTTCAGATTTTCATTTAAATCCAAATCCTAATTTGTATGCCGCTTGGGCGGATATGATGAGGCGCGGGCAGATACAAATGAAATAAGTAGATGTTGAGAGAAAGGCCGTCTTTTCGCGTGACTCTATACTTTTGTCCCGTGTCTAAGTTGAAGGAAGAAATATAAAATCATGGCCAAGTGAGGGTAGAATATGCAGGCTAGATGCTTGTTTATATCAAATTTTGCGCCGATATCCGAGGTAAAACATGACGTTGTGAGGGTTCGACAGTCGTGGCAAACAACTAAATGTTTCGCGTACATTGTTGAGTTTGGTTTCTGGTTGTATTGCACTACAGTATGGTTTCCTTTTTCTTTATAAAAACTCAAGCGGATGCCCGTCAAGATCGATGGCATAAATTCGAACCAGTACGTGAACTCCAAAGCTACGACACCACCAGAACCAATTTGTTCTGTCGCTGTTCTTGCATAGAATATCACAGAAGATTTGTGTTATAGAACGCGAATTCGCCAGTACATGACTACCTAAAATTTTCTCGTGTTGAAATCTCAGCACGCGCAAACGAGTGACGTACTAAACATTATTGTACATGGATGCCTAAAGTGATGAAAAATGACGGAATAGGCATTGGGGGCAGATTTCTGCACCAAAGCTTCGACAACAGGACTTGCAGAAATGTTGACTGTAGTGCCACCCCTGTTCGACCATTTTTCGTCAGTGAAATTATTTGAAACTTTCCAGATTTTTTCAGCCCGTCTCCATTGTACATGTTTGCATTATCTCTATACTCTGATTTCCTAAATAAAAATTTGTGATTCAGTGCCTTTTCTATCCTTTTTATGTAACGTGGTCAGCCACCCACTGTTCCAAGTCGCAGATACGCCGCACTATATTATCTTTAGCGTTCCTTTACCTGCTTGTGTGTAACTACAGAAACCGTGCCTGTAGTGGCCAGGTTAGTTGATATGTCTGTGAAAGTTTTGCCGAGGATTTATGCTCACTATTCGAATTACTCAGTGCAAGATGCACTACTGAACAGCATTTAAGGTATAGCAACTTTTTGGGGGAGTTCATGGCTTCTATAGATACCAATATGCTCATAAAGCACTTTAGAATGTTTAGGTGGAGTAACTTGAGCAGACTACATAGTGTACGTGCTCCGCAACAATGCCAATATGATGCTGGAGATGAATGTGGTCCTCAACACAGCACTCGCCTGTACGTAGGCGCTCCTGGACCGCAGGAACCGCAGGTACGACTGCGAAGCTCCGCCCGAGACACTGCCGTTGCCGTAGATGACCTCGATGAAGAGTTCCACGTACCGTTGGTAATGGGCCTGGTTGAAGCTGTTCTGCACGCGATGCCACAGCTCCGTCAGGGGCTCCGCGGACAGACCGACGTGGAGCTTGCCGCTCCGTCCCGTCATGTCGATCCGGAACCACAGCGGCACGAGCCACTGACGGAGAAGCGAGCAGGCGTGTGAAGCGTCAGTAAAGTATGGTTTAG
Source organism: Rhipicephalus microplus (assembly GCF_013339725.1). NCBI lineage: Eukaryota > Metazoa > Arthropoda > Arachnida > Ixodida > Ixodidae > Rhipicephalus > Rhipicephalus microplus. The sequence continues at coordinate 76,608,259 of NC_051169.1, forward strand.
AGATAATAATAATAATATTAATAATAATAATATAATGATGATGATGATGATGCCAGCCCAGAGCGAAGCACGTAGCAATTTACAACGAAAGCCGCACAAGAAGTGGTCTTTTGGAACCCGTTGTGATTTCTGTTGGGGCGGGCAACTATACTGCAAGTACAGGTGCAGGCATGGGCTTCGGCAGAATTTTGTCTCTTAATGGAAGGGGGGGGGGGGGGTGCAAACCCTCGTTGCATCGCAGGGAAGTATGTGTGGCTTGGGTGACGTGAAAGTATTTTAGCTTGAGGAGGAGGAAGAGTGGCTCTTTCGCCTCCTTCCTCCGCCACTACTTTTGGGTACTACGCCCATATCTTGTTATAATTTTGCGAGGTAGGGAAGCCCCCACTATGCCATTATTCGTCATTCTGTGGGGACCCGCCACACATATGTATTAGGCAATGCTAATGAAATGCCAATGGAATGCTTGTCGATCTGAAAGGCTGTTCGAAATTAAATGCGCTAGAGATTCGCGGCTAAGACGAAAGCGATCATTTTGCGCCCGAAGGCTAAAACTGTATCACCTCATGAATATTAGACTTATGGCTCAAAAAAAATATGCAGATTAGCCAGAGATCATCTCTCCACACAATTCTTTCAAGCTGCCGATATCCCAAATGTTTTCGAAACTTGTAACTTATGCATTGTTCTTGGCTATAAGTTTGAAATAAATAATAATAATTCAATGCTGGTAGAATTAGCAGAGTTAGCTGAATATTCTTCTTCGTATCCCTTACGGTTCGTGAAAAAGTTCTAAACAAGAACACCACGCACAAAGTATATACGGGGCCCAGATGCTAAAAATAAGTTTGCCCTCTGTGTGAAACCTCATATCACAACATTGTTTTTATGTTGCATCTTGCAGGCCTGCACGGCATGTTTTCCTCATGAGCCAACTAAAATTTCAGTTTGGGGCCTCATCTTTTACGTAGTATTTTTCTTTCCTTAATTGCATGTACTTGTGTTGTTTTTCTGGTGTCTATGAGTAAGAATAATGTACGCTTCCTTGTGCTTTTACCTGCGTACGCCAGTTTTTGTATAGTGTCACTGCTCGCCGAGCTGTAACCAGCTTGGAAGCCTAGTGCAGCTCACATGAGCTTTTTTTAGGGGCGAAGCTTTTTATAGCGGCACCCGATCGTACCTCGTAGTCGTAGTAATAGTGTGTAACCAGTCTTACATTTTGACCTCCAAGGTGGTGCCGGTGGGAGATTTCTTCTGTGCGTTGTTGAACAATAAAAAATTCGCAGCGTGCGCGTTAACTAAAAGCCGAATTCTCCTGTCTCTCATTCCCCTTTACCAGCCATTGGCATGCACATTGAGCACTATCTGACAAGAAAGGGTTGCTACGTTATACTCGCTGGGCGTAACCTCCTTGGTGTTAGAAATGTTTAGCGAGCGTTGGGCCGCAGTGCCATGAATACAGTGAACTAGTATATACCATGAACTCGAGGTGGTTGAAGGTGGGAAGTACACCCGAAGCGCAAGCCGTAAGAAAGTGTGCGTGTGCCACCTCTCGTTTCGTCCTTGGAACGTCCGCTGGATGGCGGTGCTTCTATATGGGAAATATATGATGAAAAGATGCGAGATGGTGGTATTTGAAGTGTTGAATAGGTGGACGAACGGACACACAGACGGATGCATGGACGGACACACAGATGGCTGCACGGACGGATGGACGCATGGACGGACGCAGGAGCGGATGCATGGACGGACGCAGGGATGCACGCATGAACAGACGCACGCACGGACGGGCGGATGGACGCACGGGTGGCCACACAGGCGCACGCATGGACGGACGGATGCTTCGCCCCACTCTCCATGATTCACTCCGTGGATATGCTGCCATCTTTTTTCATGCACCGACTTACGGATGGACGGACGGACGATTCACGGTTTACCGATAAAACCCTCCGGACCTTCACGCCAACCGTCATTACTCACTAGTGGATGTGCTGCGATTGTTTTAAAGGGTGGAGAGCTTTAACCACATTGGAAACACCAGGTTATTATTTCACTATTCTAACATGCTATAATACATCTTTTAACGTGATCACTTGCCCGTAATGAGAGTGATTTTGGCTGCTGTTGTAATATCATAACAGCTTTCACTTTATATAACAAATTTTCAACCAGTTTTGAGGTGAGCATAAAAAATACATTTTTTCAAAATAAAATTTCGACAAATAAAACGCTGTAGTGGGATACAGCGAAAGAATTGCAGGGATGTGGCCAGCCAGACAACCGATGCGCGGAAACCAATCGTCTCTGCATACGGCTAAAGAAAGAGTCCAGTGATTGCACATGGCCGTGTTCTCCAAAGGCGGTCTCACCAGCCTGCATGCTGACAATTGAAGTCAGTCTTGAGTGCAAGCTCTTGTGCATTCGTCTGTGAGGAGCAAGCACCGCGAATTTCTAAAATAGTATCCGACTGTAGCGATTAAAATGGCATACACGAACTATATTCAATACAACTGCAATCAACATATAGCATCATTAAATGAGTGGAAAGCTTCCCCCTTCTGGAAACATATGAACACGGCAGTGGCAGACCTGCCTTCTTAAAAAAGGTCGGGAGAGCCACCTGGCTCTGCTAGACCAAGCCCAGTGAGTCACAAAGCCCAGTGAAGCCCTGGATTGAGGACTAACCCGCTTGCCCAGAAACCTTGCAATCAATAAAGTTGTTTGTTTTACCGTGGAAAACTACTCGCATGCTACGATGCCTTGGCTAAAAGTTCACAATGTTAACTATCAGCTGTTACAACCATATCATGAAATGTACCACCATTTATTGGACACAATGTATCAAATGCTTCAACTCGTTCACTTTGATCACTATTTTGCTTTTCCTTTGACGTATGCCTGGGTTTAAACTATCAGTTCTAAAGTTCACTGACGGCCCATTCTATCGCTCAACGAGGCAATCAGCAGAACACTTGAACACAGGGATGGTGTCGCGGAGCAATGTTATGGCCGAATGGGACCTGAAGGCCGAGTAATTTTCCTCTGTGAACGCTGTATGGAGGTAACAAAAGTGCCGCATGTACGTAGTCTGTATAGGTGTATACGAGCGCAGATTATACTTGCACATATATAGAGTATACCTTGCCACTGAGAACGACCAGGGCTTTGAGAAGTTGTGCGTATACGCTGGTGTTGGACGGCAGCACCTGGACGTCAGGGGGCATCAGGAAACTCAACTCGGCACGCATGAACTCTTTCAGTGCTCTGATGGCCGGGACATCGCTAGTTGGTCGGGCCGAGTCGCACAGTGCCATGAACTGCTCGGGTCGTCGTCGCAAAGGCAGGTCCTTGATGTAGTCGCTCATGTTAGGTGGGCTCTGGTTCAAAATTGAGTCCAGGATCGTCTACGAAACGATGGCGTAGCGCTGTAGAAGCTCACATACAAAAGAATCGGCATAACACTTTTTTTTTCAAGTGTCGCATAATGTAGTGTCAAAAAATCGAACAGCGCTCGGCAGTAATCTGAGACAGGAGTAATGTTTGCGCAAAAATAAGGTGCATGCATTGTGGCAAAAGTAAATAGCCTCCTAACCACTACCAGGATCACGGCCGAACGTTATCGTTACACCATCGGCTTCCGCTTCTCGGTAAAGTGAAAGCGTGTTTATAACAAAGAATACGAGTATAATCAACAAAATGACTGTAAAATCTATATAAAAGAATTTATTCAGGTAAGCTGCTCAAACAGCCACACTGTAGGAAGCTTGTATAACACCCGGTATATCTATGCTCACTGCTACCTGTTATAGGCACGTGAAAAATTTTCTCTGCTTATTTCACGAGACACATGCCCAGACTTTACGATGTCTCTTAATGTTCCGCGGGAAGCGACAATTATCTCATCCATACACTCATAACATATGGCCATCATAAAGCACGCGATAAATCAGTCCAACTGGTACATTGGCACACTTTCCCCAAAACGAAAAAACGGAAAACCTTCCATTTCACCAGCCACCCAATTCATATATATATATATATATATATATATATATATATATATATATATATATATATATATATATATATATATATATATATATATATATATGTGTGTGTGTGCGTGTGTGTGTGTGTGTGTGTGTGTGTGTGTGTGTCACCAGAAGAAGCGAACGAGCAAACGAAAAACGATGCTTTTTTTCGTTTGCTCGTTCGCTTCTTCTGGTGACTTATAACTCGACCCGAATCCAGGAAGATTTTCAAGAAATATATATATATATATATATATATATATATATATATATATAATATATATATATATATATATATATATATATATATATATATATATATATATATTGTAACGGGGTTTATTTGCAGAGCAGAACGAAGAAAGCGAAGCATTCAGCAGCGTCCGGCCAAGCTCAGCAAGCACGAGCTTATGCTGATGGCGATGCCCCTGAGGCGCCGAGAAATGCCGCTGAGGCCCCTCTTCTTCACTACAATCGCCCTTCGCAGAAAAAGACGCCATCCTGGCGGATTAGGGAGAAGAAACGACTAATGGGTCAAAATATAGCTTGAGGCGAGAGACGTGGACAGTGTCGCGACCGCGGTAGCATAGGTCTGTGGGTGGGATGATGGGCTCCACGATATAGTTGACAAGTGACGTTTGCTCTACAACGGGGTAGAGCCCGATGAATTTGGGAAGAAGTTTTGCGGAGCAGCCAGCTGCGGTAGCAGGTGCCCGAAGCCACACCAATGAACCACACACGCTCAGCAGCAGTGGCGCCGAAAGGCCTGTCCGGTATCCTAACGACCGTCTTCCAACTTGCAAGGAATTGACGCGCAGCAGTTTCACTGGAGAAGAATACGAAGAACACCTCGACGACCAAAGGACACGTGCTGACCTACGTATCAGGACCATCTTCCAAAGCAGTGAACATTGAGCGCAAATAGCAAAAACGCTCCGCACAGTGGCACCGCGAATATGCGTAGGTGACGAACGGGAGAACTTGGTCCCAATTTGAATGATCAGAGGCGACGTACATCGACAGCATATTGCCAAGAGTACGGTTGAAGCGCTCCGTCATGCCATTCGTTTGAGGGTGGTACGCTGTACTTGTGCGGTGCACGATTCGGCATTCGTTGAGTAATGTCTTCAAGGCGTCAGAAAGGAAGGCACGGCCTCTGTCACTTAAGAGCTCGCGAAGGGCACCATGACGCAGAATGAAACGTTGCAACAGAAACGTTCCAACGTCACGGGCTGTGGCAGTCGGCAGCGCGGCTGTTTCGGCATAGCGTGTCAGATGGTCTATCGCAACAATAATCCAGCGATTACCAGCTAGAGTTGATGGTAGTGGTCCGTAAATGTCAATGCCGACGCGATCAAAAGGTCGACTAGGACAAGGAAGAGGTTGTGACGGGTGGACTTGCCGGAGGTAACCTTTGTCGTTGGCACTGAGCACACGAGCGAGTGAATTTCCGCGCAGCAGCTCACTGGAGCAGGATTAACCGAATGAACACGAGATGACCAAAGGACACGTGCTGACCTACGTCAATCAAGGACCATCTCAAAAGCCGTGCACCATTGAGCGCCATAGCACCACACGCTCAGCAGCAGTGGCACCGAAAGGCCTGTTCGCGGTATCCCTAACGACCGTCTTCCAACTGCAGGAATGACGCGCAGGCACGCTTCACTGCGAGAGGATACGAATGAAACACGCGATGACCAAAGGACACGTGCTGACCTACGTCATCAAGGACCATCTCAAAAGCAGGAACATTGAGCGCGATTAGCACCACACGCTCAGCAGCAGTGGCACCGAAAGGCCTGTTGGCGGTATCCCTAACGACCGTCTTCCAACTTGCAGGAATTGACGCGCAGCCGTTTCACTGGAGCAGGATACGAATGAACACGTGACGACCAAAGGACCACGTGCTGACCTACGTCATCAAGGACCATCTTCAAAAGCAGTGAACATTGAGCGCGATAGCACACACGCTCAGCAGCAGTGGCACCGAAATGACTGTTCGTGGTATCCCTAACGACCATCTTCCAACTTGCAGGAATTGACGCGCAGCCGTTTCACTGGAGCAGGATACGAATGAACACGCGACAACCAAAGGACCACGTGCTGACCTACGTCATCAAGGACCATCTTCAAAAGCAGTGAACATTGAGCGCAATAGCACACATGCTCAGTAGCAGTGGCACCGAAAGGCCTGTTCGCGGTATCCCTAACGACCGTCTTCCAACTTGCAGGAATTGACGCGCAGCAGCTTCACTGGAGCAGGATACGAATGAACACGAGATGACCAAAGGACCACGTGCTGACCTACGTCATCAAGGACCATCTTCAAAAGCAGTGAACATTGAGCGCAATAGCACACATGCTCAGTAGCAGTGGCACCGAAAGGCCTGTTGGCGGTATCCCTAACGACCGTCTTCCAACTTGCAGGAATTGACGCGCAGCCGTTTCACTGGAGCAGGATACGAATGAACACGCGACGACCAAAGGACCACGTGCTGACCTACGTCATCAAGGACCATCTTCAAAAGCAGTGAACATTGAGCGCGATAGCACACACGCTCAGCAGCAGTGGCACCGAAATGACTGTTCGTGGTATCCCTAACGACCATCTTCCAACTTGCAGGAATTGACGCGCAGCCGTTTCACTGGAGCAGGATACGAATGAACACGCGACAACCAAAGGACCACGTGCTGACCTACGTCATCAAGGACCATCTTCAAAAGCAGTGAACATTGAGCGCAATAGCACACACGCTCAGCAGCAGTGGCACCGAAAGGCCTGTTCGCGGTATCCCTAACGACCGTCTTCCAACTTGCAGGAATTGACGCGCAGCAGCTTCACTGGAGCAGGATACGAATGAACACGCGATGACCAAAGGACCACGTGCTGACCTACGTCATCAAGGACCATCTTCAAAAGCAGTGAACATTGAGCGCGATAGCACACACGCTCAGCAGCAGTGGCACCGAAAGGCCTGTTGGCGGTATCCCTAACGACCGTCTTCCAACTTGCAGGAATTGACGCGCAGCCGTTTCACTGGAGCAGGATACGAATGAACACGCGACGACCAAAGGACCACGTGCTGACCTACGTCATCAAGGACCATCTTCAAAAGCAGTGAACATTGAGCGCGATAGCACACATGCTCAGTAGCAGTGGCACCGAAAGGCCTGTTCGCGGTATCCCTAGCGACCGTCTTCCAACTTGCAGGTTGGTGCTCGACCTTTTTCTTTTACACTGTTTTAAACGTTAGCGAGAGACCTGGTTGTCGCTGCTGCTGAATGAAATGGCAAAAAACTGCGTTGCCTGTCACAAGTGTATCCCAACTGATTCTGTGTATTTATCATGTTCAGAGTGCAATTATGAGTATCATCTCGGTTCATGCTCAGGCGTTACCGAAAGCGCATACAAAAAGAAATCGTCTGAAACCAGAACTTCTTGGAAATGTCTGACTTGCAGAACCTCGAATGTTCGAGGTGGCCCGAGTAATGCAAAAGAAACAATGGATCGTGAAATAGACCTTGCTAATGAAATTGCTGAAGTACACGGTAAACTGAACATACTACTGACAATCAAAGAGAAAGTGGACGCACTAGAAGGCATTATTGCCACCTTTGATACCATTGAAAGGTCCGTACAAGCAATGTCCGATAAGTACGATGAAGTAATAGCACAAATGAAAAAACAAGGTGCAGATATAGACTGCCTAAAGACACGAGTGAAAAAGCTTGAAGAACGCGCGGAAGAGCAGAAAATTGACAAACTCAAGCAAGAAATGAATGATCTAGACCAATACGGCAGAACACTAAACCTTGAAATTCACGGGCTTCCGCAACAAATGAATGAAAATGTTCTCGAAAAATTGAACATACTGGCAAATAACTTGAAGCTGCCTAGGCTGTCAGAATCGGATGTAGAAGCCGCCCTTAGGCTTCCGAAAAGAGCAGGGCAAGGCGAGGCTGATAAGCCCGCCCCTATATTGGTACGCTTCACATCTCGACTGACGCGAGATATCTGGCTCAAACAGCGACAAGAACTAAGGAAATCAAAGTCCAAGATCTTTTTCAATGAAAACTTAACTGCACAGAACAAAAAGCTGTTCTGGCTGACGAGGTGTAAAGCCCGTGAGCTGCATTATCAGTTTTTTTGGGGTTAAGAATGGGAAGATGTTCATGCGACGAAGCCCACGTCATCAAATTGTTAACATAAGAACTGCTGAATACCTAGAAAGGCTGCGGTAACTAAAAAAAAACTGAGAAGTTCCTTTTCTGGCCGACTTAATTCATGGCTTTTTTCACACAGTCGCAGAATCATTATGATGCCTTTTCTTTTCGGCAATTAAAAGCTACACGAAACGTCAAACACCTATCCTTGTTAAATCTAAATGCCTGTAGTCTAAGGCACAAACAAGAATCTGTAAGCCTTTTTTTCGATACACTCAAACATAATTTTGATAGCTTGACATTCACAGAAACCTGGTTTTCTGGTGATAACCCTGATGTACATTTCGCTGGATACAAATATATTCAAATATCGCGAGAGAACAGAAGAGGAGGTGGTCTGGCGATTTATATTAAAAACTTCCTCCAATATGAAAATACTTTGGAATACTCCCATATTGAACTTGACTATGAGTGTTTAATGATCGAATGCATGGGCACAATTGTTGTCCCCATGTACAGACCCCCTTCTGGTTCTGTTACTGTGTTTCTTAATTATCTTGAAAGTGTTCTAGAATACTGTTGTCAATCTCGATTTCCTGCGATTTTCTGTGGTGACTTTAATATAGACTTATTGGCAACAACATCTCATAGGCAAAACCTCGTTGATACTTTCTGCTCTTTTGGGTATCAAAATGTAATTAACATGCCGACAAGAATCACAGACATATCTGAAACGCTACTCGACTTATGTTTTACTAACTATCAGCCATGTGAATGCGACGCAGGTGTACTGATAGCAGACTTGAGCGACCACTTGCCCTTCTTTATTTTCTTCAAGTCATACTTGTCCAGACATAACCAAACTATTCAGAATACAAGCATTAAATGCAGAATAATATCTGCAGATAAGATTGCGATTTTTCAACACTTAGTTGAAGGTACAGATTGAAACTCTGTGACAGAGATCAAAGATCCCGTTGCTTCATACCGCCTCTTTCTAAACACTATCAAATGTCTCTATGACATTACATTTCCTAAGACAACGATTAGAAAAACCCGTAGGTCTAGTAAACCATGGTAGATTCACACCTTTTAAAAAAAATAAAAGTGCGTGATAGTCTGTTTAGTGTACTTATCAGAACAAAAACTTGGACACATTAGCTACATACAAAAAAAAATATAGAAATAAACTTGGCACTGACATTAAACAAGCGCGTTTCGCGTACTACGAAAATATGTTTGCTGGTATATCGAATGACTCCAGAAAAGTTTGGAAAAAGGTCAATGACCTTATGTGCAAAGATGATAAATCGGTTATATTGGAGCTCGTGATAGACGGTGAACCATGCTCAGGTCCACCACTTGCAGATAGGTTCAATGAACACTTCCTTAGAGTTGGCGATTGTGGGACTACTGCTGGGGTGAAAAGCAATCATACTTATGTAACTAGCAACATTTCATCCTCTGTTTTCTTGTTTCCCACATCCGAATCCATAATATACAAACTGTTGCAAAAATTAAAAAATAATTGTGCATGTGGCGTGGATGACTTAAAACCCCAGCCTATTAAAGCAGTTGCCCATACCATAAGTAAGCCGCTTTCACATATCGCTAACACAATTCTTAGTTCAGGTATTTTTCCTGATGAGCTAAAGATTGCAAAAGTATCTGTCATCTTTAAAGGCAGTAATAAAAATGACCTTAATAACTATAGGCCTATCTCATTATTACCTATATTCTCTAAAATATTTGAGCAAGTTATCAACCTACGACTTTCAAATTACTTATTGCAAGAAAATGTGATAATACAACAACAGTATGGTTTCCAAAAGAAAAAATCTACTGAAACAGCACTACTGGATATTAAAGAAAAAATACTTGACAATTTTGAAAATAAATTACTTACCATAGGGATTTTTTTCGACTTCAAAAAAGCGTTCGATTTGGTTAAGCACCATATTTTATTACGGAAACTCCCTTCATATGGAATCAGAGGGAAGGCTCTAGAACTTATAGAAAGTTATCTAAGCAATCGGCAACAGTACACCAGTCTCGGCGACACTAAATCAAACGTAGGTAATATCATTTGTGGCGATCCACAAGGATCAATCTTAGGGCCTTTGCTATTCTTGATCCATATCAATGATCTACCTAACATACCGCTAACACCCGATGTTGTTCTCTACGCGGATGACACCAATATATTCTTCGCCGGTAATTCCCTCAATCACCTTGAACAACAAGCAAACCTGTGGCTGACACATCTATCTGACTGGCTTAAGTGTAATAGATTAGAATTAAACACACAAAAAAACAAAATATGTTTTATTCCGCCCACGCAATAAGGCTATCACCAGCGAGCCTACAATAATATTTGAAGGGCAGGAAATTGAACGTGTCACAGCGCATAAATTTCTTGGGATACTTTTTCAAGAACACTTAGACTGGTCCTTACACACCAACCACGTTCGTACCAAGATTTTCAGATCCACGGGTATAATCTGCAAATAGCGACAACTCCTCCCTCTGTGGTTGAAAAAACAACTATATTATTCTATTGTTCACTCACATCTCCATTATTGTCTTCTTGTATGGGGGAATACGGCTAAAGCAAACACTGACAAAATTCACACCTTGCAAAAAAAAGCTATACGACTAATATCAGGGGTGTAATTCAGGCATCATACCGCGCCTCTCTTTAAGGAACATAAAATATTTACGGTAACCAACGTCATGAAACAAAAATTGGCACTGCTTATTTATAAACAGGTACCAACTGATCGCTCAGGGTTTTATCAGGGGCATCACCCGAAAGATCACAGCCACAACCTACGGCACAGGGTGTATACATATGAGAAACCACGTACAAATTACGGCACACAAAAACTATTGTATCAAATTTCGCATTTCCTGAACGAACAACCGATTGTAGCTTCTCTAACTTATAATACAGTCTCATATGGCATTTTTAAAAAGAAGATACAGGAACACTTCCTATTTACACAAACGTAATCACCGTCACCATCTTTGTTTCATATTCCCTGAAGTATTTTCTTGTGTAAATCACATTAACGTTTGGTTATGTTATCCAAACTGTGTTTCATTTATCGGTCAAACATATTCCTTATTGATGTTGTTGTCTTTTGATTGTTGAAACCTTGTATTGAAATTTAAAGTTTCTTCAGGTATTTCACATGTCTTAGATTAGTGTTTGTTTATGTCCTCTACAGTTTGCTTCATTTGTCGGACACGCATATGCTTTATTGATTTCATTGCCTGCGCAAATTTTTCGCTCATTTATGTTTTCCTGTACATGTTTTGCATGTAGAAACTTATTTATGCTTAATTTTTTATTGACTCTTTACTTTACACTGAGCACTGTGTTATTTTGGTGGGTTTTGGGTTTACAGGGGGCAGGCGCTTTGTCAGGCTTTTATGCCTTTTCGCCGGTCCCCTAGGCAAATTGTACCTTTCTTCTATTTTTTTTTTTTTGCTTTTGTCTGAAATAAATTTCAACTTCAACTTCAACCAGGTGGGAAGTTTGGAGCCGAACGGTCTCCAGTCTGTCGGGATTGCTGCTGCTACTGGTCCTCGGTAGAAAAAGAGCGGGCAAGCTGGCGGCATTCTTCAGCATGTCGAGCAGCTTCGGACAGAGTTGTACTTTCGGACTTATAAGGTTTATATGGTAGAATAGTGTCTACTGTATTTGAAGGTTCTCGTCCGTACAGAAGAAAGTATGGCGGAAACCCAGTAGTAGCTTGTACGGCAGTATTATATGCGTAGGTGACGAATGGGAGAACTTGGTCCCAATTTGAATGATCAGAGGTGACGTACATCGACAGCATATTGCCAAGAGTACGGTTGAAGTGCTCCGTCATGCCATTCGTTTGAGGGTGGTACGCTGTACTTGTGCGGTGCACGATTCCGCATTCGTTGAGTAATGCCTTCAAGGCGTCAGAAAGGAAGGCACGGCCTCTGTCACTTAAGAGCTCGCGAGGGGCACCATGACGCAGAATGAAACGTTGCAACAGAAACGTTCCAACGTCACGGGCTGTGGCAGTCGGCAGCGCGGCTGTTTCGGCATAGCGTGTCAGATGGTCTATCGCAACAATATTCCAGCGATTACCAGCTAGAGTTGATGGTAGTGGTCCGTAAATGTCAATGCCGACGCGATCAAAAGGTCGACTAGGACAAGGAAGAGGTTGTGACGGGTGGACTTGCCGGGAGGTAACTTTGTCGTTGGCACTGAGCACACGAGCGAGTGAATTTCCGCACGTAGTTATACATGCCACGCCAATAAAATCTGAGTCGAAGCCTAGCGTATGTCTTGAAGAGGTCGGCATGGGCGCACTGTGGGTCTGCGTGAACAGCTTCGCAGATAGCCGCTCGAAGATGGCGGGGTATCACAAGGAGACACTTGCGACCGTCAGAAAGGTAGTTGCGTCGATTAAGAAGATCATCCCTTAGGCAGCACTTGCTAGCCTGGCGGCGGAGAGCGCGAGACGGCGAAGGATTGAGAGGATCAGAAAGAATGCTTATGAGGCCACTGATCCAGGGATCCTTTCGTTGATGTTGCGCAAGGCGGATGACGCAAGTGCAGGCTCTAGGGAAAAGAGGCAAACACGTTCATCCGATATGGGTGAGCGAGAAAGAGCGTCGGCGTCTGTGTACTTACGATCGGATCTGTAAATAACGCGGATGTCGTATTCCTGAAGTTTGAGCGCCCAGCGAGCAACTCGTCCAGAAGGGTCTTTAAGTGTGGATAGCCAACAAAGGGCGTGGTGGTCAATGGCGACGTCGAATGCGTGACCATACAGGTAGGGGTGAAATTTTCCAAGGGCCCAAATAATAGCTAAACACTCTTTCTCGGTCACAGAGTAGTTAGCCTCAGCTTTCGTCAAAGTTCGACTTGCGTAGGCGACGACATATTCATCAAACCCTGCCTTTCGTCGCGCGAGCACAGCGCCAAGTACAACACCGCTGGCATCAGTATGAACCTCCGTGGGAGCGGCAGGATCGTAGTGGCGGAAAATAGGTGGTGAAGTTAGCAGGCGGCGTAATTTGGTGAACGCATCGTCGCATGCTGGTGACCAGGTGGAAAGGTCCTTGTCGCCGCTAAGAAGGTCCGTAAGGGGCGCACATACGGAAGCAAAATTTCTAATAAAGCGTCGGAAGTATGACGACAAGCCGATAAAACTTCTACGTTCCTTTAAGTTCTTTGGCTTTGGAAAATCAGTGAGTGCTCGAAGCTTGGCGGGGTCGGGAAGTATGCCGTCCCGCGATACGACGTGGCCAAGAATGGTGGGCTGCCGGGCACCAAAACGACACTTCTTGAGGTTGAGTTGAAGGCCGGCGTCGGTGAGGCGTGTGAGGACGTCCTCGAGACGATTTAAATGGGTGTCGAAATCGGTGGAAAAGACAACTACGTCATCGAGGTAGCATAAACATGTGTTCTCCTTGAGGCCTCGTAAAATAGTGTCCATCATTCTTTTAAAAGTGGCTGGAGCGTTACAAAGGCCGAAAGGCATAACGGTAAATTCCATCAGGTGTGACAAATGCTGTTTTCGGTCGGTCAGATGCTTCCATAGGTACTTGCCAGTATCCAAACCGTAAATACAGCGAAGAGAAGTATTCTGCTCCCTGCAAACAGTCAAGGGCATCGTCTATTGGCGGTAACGGGTAAACGTTCTTACGGGTGATCTTGTTTAAACGTCGATAGTCCACACATAACCGAATGGAGCCGTCCTTCTTCTTAACAAGAACGACCGGTGACGCCCAGGGACTGTTAGAAGGCTGTACAATACCCCGCTGGAGCATGTTAGCAGCCTGGTCGTCAATAACACGGCGCTCCGACGCTGAGACTCGGTAGGGGCGCTGCCATAGAGGCATATGGCTCTCTGTGTCAATCTTGTGATATATATATATATATATATATATATATATATATATATATATATATATATATATATATATATATATATATATATATATATATATATATATATATATATATATATATATATTGTATATATATATATATATATATATATATATATATATGTAATATATATATATATATATATATTATATATATTATATATATATACTATATATATATATTGTGATGTAACAGTAAAGGCAACCTTTATTAGGCCCGGAAGACACGATGAAAGCGACCACGCCCAAGGCACAGAACTCAGACAAGCCAAATCCCCACAGCAGAAGAGATGACGACCACTCATGATGATGAATATGTGTAACGATAGATGATGTGCTTAATGAATGCCTACACTAACTTCCCCCCCCCCCCCACGTGAAAGCGGTCATCCTGACCGCAGTTCTTGGCCGCATTTTAAAGCGAAGATGAACGCCGTATGAAAGGCTTCATGCGGGATACGTGGACTATTTCTGCTGCCATGTAGCGGTGGTCCGTCGGAAGAAGAACGGGTGCCACGCGATAATTCACAGGAGACGTTTGCTCCAAGACAGTGTAGGGGCCAATAAAACGTAATTGAAACTTCTCGCACAGTCCGGGAGTGCGAATGGGTGTAAGAAGGAGGACTTCGTCGCCAGGGCTGAAAGACACGGCACGATGGGAGGCATCATATTCAAGCTTGCGATCCTGTTGCTTGGCTTCAGTGTTGACGCGAGCCAGCTGGCGGCAATGAAGTAGACGAGACACGTATTCTTCACTTGAAGATGAACATGGTTTGACAGGCGCAGAGAAGAACGAAACATCGAGGAAAGAAGAGGGGAAGCGACCGTGGACGAGGTAGAACGGCGAGTAACCGGTTGTGCGCTGTACAGAGGTATTATACGCAAAAGTGACAAATGGCAAAATGGTGTCCCAGTTTCTGTGGTCGGGTTCGATATAAATCGCAATCATGTCGGAAGCGCTCAGTCAGGCCGTTCGTCTGAGGATGGTAACTGGAGCTTGTTTTGTGTGTAGTGCCGGCTGCCTTGAGCACTTCTTCGACGAGTGCTGAAAGAAATACTCTTCCACGGTCACTCAGGATTACACGAGGAGCTCCGTGTCGAAGGATTATTGCTCGAAGGATGAAGTCGGCCACTTCCGAAGCTGATGCAGAAGGCACGGGAGCTGTTTCGGCGTAGCGGGTCAGGTGGTCGACAGCTGTAACTATCCAACGATTGCCCGTGACAGTCATAGGAAGCGGAACATACAGGTCAATGCCAACTACCTCGAATGGTTGCAGGGGACACGGGAGCGGTTGTAATTGTCCACTTCGAGTCGATGTAGGTAGCTTGCGACGCTGACAAAGGGCGCATGAGGCAACGTACTTCGCGACACAGGTGGACAAGCCCGGCCAGTAGTAGTGACATCTTATGCGGTCATACGTTTTCTGGAAGCCATGTGTCCAGCAGACATGTCGTCGTGATATGTCTTGAGGACTTGAGCCCGAAGAGAGCGAGGTAGAACGGGCACCCAGCGTTGACCATCAGGGTGGTAGATATGACGGTACAGGACGTGGTTGTTGAGCTTGAATTGCGTCAGCTGTCGGCGAAGACGGGCGTTAGGGGGCCGGCAAGTCCCGTCAAGACGGTCCATGATGCGGCGACAGTAAGGGTCAGCACGTTGGTGAGATAAGAACAAACCACACTCGCTTGGAGAAGTTGGGTCCAAGTAGTAATGACGAAACATGTAGGGAAGAGACGGCCGAACGCTTCTCGTGTTCAGCAGTGGCGGGTTTGTTAAGCGGCTCCGAAGAGAGCGGGCAACGCGAAAGGGCGTCGCGTCTTGTGCTTGTTTCCCGACTTTTATGTGATAGTGAAGTCGTATTCTTGTAAGCGAAGAATCCAGCGACCAAGGCGGCCGGACAAGTTCTTGATTGTCGAGAGCCAGCACAAGGCGTGATGGTCCGTAACCACAGTTAAAGTGGCGGCCGTGGAGATAAGGTCGAAACCTTTTGTATCGACCATACGACCGCTAGGCACTCCTGTTCGGTGATGGTATAATTCTTTTCAGCAGGGGTCAGTGCACGGCTCGCGTATGCGACGACTTTCTCACGTGAAGATTTGTCTCGCTGTAGAAGAATTCCACCAATGCCTCGACCACTAGCGTCTGTATGCAGGAGCGTAGGCGCGGTTTCGTCGAAATGGCAGAGGACTGGTTCGGATGTGAGTGCACACTTCAGTTGGGCAAACGCCGCTTCACATTCAGGAGACCACACAAAGGCGACGCCTGATCCGAGCAACTTGTGCAATGGTGAAGCTATTGAGGCGAAGTCTCGAATGAATCGGCGAAAATAAGAAGCGAGGCCGAGGAAACTGCGCAAATCTTTGGCTTTTTCAGGACGCGGGAAGTGTTGGACAGCGGAAATCTTGTCAGGATCGGGACCGAATACCGTCCTTGCTTACGATGTGGCCTAACACTTTAATCGTCTTGCTCGCAAACGGCACTTCTTGGTGTTCAGCTGAAGGCCTGCGTTTGCAAGGCACGCAAGAACTTCGTCCAGTCGTTGCAAGTGCTGAGGGAAGGTTGACGAGAAAATAACGATATCGTCTAAATAGCACAAGCAAGTCTTCCACTTCAAGCCTAGTAAAACTGTGTCGATCATCCGCTCGAATGTTGCTGGAGCATTGCAAAGGCCGAATGGCATGACGTTGAATTCATACAGCCCATCTGGTGTTGGAAAACGCTGTCTTTTCTTTGTCATCCTCGTGCATGGGTATTTGCCAGTAACCTGAACGCAGGTCTAGGCTTGAAAGTACTCAGCACTTTGCAGTGAATCCAAAGCATCGTCTATGCGCCGGCATGGGGTAAACATCCTTGTGGGTAATCTTATTAAGTGCTCTGTAGTCCACGCAAAACCGCACGGAGCCATCTTTTTTCCTTACTAAAACAACAGGGGATGACCAAGGACTCGCGGAGGGACGTATAATGTTCCGTTGCAGCATATCGGCTACATTTTGTTCAATAATTTCACGCTCGGATGAAGAGACGCGATATGGTCGACGGCGTACGATGGAAGTGCCATCGGTCTGGATACGATGCCTAATAATGGACGTCTGTCCCAGAGATGAGGAATGGGCATCAAACAATCTCCTATGCTTTTGTAGCAAGGCAAGCAACTCATCTGTCCGTGAAGAAGTCAGTTCTGGACTAATAGTCGCAGCAAGAACAGAAACGCTTGATGAACGTCCAATAGAAGGAAGGTCAGAACACGCTGGCATAAGAGAGACAACAGAGACAGGTTGAGATTCAGAAACGCAAGCCATTGTGGTGCCTTTAGGAATGAGAATTTTCTCAGAAGTCTGGTTTGTAGCGCAGGGAAGTCCGGAGCCATTGTGGAATCGCGCTAGACCTGAAGCAAAGGCTATACCTCTTGCGAGACAGCGTGCAGATGGTTGAACAAACACGTCACCAGAGTCGATCACATTAGAAGTGATGGCAACTATCCGCTGATGACCAGGTGGTAGCTCGGTCTCTTCAGCAGTGAGCAATCGAACGGGCTTGTCATCCGCATACAGGGCATAGTCAGTTTCCATCATATGAACAACATTTTCTTTACAGCAAATGGAAGCGTTCGCCGTAGACAGAAAATCCCAGCCTAATATAATCTGGTGGGCACACGAATTCAGCACAGCAAATTGTACAAAATGAAGAATACCAGCGATGAAAACACGAGCGGTGCACATAGCGGCAGGTCTAATGGCGTCCCCTTGAGCAGCGTGCAGTGTAGGTCCATCATAAGGGGTGGTGACTTTTCGTAGACGTGAGCACAAAGAACGATCAATCACAGACAAAGAGGCACCAGGGTCTATTAAAGCGTCCACGTACACACCTTCTATTAAAACAGCTATCGTATTATATGGACGTACTGGAGGAATTTCTGTCTTTTCGTTCGATGCAGCTTTTCCTCCAAAAGCTGCAGAGGTTAGTTTTCCGGGCGTTGGTTGGTGAATTGCGAGACAGGTCGCAATGGAGACGTGGAACGGCGGAGGGGTGAGGGTGAGCGGCGTCTAGTAGAGCGGTAGGAACTGGTTGGCTCAGATGTCGCAGTTGGAGACGGTGAGCGGCGTAGCGGCGGATCATAAGGACGACGTTGGAAAGCGTACCAG
Organism: Rhipicephalus microplus; assembly: GCF_013339725.1. Taxonomy (NCBI): domain Eukaryota; kingdom Metazoa; phylum Arthropoda; class Arachnida; order Ixodida; family Ixodidae; genus Rhipicephalus; species Rhipicephalus microplus. The sequence continues at coordinate 76,626,531 of NC_051169.1, forward strand.
CTTGTCCCATTATCCCGTCCGTAGGTGTCGAGTCCACGACGCTCGTCCTGCTGACGCTTCCGACAGACGCGTGCAATGTGGCCCCGATAGCCGCAGTAATAACAGATCGGACGATGCGGCCGACACGGTGGATGAAAGGGCTGGCTAGTCACACTCGGAGTTAACGAAGCCAGCGGGACAGGCGTCGAGTGTGCGGGCATCGGTTGTACCACGGGTGGTGAGCCAGCGAGGACTTGTGCGTACGTCGGTTGGAGTCGAGGTACTGGAGTGTCTACAAACGCTGGCCTGGTCATGGACGCCAACTCCTCTTTGATAACATCCCGCAAAACATTGTTGGAGGGGGGAGGTGGACTCGGTGTCATTGAGAGGCCGAAAGATTGTAGCTCTTCCCGTATAAGCGCTCGGATCATGGCTCTCAATGAGGCATCAGTCGTGGTAGTGTTTTCAGAGCTGTCCGGCGGTAACCGTTGGGATTCAAGTTCTTCCAGGCGTTGGCACGTGGCGACAACGTCAGCGACCGTAGTCGGGTTCTGAATGACCAAGGCATTGAACGCGACCGTGCCTATCCCTTTCAGTAGATGACGAACTCTCTCTGATTCAGACATGGACGTGCTGAAACGGTGACAAAGAGCAAGCACATCCTCTATGTACGATGTGTAGGACTCACCGCATTGTTGCTTGCGAGAATCCAGTGTCTTCTTCGCGAGAGCTGAACGAACTGCCGGGGTGCCGAAAATTTGGCGAAGCTGTTGCTTAAAACACGTCCAGTCCGTAATGTCCGTTTCATGATTGAAAAACCATGTTTTCGCTACGCCCGTGAGGTAGAAAGAAACACGGCGAAGCTTGGTAGGATCATCCCAGTTGTTAGTGGAACTCGCTCGATTGAACTGGTCCAACCAATCTTCCACATCTTCACCTCGAAGTCCGGCGAACGTGGGCGGCTCACGCTGGTGCGTGGTGATAATCCACGATGGATAGGCCGTGGTAGCCGGGGCCGTGGAGGTAGACGCAGAAGCGCCGGTTGGGTCGTCCTGAGGCATGTTACCGGACACCTGGTACAAACGACGACCTGAGCGCAGCTCCAGGAGGTAGATCGGGCTGGGAGAGGACGGAAGATCGTAGAGCACACTCCACCACTTGTGATGTAACAGTAAAGGCAACCTTTATTAGGCCCGGAAGACACGATGAAGCGACCACGCCCAAGGCACAGAACTCAGACAAGCCAAATCCCCACAGCAGAAGAAGATGACGACCACTCATGATGATGAATATGTGTAAAGATAGATGATGTGCTTAATGAATGCCTACAATATATATATATATATATATATATATATATATATATATATATATATATATATATATATATATATATATATATATATATATATATATATATATATATATATATATATATATATGACGAATGGTTCACGAACACACATTCAGCGCTGAGGAAGGAAGTGACCAGAGAGCTCAAAACCGACCGGGAAACATCAGCAGTAGATCAGCACCTGCTGCACCCCTGGTATTCAAGACGTCAGCAGACCAGACGATGGAAGCGCCAGAAGCTTAACTGCAAGCTCACTTCGCATCGCGGCAGTTACAGCACAAGCAGAGGAATATGCCACCATACTTGCAAAAGATAATTGGTCCGCGAATTCTGACACGCTCACGGGTACAGTACACACTAAATCAGCCTGGCACTTAATCCGGTATCTTATACACCCAGAACAATCACGCGGAACCGCCCATCGAAACCTTCAGCGGGCAATTCATGGAAATGCAGGAGACACTGCTCAACTATTTCGAGATGTAGAAGGCTAATAAATCAATGCCTCTTTGAGCGTGACCACCTGCCCGATTACAACATGAATCTCAAACCCGGAAATGGACCGAGATTTGACGGCTGCGGAGATTAGAGCGGCAAATAATATGCATGCGTCGAGGAACGGCTCCAGGTCCTGACCAAGCTACTAGTCACCTTGTTGGCCAACTGAAGTGACGACATCCTTCAATATATTTACTGATCTGATTAATATGTACGGGCCCGATGGCGTACCTCTTCAGGAACGGAATCGGCCGAAATTACGTTTATTCCCAAACACGGAAAGCCGATCAGTATAGTCAACCATTCGTCCCATTTCCTTAACCATCCGGTGCCGGCAAGGCAATGAAGAAGGCACTGTACGTCGGCGCACTGAATACATGGAGGCTAAGTACCTTTTACCAAATACTATGTTTGGCTTTAGAGCACATTTATCGGCACAGGATGTTCTATTTCACTTGAAGCATGACATAATCAATCGCCCCAGTGGAGTGGAGCCACGCAACAGGAGCGCTGCCATTGTGGCGATTGCTTTTAAAAAGCCTTTGATAATGTCCAGCACTCAGCTATCCTGGCTAACCTGGCTAAAATAGGAAGCGGTCAACGCGCATGCAATTAAGTGCTCAACTTCCTGCGCAACCGTCAACTGACCATACGAGTATACGCGGCGCTAAATCAGCCCAAATCACAATGGGAGACTCCGGAACACCGCAAGGGGCCATAATCTCGCCACTATTATTCAATATCGCATTACTGGATCTCCCTAGAGCACTCGGCGAGATACCCGGAATCAAGCACGCAATGTACGCGGATGATGTTACCATATGGACGAACACCGACAGCATAGGACAGGTGGAAGAAGCGCTTCATCGGGCCGCGGATACTGCGGAACGCATCGGTCAAACATGCGGGCTTCGCTGCTTCCCCACTAAATCAAATCCCTGGTATTCAGGCAACGTAACAATTGCATTTCTTTGAATATCCAACTTGATCAATCTGAAGTCAAGGAAGTGGAAATCATCCGCGTCCTCGGAGCGCACATTAATAATGAGGGCAACAACAAGGTAGCGATCGAAAGGTTACGTCATACCTGTACAAGTATCTCGCGAATTATGTCTAGAATCGCCAATCGACACCGAGGCAGGAAGGGAGCGGACATATTGTGTCTAGTACAATCCGTATTGCAAATTTGGTCCGCAGACGGCCACTTTAATTCGTATGGTCTGGGAGTGCCAAAATAGTCCCAGTATGATCGGACAATCATAATCCTACAATAGTGGAGTGGGAGGCGACCCTGCCCAGCTCTGACCCAGTGCAGCAACAAGCCCTGGTCGACCGAGCCCGGACGGCGGTAAGAGCCAATGGTCTGCGGACTATATATATAGGAGGCCCAACCACTATATAGCGATTTATTATTATAAATAAATGTTTTATTCTCTCTGTCTCTCTATCTATTTATCTATCTGCTTATTTTCACAATGTTTACCGAATGTTCTTTTGTTATCCATGCAGTTCGCGCAGTGTTGAAAAAAAATAACATCCTTAGTGAAGTCCACACTTCATTTGAAATGTCATATCTTAAACCGAATTTCTTATGCGCCCTCAGGTCTATCAGGAGATATCACAAAGATGAGCTCAACTTCGTGCATTCACTTATTTCATAGCTATATAGATATACTGCAGCACTATGGGCGCATCAGTCAAGCTCAATTTACGCCTATTAATAATTGCGTCAGCCCAATCATGTCTTGCACATGCAAATATTTTTATGCAACATGGTTTTGACCCACTAACCAGACTACCCAGTGTTCCTGCTTAATCATTACAAATAAGATGTTTGTGTTTGCCGATTTCCTCCCATTCAATGCTAAGAAATAGCCAACACTACAGTCTACACAGTTAATTTGCTTAGTCAACAATGGTGAAGTGGGGCGAAGCCAGCATCATTATACATGGGGTGTCTGAGCATATTAAGAACGGGTATGCTAGAATATGCTTTCGAATAAAAGTACCCCAGGAGAATAATGCTTGAAAGAACTTAACCTTTGTTTCAGATAAGCAAGCGCTTTTTTTTAATTAAGGCTCTGCGATTATAAATGCTTGTTCGCACTGATGCATTCATCTGGGCTCGCTGGTGCACAGATTGAATGCTTACACAACACCGGCGAACACGCGCAAAAACTACATAATTATGTACCTTTCTGTGTAGTGTTTGTCTGCGTTCGCGCGTATTATACATGGAATCATTCGGGTCCGCATCTGTGCTCCTCTCTGCGGAACTAGGATCCCACGCGTTATCCTATTGCTTCACCGCGTGCAATCGCAACGCTATGCATTTCGTTCGCACCGTTCAAAGCCACATGAGGCTTTGCTCGGTTAAGTATACTTCGCTTCGCGTTTCGGTCGATCACCTCGGTCCCCCCCTCTTCCAACTCCGTATGACCCTCGATAAACTGACCTTACGATGTCTTCCTTGAAAGATGCGTTTACCCCTGTCGCGAGATCACATCGCACGTCATTTGATATTGGGATCTCAATCGTCTCTTCTCATGCCCAGGTGGTCCCAGCCTTAAATCGAACCCTTGCTAACAATGCTCGCAGCACCATCCTTCTATTTATCCGTATATAGGGGCGAAACTAAGGTGGCAGGAGGAGAGTGATCATGTACGACCTTCCCAATCTGTCTATTCATGTGCGGAATCTTGTTAAGGCTATACATACAAAAATGCACGTCTGTATTATACTGTCAGCGCTGTAATCAACCAGACGGTAATGAACATAAAGATATGAATATCTTGGGCAACTGTCATTCGGGGAGGTTTCGCTCCTTCTCTCACTCTTTTTAACTGCTGAGTACATGAGGGGTTCGGCTTGTCATCCATCCATGCATCATACGTGGCGTAATCAGCACGCAATAAAGCGCTCAATACAGGCCACATCAAGACTTGTAATGCTAAAAGTAGCGTTAGAACTAATTATCAAGGTTTAGAACGTTATAGTTAAGCAAAATAATCTAAATTAATTACAATAACTAACCATACCAATGGCTAAAAACATTCCGAGAACCCGCATCAGACTTCTTGGGGGTGTAAGAGAGGGCGCCACCGCCTTGCCGAGAGAGTGAATTCCTCTGAGGGAACTCGTTTCAACCTGACAGCCTGAGAGAATTCACTGCAGACGACTGCGTATCTCACGGAGGAAGGAAAGGTTCCTCCATGGCGTATCTAAACTGCCGTAACAAGCAGGAATGGATTTGTGGGGTTTAACGTCCGAAAACCACCATATGGTTATGAGAGACGCCGTAGTGGAGGGCTCCGGAAGTTTTGACCACCTGGGGTTCTTTAACGTGCACCCAAATCTGAGTACACGGGCCTACAACATTTCCGCCTCCATCGGAAATGCAGCCGCCACAGCCGGGATTTGAACCCGCGACCTGCGGGTCAGCAGCCGAGTACCTTAGCCACTAGACCACCGCGGCGGGGCGTAACAAGCAGGAAGTCGATAAAGTTCAGCAAAAATGGCGCTCGTGTCACAAACCAAGATTGCGAATCTCCCTAACAAGATTCTACTCTGGCCGGGGAAACTCAACATGCTTATTTCACACTGAACTGATGAAATGCATGCTTTAAATGTGATGTAGCAAAAACAAATAGTTGAAAGTGCCAGTAGCAACAACTTCCAACTCATAAGTGCCCATCTTCGTGCAATTGTAGCTTGTGTACAAACGATTACAAAGAGTATACTCAAACACTGACGTCATCGACGCTTTGATAAACAGATCAGTGGGAACTTCACGAACGGGAATCTCGGGGTGCCCGAGCTACGCACCTCCTGAGGTTTCACGGAAGTGGTGCTGCCATACGTTTCTTTTTTATTGGAACTCTGTCGGGTATCTCCATCAGCGTTTGTGCAAAAGATTTTATATAATTAGTTCTCATATATTTATACAAACAAGAGAGAGTGAGAGTGTGTAGCACCTGCTCCATGGTTGTGCTGGCGAGGCCGGAATACTTTCGTTTCCAGGCGGCGCAGACGTACATGCCGAAGTCTTCACATGGATCCAGGGATCGATTCCGCTTGGCGCTCAGCGCCGCTGCGAGGCTTAGGCAGCCATCGCTCGAGCAGACGGGAAAGGAGCTGGGCGGGCTGCCCTTGTTGGAGGATAAGAAGAGGAACGTGAATGCCAGCAAGGGAATCAGTACGGTGCCCAGGAAAAATATCATCACGCCCACCTTCTTGCTCTGATGGGTCTCTGAGTCTGGGTACTTGTTCATCGGCACCATCACGGGCCTCGAGGACTCCTGTGCGAGCACAACGAGAATTTATGCACACCCACAAAATCCACTCCGCCCCCGTTCCAGTAACACTACCCCCCCCCCCCCCACTACACACACACATAATGAAATTCTGGGCAAATTTCTGGCTCAAGTGCTGTACAGGCAAACTCGGATGCAACATTTCCACATTTATACATTCTTTTACTTAGGTGGCACAATTTCAACGCCTAACAGTTCATCTTTCTTAGATTCCTTTATGTAATAGTTAACTAGATTTAAGGCAAAAACATTCCATGCCTCATAAAACGTGAGGATTGACCGTCGGCGTCCTGCATTGGTGGCGTCCGCACGAGCAATCTAGAGAGACATCACGCAATAACGTCACCGTATACGTAATCGTGACGCCACAGATCGTGAAAAGAATCATGACGTCACCCACATGACCATCATCGCTTAGTCAAAGGTTGAATGATTATGGAGGTAATGAAAGACTAGGTGAGGTGCAGGAAGCGTGGCTTCCGATCCTACAAGCGCCAGGGCACAGAATTTCCCAAAACTACTCTATGGCATTGTGGTCGTTGAGCGACCATGGGAAGGATGGGCGTTCGTGCTTGCGGGTTTCGAACAGACTTGTGGCTTTGCTTATTGCTGTATTTTGGTTTTGTTTCGAATGAAGAACGAACGGTTGCGAATTTCATGAGTCAATTTCAAATGGTCAAGCCCAAAAGGTTGAAGTAGTGAAGCGCAACTACTGAACATTTGCTGATTTTTGTTTCGTGACGAATTAATCAGCATCAAGCCACGTGGAGCCGAACGAACCCGATAGTCCGAGGATCAGTTAAATTCGTGCACTAACTATCTATTCCATGCTCGCTGAAGCGCCGTGCATATAGAGATCCCATACCTAGGCACTAGCGCCAGAGTTCCCTCTATAGATAGTGGATCAATAGGAAACTCTATAGGCCACAGGTCTCACCACAAACCTGTCGTTTAAGGTCCGCGGCGCAAACATGACTGTGTTCGTCCCACACCTTTCCAATTCTCGTAATAAGTACGTGATAAATAACCATGACAGGTATGAAGCATTGATTTCGTGGGGCACATCATGTGGTCGCCACGTATTGAAGCATCACTGTGAAACAAAAACGACAATTCTGAATCGGCCTCCAGGTGTAAGTAGTTTAGGTGACCACTGTAAAATAAAAATACTGACAGTTATGCCTGCCTTCTTCTTCTCTTTTAAACCCTACACTAAATCCTACTGATGATCGCATGCATCTTCTATTTTGAACGATTGCACTACAGACATGTCCGCATCTAAGCGCCAATTCTCCTTCGAAGTGACCCGTATACGAGAATGGGAATTTTTTTCTTTAATGGTAACGTTAGCTAACGATTTGTATCAACTGCCCCCCTCCCATGCCGTTGTTAACTGCCTTCCCTGTCATGGCCTTTGCGGGACCAAATTGCGCGTGAGTGCGGCCCGTTGGCTGTGCACATGTGAGTTTGAGTCCCCTGCTACAGGGAGTGCAAAACCATGGTTATAAGCAGGAATGATGTCTAGGTAAATCCCGCTTTACTTCCTGCAATATTCTCCACGTTAAAACAGCGCCGTGATTCAACGCTTCTCACCGCCTCCAAGGTACCCAATCCTGATTGTTGACCGCGGTAGTGCTTGAGGACTTGGTTCGAAGGTATGTGCGACACCTTAAAGGCCGCCGTTTGCTCGTCTCTTGAAGCAGTCGGTGGCGCCGACGGTGAAGGGGTTGGATACGCAGAGGTGCCGCACGTACTGCTGCCTGCAATAAAATGGAGCCTTAGAAACAACGTCGCATTAATGTGTCCACGCATGCTCATTAGGTCAATTTGCCCTCAACTGCTGCAGTGTCGCGCTTTTAAGCGCTATAGGGGTGTGCACTGAGCCTTGATCCGCAGGGCGTCAACACCATCATCGCGCCCAGGGCCATACGCAGGAATTTTGGGGGGGCGGGGTTCATGTCTACAACGGCTAACTTTGGCTACTGGTGGTCGATCTGAAGGCGTGGAAATACGTCGATATCCCGCGAAAAGTAAAAGCATGTAAAGATTTCAGGGGGCGTCAGAGTCCCCTTAACTCCCCGCTAGTTGCGGCCATGACCACGCCATTTTGAAAGTCTGTTCATACGGGCCGTCCGTGCTGCTCTTGCATCGGCGAGCAGGGTAGTGTAACGGAGGCCACTATAGTCACGCAAATCACCATAAGATCTTGAAGTCGTCGCATGCGGCTAACTTCTTGCCCCTGCGGCGAGAGCACGGACCTTAAAAATGGCGACCCCCACAGCACTCATCGCGGATGACGTGCACGCACGTTCCACCTACATGCAGTATGCGGGTTTGATTCCCGGCCGCCACTGTGGTATGACTTCTGCTAGGGTGAAACGAAGAATGTCTCTCCACTTATGCACACGTTCAACCACGTAATGCCAACAAATTTAATTAATTGACACTGCGACTCACTTCTGGTTGCAGGCCGTAATAGCCCAGATTTGAATAAATTTACGTCCGAGTTGTACTCATTTTGAGCTTCCTTTCACTTTAGAGTGTGCTGTTTGCTGGCGTCCTCTATATTTGGTTGCTGCGCACAACCATGAACCGTCTCCCAGCAGTGACAAATGGAAACAAAAGGCAGAGACTGATGAATATACATAAAGCTGCGCGGGACTAGAGCAGCGGTATCACACGTCATCTAGCCGGCTGCACTCTCGAATTCCAGTTGCACGGGGGCCCGGTCTAAAATTAAATGCTCGAGACGAGCCCCATCCCTGTAGCGTATACTCGAACATAGCAATATATATGCTACTAAGCGATGCAAGCACCAGTTAGCAGTGTCACAAGCATTTTATTACTTGTGAAGCAGCAGGCCGCACGTTTGAGACGGCTGAACTAAAGGGACTTGCGATAAAGTTTTCTCCCACTCGGAGTAGATGGCGCGCACGTGTGAAGGCGCACTCAGGGCATATTGAAAACGCCGATCATGCGAGACTTTCGGGGAATAATCCTCTGGCTATGTTACGGTGATTACAGTATGTACCTTCAGCGAAGAGCATACTATTCACGAAATGTCAGTGCACTCCTCTTAGTTCTCGGTATATTTTCTCCTTCTTTTTTTGTACTGCGACAAGAATGACGCGAATTGGCGTAAATCAGGGAAGGAATTCAGGAAGTTTCTGACCACCCTGTGTTCATGATGAGAGGACAGCCCTTGCAAGTGCTCCACTCTGAGATATGTCTTTCTGACACCAACTCTGAAGCCCATCCAAAGAGCAGAAACGAAGTGTGCTGAAGTGAAAACTGCTTTTTGTTTGAAAAGTCGCTGATAGAACACGGGCTTTCTGGAATGGTACTACGGGTCACTTCCGGTGCGCCATAGTGTTAAGCTTGATTTTATTATCTAAATTAAGTAAATGATTCCTAATAATCTACAGCACTGATATAACTGGTGTTTCAATAAATGTGCATGTTCATTAATATAGAAAAATTACCGAAAGGGGGTATCTGCGCGCTATACCTGCATGCGGCGTTCCCTTTACTGTGACAGACGGCATCCTAAGATGCGTACAAACATTAATTGCGGGAGAAGTCATAAAAAATTAACAAAATTACGTTTTTAACCACTGAAAATTGGCCGTGGATTCAAATTGGCGAAATCAAGTCCTTCCAGCGAATGGTGGATAGCTGTGCACTTCGAAATTTCTGAAAGGCGGTCACTGGTAATCACTGCGCGGGGTGGCAAGACATGTGGCTAGTTTTGCAGGTAAAACCAAACCGACGCACCGAACAGTGCATCTACCATTCATTCGTAAACGCCCTCAATGACAACTGTTTCGATCACATCGGAGGAGGACAAGAATAAGCAAGCGCTGATACACGGCCATGCGATAGGAAAGTGTCTTCATTGAGGACGTTCTCAAAGTCAATGGTAGATGCACTGCTCACAGAAAATTAAGGAGAATCGGTATAAAAGTGCTTTACCATAGTTTAGGACGAGACACTTCACAAACCTTGCGTTATATGTATATCACTAGCATGTAATTGCAATCATGTAGAAAGAACGAGGTACCGCTCATTCCCGTGTCTTTGGTGGCCGACAGCTCGCCGTCGGTGTTTGTCCGCTGTGCAGCCGTCGCCAACGGCGCTGCACCTTGGGATCCTTCCTGGTCGCCAGAAACCGCGGTAGGCTGCGAAGAGCCTCCTGGAACGCCCTTGTTGCCTTCCGCGGCGGCCGTGCGATCGAGTTTCTTGGCCCGCCTCTTAGATCTCGGCTCTTCGTGGTGTTGATCCGGCATGGCTGTAGCGGCTTTTTCTGTGGCACCAACGTCCGTCATTCGCCAGCCGTGCGGACCGAGACGATGACCGAGTCGAGGTGCTCTTACGGGAAGACGTTGACTTGATCTTGCCAGCTCCCTTCGGATTTCCCGGACTCTTTACGACGAGAGACCTTATGGTGCGCATGCCTGGTCTTCCACGCCAGCTGCCCCGAGTGTGGGCTGATGGCGTCTCTTCAATGGGGAAAGGCAATAGCTGTCCCGCGTCGTAGTTCGGTTGTTCAACAGGTGTTGATGTCGTGGCGGATACAGGCTGACTGACGGGGTGGGAGCCAGCTGTGCCGGTCGAAGTACCCGACTCGCGCTTCCCCATTGTCTCGGGCGATAGTTCGGGATTCATCGATGGCCCGTACACGAAGGCACTCACGGCGATAGCACAGTTTAAGCAATCAAGCTCTGCGCTGGGTTGGCTAGCGCGAAGGTTCTGGTGGGATGCGAACACGCCACCGCAAACGGCAATTCCTGGGTTTAATGGCCGGCGAAGTGTAGAAGCGTCTTCGCGAGCTTACATAGGGTAGGAAACACTACCTTCAGCAGGAGTCAACGACGTGCGTTTTCCGGAATGTCCACGACAGCTCCCTTGGACGGTGTTTCGCAACTGAGAAGTGCAAGGGTGGTTGGTTCGGGGAACCGGCCTACGGCGACTTCTTCTTTACCTTTCTTTTTTCTTCTTGTTCTTTAACACACGCGCTCCGCGTTCACGCACGAGGTTAGAGAATAGCTGGCGAGAAAGGATGATGATGACGTCCCTTAGAGCGAGGAGTCTCAATGTTAATTCTGCGAGAACGAGACGGCGAGAGAGTGATACAATTTTATTCGGTCCACGATAGACGCGGGTCAGCTAAACGACACCTGGATAGGCCCACTAGGCGAAAGTTATAACATTCAACTGTTTGTTTTCCTTCAATATATGACTCGTATTGGCCGAGAATGCGACGATGAGACATTTAAATGGTATTTTAGAAATAGTAGAGATTTAAAAAAAACTGAAGAAATGAAATGGTGTTAACACGTGATATATTAAATCTAAAATACGAATATTCGATTGATTTTTCTTGTTTTGCTTTTTCTGATGATAATGGTACTCCTTAGATGATTGGCACATACCCTCTCAGAGAGATCGGCCTATAGTCGTATATATGCAGGGACATATGGGAGAAATAATATGGTTATAACTTTTAAAGCCCTACTAGAGATTACGGCGACAAATAGGAAGATTCATTGCCATGAATCTTAACTTTAAATCAGTAAATTAACTTCGTTGCATTACCTATAAAAACGAAAGGCAGAAGGCCATTAGCGATTGATGTAGCTATCAAATTCATTGAATTTTCTGGGCCATTTTGGGACGCGACGGATTTGTTTCTTCCGTATTTTTTATGCCGTGTTTAAAACAATGAATATGTTTCAGCGACTGTCGAGACGATGTGACGGCGGGGCCTTTTAAGGAGGTTCGAAGCATCCACTTCGTTGACGGTATGTGAAAGATGCTTCCTGGGTCACACTAAATATTCGTTAAAATTCAAATGAATTCAAAACGCTTTCGGCAATGTTAAACGATTATAGGCCAGTGCCGACGTGGAATTTAAGTGGTTATACATGAACTATGACAACTGATTGGTTTCTGTGCAACTTTCTGTCGTCGTCTTACCATTAATACATCCATCTTAACAATGTTATCGCAAGGTGCAACTATATAATAAAAAACAGTTGCCACACGCACAACAAATCATAACACCAAAAAGAAAGCATGTATGGTTATAAAACATAAGCCTATATGAAGTTAAAGGTAAAATATTAATTAATACTGCCACCCTAGCAGCTAGGGTTATCGCAGAGGTGAGGTGCAAAAGAATATATATGTATCACATTCGGCGCTCGTACGACAAACAACCATTTATTTATTTATTTATTTACAGGTACCTCAAAGACCCCAATGAGTGGGGTTTTACATGAGGGGTGTTGAAGCACGAAAATTACACAACTGATCAACAAACACAAAAAAAAGAAAACAAAAACTGCACGAGCGTATCACGAAAGGGTATCAAGCACGCTCTGTTAATAAAAAGCATACAATGCCAACCAACGAAGCATACCAACGAAGCATAAAAAGCATACAATGCCAACCAGTGAAGCAGATAACACCACTAAGGATAATCGCATACATGACACAAAAATAATTAGTACAGAAGTTTTTCAACGGCAGCTTTGAACTGAGTCGGGTTTGTTTTGGTGACGACACTTTCAGGAAGGCTGTTCCATTCGATGGCTGTCAGAACAGGAAATGAATTTAGATAGGCGGTCGTGCGTGCACGAGGTGGGTATACTGCTTTTGAGTGGTTGAGGTGATTCGATGGGCGGTGAGCAGTTTTTATGTGGAGGCTTTCGCATGATAACGAGTTGTAGAATTTGTGGAAGAGGCAAAATCGTGCTACTGTACGTCGTGTTTTGAGACTTGGCAATTTAGCTTTACGTTTAAGAAGTGTTACGCTTGTGTGGTATGAATAATCGGAAAAGATGAATCTGGCCGCACGGTTCTGAACGGATTCGAGGATGGTACTTGAGTTAGCTTGTGGTAAGTCCCAGACTGCACACGCGAATTCCAGCTTTGGGCGAACAAGCGTTTCGTAGGCCAATAATTTAACTGTGGACGGAGCCAGGTTAATGTTACGTCGGAGGAAGCCCAGCGCGCGATTCGCGTCACTGGTAACGCGATTTATGTGGGATGACCATGTAAGGTCATGAGAAATAAGAAGACCTAGATATTTAGTGGACGAGACAGGAAATATAGCGGAGCCACTTAAGAAATATTTGTACGTGGAATAGGAGTGACGCCTGTGGAATAACAAGAACAAATAGAAAGCATGAGGCAAGAATGAGTGTGGAAAGTGGAACGTAAGCAATTCGTGATGACGTCATCGAATTCATAGAATGTCCTTGTCCACGTATATCCTGTTCACGTAGTTGTCACACCCGTCTCAACTTCAACGTCCAGACTCTGTTTCGTTTGTGCACGTTGTCGCGTAGAGCTCGTGTGTATAGTCATGGTGGCGTCCGTCGTCCCAGGCCGTGTTATGACGCCTCTCTCGCGAAATCCCGGGAGGATCTCGAGGCGGAAGCTCGCGTACCCGCTAGTCGTGCTCTCCGAGGGGTCCTCGGATGTGGGAGTCTTGAACGCCGACTCGAAAAGCAGCAGACACATGATGAATACGGTGGCCGCCGCCAACAAGAGGAAGACAACAAACTGGCAGAACGCGGGCACGTCTCCACCTTTCTCCTGTGGTCCTTCGTCACTGAGCTTGAAGTAGTTGTCGTTAACTACCAGCAAAGTGTTTTCAGCCGACGTTAGTGGGCTCTGTACCACCTGGGGCTCTGCAGGCGCCCACAGAGAACTGTAGTGGAAGTTCATTTTCGGTGCTGGAGCCAAGGCTCGTCCCAGAGACACCGGTGCTGTTTAGAATACAAGATTCATTGAAATATATCACTAAGATGGCTAACATACTTCATTCATTACGCGACGATGTTCATCATGCACTTATAACACATCCCGTAAACCCCGTATAGCACATCCCATAGACCCGTAGAATTGTTTTTCGAAGAGAGTGGGAGGGAGGAGGGGGGGACACGTGTTGAAAGCTTGGAAAAACGCCTAGTTTTAAATTAGTGTCCTCGGTAAAACACAGGGCTCCTAGCCCCCCAAGCCCCCTCGACTGTGGGACCCCGGTGGTGTTTACAGTATATGTCCCTTAAAGTTAACCAAGCAGGGTGCCTGAAAGATCGAGTCCATTGAAGAAACTCCGCGGATATACACAGCAAGCAGAGCTATATGAACAATCACACATTTACACAGATTTGCGAGTCAAGCGTGGCACCGCGCAGGCCACGACATGAACGCGAAGTTACCATCTAAATGCCCCCTCTTTGAACAGAGACGATAGAGCTTGCGGCCATCGGCTAACCAACCCTTGCGACAATGGTCAGATGCCCGTGTAGGGCTGCGGTTGAACGATTGTGGATATGGAGAACGCGGAATGTTTAAAATAATTGCTTTCATCTTTACTACTTCTACGCCTAACCAAGAAAAGGAACTGAATAGCAAAAGAAGTTACATTGGGATATATTTTTTCTGCTAAAAATTTTACAAAAGTGTCGTTCTACAACATCTCCCTCCCATCCAAGAAAAAAAAAGAACTGTGTACTAAAACGTATATAATGCCCAGCTTAGGAGGTCCGCGCGTATATAAAAGGATGTGGAGAAGGGGGCGCTGCACCTGCTTACTTCGTCCAAGGTCTTTAGTTTGTGGTGTTAGCCTAGGTGCCGGCTCCTTTTTTAGTGACCTTTAGTTAAGCCTACTTTTCCGTATTACACTGAGATTACGACATTACGTTATTTCTGAACGTTTTAAAGTATGACAAACAGATGGCCCGTACAAGGCTGATTTGTGACGGCGCCTGCATTGAGTTGCCTTATGAACGCTTCCGGCATACGGGGCTGCTCGAACAGCAATGATGCTGCCACGTCCTGGTGTGGGGCCGTCATCGCGCTGGCAGGTCTCCGGCTCCGGCCGTGGTCCAGGAAGCTGAAGAGTGACTGCATCGGTGGAGCCCAGCGGCGGCAACCTCGGTGACACCGATGACACCATGGGGAGCGGGATAGAGAGAGACTGATGGTGCATGAATGCGCAACTCTTCTTGCTGTGGTCGTCCGGCCACCACGATGCTCCCAGGCAACACCTGTGAGTGTTGCCTGGGAGCATTGATAGAACGGAACCATGATCGTGTACGGGCCAGGAAGCCGGCAGCCATATTCTTGATGATTGCGATAAACGAGGATGATGATGATCATAGCTAGGTGAACGAAATTTGAACGCAGTGACCCCCCCCCCCTTTTCGTTGAGTTCGAAAAAATATACAGGCTTCGCTACGAATTGAAAAATGAAAATGATTCGATGGCGGTATTATTGCAAGAGCTTTCGGTCTCTAGCCTACCGGGAGTGTATGCATGCGGTAAATAAACAGTTCTTGTGGTTCTAGGCCACCATTAATGCCATAAACCTACGCGGAGATTACCTTTCACTTTAAAAAATGAAGGGTTGTGTCTGACTAAGGCCCGAATTCACGAACTAACCGTGTCCTTATTGTTTCTGTTAGCTTAATCTGCTTCGAAGACGATGGCAACGTGCACAAACCAACCTGAGTTGTGTTTTCGCCAGTCTGCTGTTTTCGTGCACTTAATGAACATCAAGGGCACAGGAAAGATAAGGGAAATCAGAGATAAGGTTGGTTAGTGAATACGGGTCTGTAAGTAAAGGTACGATTTAGGCCACAAAGAAGCGAAGTGGGAGTAAGTTCCGCATTTCGGCCCCGCAACAAACACGTGTCTTTGGTGTTTCTTGAGTTAAGTTTTTTTTTTCTTGTTCTGTGTGATATATAATGGTTACGGACACCGGAGGCGGCGGCAGACAACTACGGCGCTGTATGTGGCCCATGTTCTGATTCCATAGCTTTCGGTGCTAAAGAGAGCAAAATAAGTTCCTCCCATAAAGCGGTAACTTTTACTCCTTGACGTTTCGTCCCTCAAGACTACTGAGGGCTAACAGTTCGTCCCCTGACAGTTACGCCCGAAAGGACGAATCCTTCATCCTTTGGGGAGTAATGGTCGTGGCAGTGCGGTTACCGCTTAAAAGGACGTACCACATGACCCCTTTTCGCCATTTGCGGTGTGAGGCTGACTTCGCGCCCTGTAATGTTAGCATATACGGAGCGCGGGGCTAAATTATGCGGTACCAGCATGGGGCGCCAGCATGTGGTAAGAAGCGCGTCTTACACAACCAGCCGTGACTCTTCTTTTATGTCAGTTACAGGCCAATAGCATCGCATCTGTTAAGTGACGTCAAACAGCAGGTGACGGCACCTCCAAAGAGAGTGAGTGAAGAGGTATGCAAGCCTCGGCACGACGAGGGCGCCTGAGAAAATGGCAGCTCCGCGCTCCGCTTCTAAACTCTCGGTCCTTACCGCGCGCACGCGACTGCAATGTTTGACTGAGCGGTTCGTCGCAGTGTCTCATTTACACTGGGTGCTTTTTTTTTTCAATAAGTCCGAGGCCTGGTTCACGAACCATAGCTTTGAAGGGTATACTCGGGCTGGGTCACGCGCCATACTTTAGTCCGTACATGTTACGTAAATAGTATTGACGTTACGCGCAATATATTCAGCGCATACCTCACGCACTGGACAGGTCCGCTGCAGCGGGGATTAGCTTGTGTTTTAGGCATATCAGTTTTGCTTAGTTCTCTTGCTCTAATTGTTCGCATTAAGCATGCGTCGTTCTTGCCGTGCATCTATTGCCAGTGGCTCCCCGCAGGGGCGCCTGCGCCGGTAGGTGTTTGGTGCGTAGCGACACCACGGACCCGAGCTAACAGGGGGGTTTCGACCTCTTCCCACGCCTAGCCGTGCGTGGCTGAGCCGTGTCCGGGGAAAAGGGGATTCTGGGGGTTGAAACGACGCCGGGTGATTGGATCTTTCAGGCCCCCCGGCAGAGGCAACACACCAATTTGGCCCCGGCTTCATGCAGACGGCACCTTTGGACTGACCCACCCAGGGGAAATCGGCAGTCGCCTTTACCTGTCTCTCTCTCCCTACGTCTTCGCCTTTTTCTCCTCTTTAAATCTATCCTGTCTTCTCTTTTCCATTTACTTCATTGTTTCCTGGCGGCAAGGGTTAACTTCGTTGTGGCGGCTGCATTTCCGATTGAGGCGGAAATGTTGTAGGCCCGTGTACTCAGATTTGGGTGCACGTTGAAGAACCCCAGGGGGTCGAAATTTCCGGAGCCCTCAACTACGGCGTCTCTCATAATGATATGGTGGTTTTGGGACGTTAAACCCCACATATCAATCAATCAATTGGGCACGCTATGTCCGGTTATAGTGATAGCGTACATCTCGCGTTGTGTAGACTTGTTTTAAGTCTTGCCGCGTCCCCTTGTTGGGCTCGGTGGTGGGCCGTTGGTGCTGTCGCCGAACACGCGCGCTACTCCCATGGCTAAACAAGCTACTTTATTCCTTGATCTCCCTCAAAAAAGAGGGCGCACTGAAGCACCCTTCCATTTTTTCTGAAAAGCAATAATGACATATTTCCAAAACATCATGTGATCCATAGTGAGGGCAACCTAACTGCTCGCAAATTGTCTCCTTTCCTGGTGGCGAAATGCCTCAAAAACACCGGCTACAAGGCCACGAAAATGACTAGTGGTGATTTGCTAACTGAACTCAAGGACAAAGAGCGATTTGAGAAAATGTATAAGTTGAAATGTATTGGTCACGTACCAGTCACAGTGTCTGCACATAGAACAATGAACATGAGCCGTGGTGTAATATTAGAAAATGGCTTCTTGCACCTTAGTGATGGAAAACGTCTTGATGGTTTCCAGAATCAAAACGTTATAAAGGTTGAAAGAATCTGGATTCGCCGAAACAATGAGCAGATCCACACTAAGCACATAATACTAACCTTCGACAGCTGTGTGCTTCCTACCACACTAGAAGCAGGCTTGAAAGTAAACATTCGACAGAAGTCTGTCTGGTTGGGTATGGAACTGGGAGATGATTTAGACTCCAACCAAAAGATTTGAATAAACCCGACGTTTCGGAACCGACTTGGTTCCTTCCTCAGGGGTGACTGCGGAGGCTACTAGCAGCGTCGTCTTCAAAGCACTCGCGGGGTGGCTAATGACTCTCTCTCTCTCTCTCTCTCTCTCTCTCTCTCGTTTTGCAGTAGAGCGCAGTCCGTTTGAATACACTGGGGGAAGGGTTCCGAGAGAGCGGTTGATATTATGGGCTGTCCTCTGTATGTGCCACGACTCGAGTAACAACCTTCTCCTCCAGTTCGGCTCGCTTTCAAGAATGGCCGTCGCTTCGAAATTTATTTTGTGATCCAACTTCTCAGCATGTTCCGCGACTGCACTGCGCTCTTTGTAGAAATTCCGCGCATCGTTGGCGTGTTGCTTCAGTTGTTCCGGTAGGTTTTTCATCTCGCCGATATATCACGAGGGGCACTCGGCACACGGAATTTTGTAAACG
This sequence comes from Rhipicephalus microplus, assembly GCF_013339725.1. Lineage (NCBI taxonomy): Eukaryota > Metazoa > Arthropoda > Arachnida > Ixodida > Ixodidae > Rhipicephalus > Rhipicephalus microplus. The sequence goes on from NC_051169.1 coordinate 76,645,078, forward strand.
ACACCGGGGCGCCTGTCCATTGTTGGCCAGTCTTTCGGGCGGGGGAGGAGGCGGCCCAGCGTACACGAAGGCACGTGCGCGATGCGAACCCCTTCCTTCCTGAAGATCCGCGCTAACATCTCGCCGGTTCCCTGAACGTATGGAACCGGTACGCGTTTCGATCGCATCATCGCAATCATAGCAAAGTATTGTTGAACAATAAAAAATTCGCAGCGTGCGCGTTAACTAAAAGCCGAACTCTCATGTCTCTCATTCCCCATTAGCAGCCATTGGCATGTACATTGAGCACTATCTGACAAGAAAGGGTTGCTACGTTATACTCGCTGGGCATAACCTTCTTGGTTTTAGAAAGGTTTAGCGAGCGTTGGGCCGCAGAGCCATGAATACAGTGAACTAGTATATACCACGAACTCGAGGTGGTTAAAGGTGGAAAGTAGACAGGAAGCGCAAGCCGTAAGAAAGTGTGCGGATGCCACCTCTCGTTTAGTCCTTGGAATGTCCGCTGGATGGCGGTGCGTATGCGGAATATATGATGCAAAAATGCGAGATGGTGGTTCTTAAAGTGTTGAATAGATGGACGAACGGACACACAGACAGATGCATGGACGGACGCACGGATGGCTGCACCGACGGATGGACGCATGGACGGACGCAGGCGTGGATGCATGGACGAACGCAGGGACGGAAGCACAGATGGAAGTGCAGACGCACGAACAGACGCACGCACGGACGGGCGAATGGACGCACGGACGGTCGCACAGACGGACGCATGGACGGACGGAAGCAAGAACGAATGGACGGACGGATGCTTCACCCCACTCTCCATCATTCACTCCGTGGATATGCTGCCATTTTTTTTAGGGGCGAAGCTCCTTAGGGCGTGGGCTGTGCGTCCCCTGTAGCCTGTATGTAGCCACCTCTAGTTTAGTTCTTGCAGTGTTCACTAGATGGCGGTACCGTCTCCTGTATGTAGCCACCTCTCGTTTAGTTCTTGTAGTGTTTACTAGATGGTGGTACTTGTAGCTGATGATGAAAAGATGCAAGATGTTATAAACTAGAAAGCGGTACTTGTAGTTGATGAAAGACGCGAGATCTTATAAAATAGGAATGATGTCACATATGGCGCGTGTCATTGGTTGAAGGCAACCGTTCGATTTAGTGCGGCGACGTACGCTAGGGGGAGCGATGTAATAAAATCGAGTGGGCAAAATGTACAGAGGATTCATAGTTTACCAGGTTTACCTCCGGAGCTTCGCCCACTCATCATCATTCACTTCGTGTATATGGCGGAATTTTTTTTTATCTTGAGAAGGCATATGATACTGCCTGGCGATACGGAATCTTGCAAGACCTATTGTATTTCGGAATATGCGGCAGTTTGATTACCATCTTAAGAGATTACCTGTCTGAAAGGAATTTTCGTATAAGAATAGGCAGTGTGTTACCGCGCACATTTATTCAAGAAAATGGAGTGCCACGGAGAGGAGTATTATGCTGCACTCTTTTTATAGTCGACATGAACTCTCTTAGCTCTGTTATTCCACCTGCGATATCGTACTCCGTTTATGTGGATGACATCAAAATCAGTTTTAAATCGTGTAACTTGACTGTATGCGAATGCCAGGTACACTTAGGTGTTAACCACCTTGCGAAATGGGCAGATGAGAATGGTTTTAAGTTACACGCTGACAAGACTACTTGTGTGCTTTTCTCCAGACGATGAGGTGTACATCCTGACCCCTGCATGCTTATGAATGGACAAAGCTTAGTCATCGCGAAGGAACGATAATTAATCGATGTCATTTTTAAACTAACCTTTGTTCAGCACATAAAACAGCTGAAGTTAAAATGTCCTAAGACCATGAACCTTTTAAAGATTTTTTTGCATCAGTTACAGACAGGCACTGTCTCAAATCTCTGTTCAGAAGCCTGGTCCTGTCACGCATAGACTATGGATGCATAGCATATCAGTCAGCTTCAAGGACAGCACTCAAACTATTGGACCCTGTCTACCACTTATGTATCCGGCTGGCACTTCGTGCGTTCTGTACAAGCCCTGCTCAAAGCTTTTATACAGAGTCAGATGAGTGGTCACTGGACTATCAGCGCACATATCTAGGAGTCACCTTTGCAGTTAGAATCATGTCCCTGAGGCAGCACCCATGCGAAGTACTTGTGAATGATCTATCCACCACTCAGTTATACGCAAACCGTCCTTCTATCGCCCCACCGTTTCCATCGGCAAGAAGAGCTGCAGTAGAAAAACTTGGAATTTATTTCGATGAATTACAGGAAAGTCGCCATGCTGAACCCATTCCTACTTAGCAGCAGTGTCTCGTCACTTGTGACTGGTCCTTGAAAGACCTCAAAAAGAAAAAAAATATTCAAGTGCGTTAATTCGGCAACATTTCTTGGCCCTTTAGCACAAATATTCTTCAGCCGCATTGTTCTCTGACGGCTCAAAGTCTCGAACATCTGTATCCTGTGCAGCCTACGGACAAAACTTCTCCGACACCAGAACCATGCATACACATACCCGCATTTTAACAGCGCAAGCATATGGTGTCCTTGCTTATAATACAACACATTATACAACACAAGATGCCAAAGTCTTTATTGTAAAAAGATTCTTTAAGTGTTGTCATGGCCCTGTCTTGTGGCAAGTACCGCAAGAACCCCGGTTTCAACAATCTCCTTAATGAAATCTATGCAGCCTATGACATAAAACTTCATGTTGCTATTTGCTGAGTGTCAGGTCATTCTGGTATTGCAGGCAAAGAAACATTTGACAAGAATGCACGACAAGACGCTGATCGGCCAGCCATATATGTAACCACTGTTCCTGCTGTGAATATAAAACCTGCTGTACGTAGAGGGCTACGCAAACACTGGCAAGATGAATGGGACAAGCACGTCGACGACAAACTCCACCTAGTAAAACCCCAACTAAAGAAAGTTATCCCGCAAAAACTTAACAAATTCGCTGAAGTCATTCTAGCACGTCTCATAATAGGCCACACTTATGCCATACATAAACACCTTTTGACAGGCACCAATCCACCTAGATGTATACACTGTGGAGAGAGTTTAACTGTTTTGCATGTCCTTTTGCAATGTCCTGTGCTTCACGAAGCATGACTGACCCATTTCAGGGAGCTCTTCCAGTATCATATCCCACTTCATGTCGCACTGTTTTTATCACTTGAAGCAGTGTTTGACATTAAGAGACTTCTTCATTATCTTGGGAAACTCAAGTTTTTACCATTGATATCATTCCGTCCTAGGCACCAGGCTGCGCCTCAAGTGTGAGGTACCGCCTAGTGCAAAAAACACAAGCATGTCTGAGCGTTCGCAGTTCTTGCTTAGGCAAATACTTCAGCCGTGAGGGTCTTATTTATTTATTTATTTATTTATTCAATACCCACAGCGCCCATACAGGCATTATAGTGGGGGGGAGGTACAATTAAAGAACATGAAAATTTGCAGGTTTACATAGGTTTACATAGGTTTGTGTAAAAAAAAGGAAAGGAGAAAAGAAGTACATTTGCAAGACACAAAACATACACAGCTGCACCGAGCACAGCCGCGTCAGAAAAGTAATATGTATTAGAGAAAAAAATTGCAGAAACCACAAAAATTGATGAAAATTCCTTGATAATTGAAGCCAAGTGCAGCATTCGGCTAGCCCTAAGGGCAAATAAACCCCAAAACAACATAGTTTACAATCAAGATACCGCACAGATCATGGCGACTGCCAGCTGCACCCACGTAGTCTATAGGGCTTAGTGGCCGAAAGATTCGATCATTTTTATTGCAGAAAAGAACGCATCCGTTGAAGAAATTTCTACAACTGTGGAAGGAAGTCGATTCCACTGACTTATAGTTCTCGAAAAAAAAAAAAGAGTTGCTGAAAGGTGATGTTTTGCACTTATATTCTCTTAGCTTGTCTTCATGATCATTTCGGGCTGAAATGTAGTGAGGCCGGCTTATGTATACATCACGGGCAATCCGAGCATGAGAATAAAATATGTTATGCATTATCTTCAGTCCAAATGATGCCCTTTGGTGCTGCAGAGACTTCCATTTTAACTTCAGCTTAGCCTCCGTCACACTGAATTGTCTGTCGTACATAGGTGCATTAAACACATATCTCGCCGCCATGGACTGAACGTTTTCTAATCTTTCTTCATTTGAAGATGTTGCAGGGTCCCACACACAACATGCGTACTTTAGTACTGATTTCACGTATGCCTTGTATAGTACCTCCCAAGTTTGCTGTGGAAAAGCACGTGTGTTTCTTTTTAAGAATCTTAAGCTCTGACAAGCTTTATTTACAGTGTAATTCACATGCCGATTCTATGATAGAGAGGGGCAGAAGAAAACACCCTGGTATTTGTATTCGCGCACCATTTTTACCGGAGAGCCGTTTATTGTGTATTCAAATCCACCAGGTTTTTTTTCTTTTCTGGAAAACCTCATGCATACAATTTTCTTAAAATTCACTTTCATTTCCCATCGCTGACACCACGCGTATATTGCACATAGGTTGTTTTTGGATTACGAAGCGGTCAGTTTCAGAGGTAATCCGACGGTATAAAATGCAATCGTCTGCAAATGTATAGACTAATATGGGATTGTACGTTTTCGTTAATGTCATTTATATATAATAAAAAGTAATGGTCCCAGAACTGATCCCTGAGGTACCCCTGACGTAACACTAGTTATATCGGCAAGCCATATATGTAACCACTGTTCCTGTTGTGGATGTAAAACCTATATAAAGTTCACCGTTTACAACTACATATTGTCGCCTCTCATGTAGATATTCAGCAATCGAATAGCTTGGGGATTAATATTTAAAACCAGTTAGTGTTTGCAGCAATAAGTAGTGCGAAACAGTGTCGAACGCTTTTTGAAAGTCGAGAAAAATGCAGTCGACCGAAAATTTGTCGTCCAGTGCTGCTGCTAAATCATGCATCTCTACCAGTTGTGTGACGCATGATAGCCCCTGCCTAAATCCGTGCCGGTTAGAGTTGAATAAGGAATTACTATCTATGTGCTTTACAACCACAGTATATAAAATATGTTCAAGAATTTTACTGCGCACAGAAGTGAGTGAGATAAGGTGGTAATTATTCACACCCATGCGCGGGCCAGATTTATGTATAGGAACAACGGACGCCATTTTCCAATCAGTTAGAAGAGAACTCTGTTTTAACGTTTTTTTTTTTCAAAAATAACTTTTAAGTAGATAGACACTGCATGAGAAGAAGACTTCAACATAAAATTATGCAAGTCAGAAGGAGCCACTGCTTTTGCACAATCTAGATATCTAAGTAGTAATTCAATGCCACAAGCTTCAAGTACTGCATCAGGCATAAATGTGGATTCATGTGTCAACATTTTCAAGTCTTTTTGGGGTTCAGTAGCGGCTGAGAGCACTGACGTGAAATATAAATTGAACAACGCGGCCTTTTCTGTTGCATCGCTCACGGTAATATCGCCGCTGGTCAAAGCGAGAATTGAAATTTTGTCTTTCTTGCTTCGTTTGATATACCTCCAAAGTTCTTTCGAGTTTCGCGTTATTTTACGTTCAATTGTTTTAAAGTAGGTTGCTTTCATTTCGACTGTAGCATTATTAACTTCACGCTTTGCCAGCTTCAGTTTGGAAGAGTTTTCTTGGGAAGGATTTATTTTGAATTAACGGTAAATTCTCCGCCTACGCTTGACCAAAACGTCGAGTTCTCTACGAAACCGTGGTTTACATTTATTATGCCTTCTGGTCAGCACCCATGACGGTACAAATCGGTTTCTCAGCTCTAGGATCTTCTCTTTAAACAAATTCCACAGCTCTTCTACTGAATACTCATCAGCAAGTGTTTTGAAAACAATGAAATATGCTTCCAATGCAGTGTTGATTCCTTGGACATTAGCCTTCGCGTAATTGTACATGCACCGACTTTTTTTCACTGTAAGCACTGGCATGTTTCATATTTATCTCACTTAGCACAACCTCGTGGTCACTTATCCCTGGTAATACTTCGGCGTTTTCTACCATTTCTGCCATATTTGTGAAAAATAGATCGAGGATATGACCTCCTCGAGTTGGTTTCAACGCTGTCTGTTTTAAAGACAAGAGGTTCATGAAATCAGCCATTTCATATTTAAAACTAAGAGAACTTCCTGAAGCTATTGGTTGCTCATTCCAGTCGATATCAGGCAGGTTAAAATCTCCACCTACAACGACATAATCAAAGGCAATTTTTGTAGCTGTAGCAGTGAATTCACTAAATTCCTTAGTTAAACCAGTTGGTGGTCGATAAAAAGAGAAGACTGATAGTGATTTGCCATTCGAGAGCTTAAGCTGACACCAAACAGCTTCACTCATATCGTTTGTAGTGTTTATGCTTGCAGACGGAATGCGCTGATCTACCAAGATAAATACACCACCTCCATGATAGTTCCTGTCTTTCCTGTAACCAGTAAAGTTATCTGGAAATACCTCGATGTTTGCCACGTCTTCATTCAGCCATGATTCAGTATCGATAACTACACTTGGTTTGATCATGCACACTAAGTCATCAAATATGTCAACTTTGTTTTCAATGCTCCTACAGTTTACCAACAAGAAAGAAAGTGAGGAGCATAAAATCTTAGTCGGTCACTTGCACTGCACAACCTTGCCTGAGGTATCATCGTAAGTGTACCTGACGCCGTCTATGTGAAGGGGGTCATGTTTTAGTTGTACTCTTGTGTCCCTGCTTCTATTTTTATTAGCAAACTGCCACAAAATTTGCCTTCTCTTTCGCATTCGCTCTGAAAAATCTTCCGACATTTCAATACCTGTATCTTTCAAATTCTTGGCCTTTCCTAAAATCAGGTGCTTTTCTTTCAGTGACCCGAACCTTGCGATCACGGGCCGCGTTTTTTCTTCTCGAAATTTCCCGAGCCGATGTGCTTTTTTCGGGGTTAACTTGTAATTTTGTCGAGCAATTTCACAAGCAATTCAGATTGTGACCATGATTTGCGGACACTTGTATCAGGTATGCCGTAGAATACCAAGTTATGCTGCGTACTACGATTTTCAAGATCATCAATCCTATTTTGAAGCAACTGTATCACCCCGTGTTGGGTATCACAGCGCGCAGTACACTCAGTGATAGCGGCTATTAATTTTGACAGCACTGACATTTTTCCTTCCATTGACAACACTCGTTCACTCAAGTCATTTATAGTAGCTTTATGTTCCGCTTGGTTCGCTTCAATGGTATTAAGCTTTTGAACAATCGCGTTTTGTCCATCTAAAAGTTTCTGTTGCGTCGCATCAACGACAGGCCAGGATTCATTTCGATATCCCCAAAGAGAACTAATAACAAAAAATAACAGCAAAAACGACGCAGCAACAAAATCCGACGCTTTGAGCGGCTTCTATAGCAACGGAGTGCACGCGCACACAGTTGTACAACATGTGGGGTGGAACCGGCAGGATAACAAGAGCGAATTGTTTACAAAGAAATGTTGTATTGGACCTTGCTGACTTATTTATCGTCACAGACTCCCACCAACGAAATGAAGGTTTTTAACGAGGTGACATTACTTTTAAAAGCACTGTGTTTTAAATATTTCATAGATAGTTGCTACACATCATTTGCTTTAATTTTTAGACTAATAACCTGAAATGAAACAACGCTAAGTACTGGTGCTCTTTGGCCTTAGATGCCCTTGCGCCGATAAAACTTATAATAATAAAAAAAAGTGGCTCAAACTAAGCGTTCTTCAGACTTCTTCCTCATTGTCGTTTCGGCAATTTCTGCGTGTGAGAATAGATGAGTAGGATTGAAACGCTAAAACTTCCACTTAAGTATAGCATGTGATTCTGGGACATCCTACGGGTATGACTTGACTTTGGGAAGTTTTGCGAATTAATCAAGCACACCCAAAGAATCTGCAAAAGAATAGAAATTTGAGCGGTCTGGCAGGCGTTCATTTTTGGTTGAAGCAGCGCGTGCGGGATGAGGACGAGGACGATTTATGCTCCTCATTCTTCCTCCTCGTCCCGCACGTGTTGCTTCAACCGAAAATGAATCTCCAGAAGTGCATGGCTGAGAAAAATTTATAAGATTTATTAAGACCACTAAATTGGCAATTCCCCCCACAGTGGGTATGAGCCACAAGAGAAGGTGAACAAGAACAAGAAAACTGTTTCGCATTTAAAAACCTTAACAATGACACGCTCTGTACTTTGCACTTTCGTTTATTTGCACGAAATTCACCACTTGGTATAAATATGCAACTGGGCAATGCAATGCGGCGAGCAAAAGAAGGCCTCTACAGTCAAGACATATTCATTCAACCCGCCCGGAGCCAGGGTACTATTTTTCCGGCGGTAGTAAGTTGATGCCGATATTGCTGGGAAACAAATTTTGAAGCTACGTTCACGCAATTTCAACTACTATGCCCGCGGAATTAGCCAAAGTTTGACATGTGTTCAATCCAGTTGAAATGCGTGTATGACCGACTCATTTTCCACGGATTTTGGTTAAATTGAAGCCCGACGGAAAGTTACATGAGCTGGCATGAAACAAATATTACGTTCCTTGAACGACACGTGCCAGTTGATAACGAGCTTTAGCTAACAGTTTTTTTGGTCATCGAGGCGAGGGTTATGTGGGCACTTTATTACCATCAGTTTTATGGATAAAATCTTCTTCAGTAGCGCATGTCGTCCCTTTTTTCTGGCTTTCAGTTTTCGTATGCTGTTCGGCCCAGTAAAAAAAAAGTTGTCCAAACCAAATAAAAATTTCAAACTGTTCATTAGAAATGTCAAACTGTTAATTGGGGTACCCATTCAGGAATTATACTTGTGTCCAATAGAAAATTTCTCATCGGTTTGGGCAACACCAACTGGAAAATTCCAGCAGCTAGGTCCAATTAGTCACCCCCTTGTTTTGAACGGGCTTGACCAGCATTACCAATTTGTAACACAATCAAAAGGAAAATGGTCTGACAGGTGAATCCAGTTCACTCACTGGAAAAAGCACGTGGTTCAAAGTGTATGCCTCAGTGGAGCTCAACGGGTCAAATTTACTTCAGCCATTCGTATACAAACACAGTCTAAATGATCTGGAATGTTAGATTTATGGGTAAGGGCAATATCTCTGATTTGCTACACCAATAGATCTGAATGAATGGTTCGGTACTGTTAATCTCATTGTAGACACATGAACGAGCTCGGAAATGTTTCACCATAAGAAGCCATGCCGTTGCACTGCATATCGGGATGAAATTGAATTTGAATTTTAAATTCATGGCCACATATATGTGGCAGTAAATAGGTACAACACATACACAAAGAGCAAGTATGGTGGGACAAAATCTGCGTGTAGGCCGCTTCACTGGTCTCACCTTCCCGTGAAATGACAGCAGCAACATGGCATGGCAACTGTGCGTTGTTTCACACCCTCTTGTTGTTTTTTTTTTAAGATGAAAACACATAGAGCAAACTGATAAAGATCTACCGCAAACGCAGAAGCAAGGTTAACATTCGTAACATCAGTTGAAATAATGAATTTTTGAACACATAACGTATGATTTCATCACATAATTTACATTTGCTTATTGTTGAGAGAAGACTGTATATGAATATAGGAAAGTGTTTGAAGACAATAGTTTGTGCGTAGTCGTGGAACCACCCAATATTCGGTGTTGGTTTAAGCGACATGATGAACCTATTAGTAATAAAGACTACCAGCTTACAAATGTAAAACGAAAAACTTGTCCACGGGTGTCCCGTTCATTTCACTAAACGTAACCTTGCTCACCGCACCGGCCATTTCTGCCTAATGAGTTGTACCAGGCTTCAATGACAATTGTGGGCGATTTTGAGATGAAGTAAATGATACACTTCAGCGGCTATAATGAAGTACAAAGATATTTTATTTTGCGAGTTATGCTGTAATCGTGAAGGTATTTTTATTTACTAATTTTTTGTTTCACAAACTTACTCATTTCTGTGAAGTCCGATTGAAATCAGTTAGAATATAACTGAAGTCTAATTGGAACCGATTGGTTTAATTTCCATTAGAACCATCCTGTATATGCAGTGCCCTCAGCCCGTTCTTATTTATGAATTTCATTCCGAAACATCATGATTGATAATTTGATAAACTTAACACCTCATACATATTTCTCGACTGGACATGAAATGTGAATAGTATAAATTAGGCACGTAACGAATATCCCCTGAAAATGCCCTATAGAGAACTAATGAACCAAACACAATATTCAATTCAGAACAATATTCAATTTGTCCCGTATGCAATGCCGAATTGGAATGCCTAACCCCAAATGGGCTCGTTTAATGATGCTCAAAAACATTCTGATCGGAAGAGCAAGGTTCCAACATGAAATTACCCTGATTAAAATTGCACAATTATCTCGATTATACAAAAGTTCCATGGCCTGGCCGAAAAGAAAATTAATACCAGTTGTCATGATTGTTTGTAAATGTCAATCCAAATTAAGATATTCTATTTTAGTATACGAGCTTTCAGTTCAGTTTCTAATTTATGCCACTAATTAGACCAACCGATAATTTCTTGACATTGCTGACGAACAGATAGAGTAGAGACAGCGGTTTATCATTCCAACTAGACATTTCAGACAATCTAATTCAAACCTAGCTCAGTAAGCATTTTTATTTATCCTAAGTTTTGTTTTTAAATATAACTTTCCAGCTTGGTTTTCGTTTCACTGGTCTATTACTTTAACCTTTCAAACGCCACACTATGAAGCAACGGTAAAAAAAAGTGATATTTACTTTGGTAACTTGTGTTGACCTTCTAAACCAACAATGACGAAAAATTCAGCCGCATTCATGATGATGAAGCGCATTTTTTTACGTGTTCCATTTTTGGAACATTGGCGTCTTTCATATGCAATACACAAAGTTTCTCAAGAACAGCTTTTATTGATGTCTCTATAGGATTTTCTTACTCCCGATAACTGAAGAATAATATTTAGCGTGAAACAAAGTGCCTAAGACATATAATCAATAATAACAAGTTTGCAAAAAAATGGTGGCTGTACTATCTACAGTGAACAAATCACAAGGCATAGTACGCAGCATAGCAGTTCTTGTGCAGCCGTTTCTTGTCCTGTTGGCATGGTGATTTGTTGTATTCTTCTTGCATTCAGCGCTTCTACCCTGAGACGCTGAGCTGATGCAGTGACCATCAGTTTCCCTGTACTCACGTCTCGGATGAACCCGAGTTAGTTTCTGATTGAGCTGCAGCAATGACATGGTGACATCCCGTCAAAGTGCAATATGTGTCATGATGACATCGGTTCCCTTGTGGAGTTCGCAGTGGAGGAGCCGAGCATTCTGCGACGACAGACTTGTTGAGACCAGTGCTGAAAAGTTCCCACCACCATTTCTTGCTTCGTAGTTTTGGTCGATAGCTCCGAGAAGCCGGTCCATCACATCTACTCCCCCCATGACTTCATTGTATTTCTTGATCAAATGAGGTTGAGGAATCTCCACTTTCTTGTTCGAGCGTCGTGTCAAGCGTTGCGCACTTCTAACAGGCTCGTGGCTGAGGTGGTTCAGCCGGTCCATCACATCTACTCCCCCCATGACTTCATTGTATTTCTTGATTAAATAAGGTTGAGGAATCTCCACTTTCTTGTTCGAGCGTCGTGTCAAGCGTTGCGCACTTCTAACAGGCTCGTGGCTGAGGTGGTTCAACCGGTCCATCACATCTACTCCCCCCATGACTTCATTGTATTTCTTGATTAAATAAGGTTGAGGAATCTCCACTTTCTTGTTCGAGCGTCGTGTCAAGCGTTGCGCACTTCTAACAGGCTCGTGGCTGAGGTGGTTCAACCGGTCCATCACATCTACTCCCCCCATGACTTCATTGTATTTCTTGATTAAATAAGGTTGAGGAATCTCCCCTTTCTTGTTCGAGCGTCGTGTCAAGCGTTGCGCACTTCTAACAGGCTCGTGGCTGAGGTGGTTCAAAGAAACAGCGACAACAGCATTATCTTTCCACTTGTAGACTACCCCATCGCCCTGGTAGTAGAAAGATCCTCTTTCTTTCCGACGTCTTGGAGGCTCTTCAGTGGACAACCACCGGTTCTTGTACCTCGCGCAGTCCCTGTCACTCGAATCCCCTCGTCAGTGAGTTTCGTCAAGAGGTCGTGCCAAGTGAATAGGTTTTAAAAATAGATTTCGAGCTTTCAGGGGCTTGGAGGACCGACACCATGTTGCTAACTACCCTGAGCCCGAGAGGGGTCTTGTAATCCTTCCCATTTTTTTTTTCGCAATATATATTTATTGCGCAGGGGTACCCCTTTGATGAGTACATCACCCAGACCTTGCAACCAAATCGAATTGGTTTATCGCGGATAAACATTTTGCACGAGTGGTGGTCATAATAGGGCACCATTGACTCATCGATTTCCAGGTTCTTAGATTTGAAGTGGTTTCCACCACTCCAAATTGGTGGAGACATTTGGAGATTTGATCATAAAACGGCTGAATCCTGCCCATATTGCCTGCTTGCAACTGAGTGTTGTCAACCACATGAGAACCTTTTGAGCTGCCGGAACCTATTTTGGAACATCACTGTCGCGACTATCGACACGATAATGTCTTCTGCAGTGCTCAAGTACGAGTCTTTTGACAGAACAGAGTGGTAGCCCCTAAAAAGTACGAGACCGAAAAACTGACTGATGTCCGCTTCAGTGACGTTCACCTCCTCGCCCTATTGGAGTGCATATTTTGCTGTCAATTCACCAGCGAATCAGTATATTCTGGAGAAATAATTTTACACAATACCATAAAAGGGCTCATATTTCCAAGGTCTGGAAATGCATCTAGCAATAACGGGGGATTGTCGCTGGGAAGTCTTTTTTATCAAACTTAACATAGTCACCCCATGTTTGCGTAGGAGTGCGCTTTGGGGTTTTTGTTTTTGCAATCTTTGTTGAAGATTTCCGTGCTTTTGCAGCAGTCATTTGTCTCGACGCTGGTCGCTTTCGTCATGACTCAGAGCTCGAACTGGTCGGCAAATCAACATCTTCATCACTGCATCGCATATGTTAATCGCTGCATCGCACAACTTCAACGTACCCACATAGTATGCATCATCGGATGGAACTTCAGAAAAGTCATTTTCATTCACGTGCTCTTGACGATGATAATGATGATGATCCTTGTAATACTGGCACACACCCACAAAATGATATTGCCATCTTCATCTTCAACAAGCCAAAAAATAAAAAAAAGAACAAGGCGAAACGCTAGCGCGCGCCCATGCTCTTTTTTGACACTGTGAAATGCCAATGTTCCAAAAGAGGAACATTCGCATAAAGCTCTCGAACCTGGCAACTAGAGTGCGATGCTATTTATTATTATTTTGCCACGTGATGCCACAATATAGCCCTATATTCTAATTTTACTTTGCTCACTGCTGCGTTACTTCTTCTTGTAAAATAATGCGACAAGCGTCTCGTGGGGAAGGAGCGCGAAATATGCCTCTTTTTAAATATTTAACTAAAACTTCTACGAGGATTTATATATAAATTAAAATTGTTATGTTTTCTCTAAGCATGAGTGAGTATGCGAAAGCGAAAATTTAGGAAGCGTGCTATATGGATGGAAAAATAAAGCGGTCCCACGCGGCGGACAGTTGCAACACGCGATAGGAGGTATGGCCTCCAAGATTTCGTGCCTGGTAATATGGGCAATCACAGGGAACTGTGGGATACAACGGCTTCCGGCACGACGCACCACGCGGGTTAGCAGCGTTACGCGCGCATTTTCGTGCCGCTCCGTTGAAAAAAGCACCTCTCCGTGCACTGTCAGTGCTTCAGAAGTTGGTTTTTTTTTAAGTGTGAATACACTTTATAAGCGACCCCAAACCATCCACCGCCGTCGGCGGCGTCCGCAGTCTTCTCTCTATCTTTAAAAGAAAGAGGACTTGGCGGGCCGCAGCGCGACGCTCTACCGAATAAGCCACGGACGCGACGCTGATATCGGTGTCAGTAACGCGCCTTATACCCCCTCCCCCCTTTGCTCGCTTCTCCACTCTCCTCGCTCGCTGCAGCTGCGCGCGCACCTCTCTCTCTCGCGCGCACCCGCCTTCTCTCTCAGTCTCCCGTCGAGAGCGGGTCGTGAGGGGGAGTAAAGTTAAAATCCGTTGGCATTCGCCAGTGAGTTAACGTAAACTCCCCCGTGTGATCAAATTGCGATTCCCAGGAACCATTACACCATAAAGGCACCATAGTGTGATTAATAAATATAATAGTGCGAATTAATAAATACCCCTCATAGCATCACCCCGTGTATTCGCACTTAACCATGTTCACCCTCGCGGAAATGCTTGGGAGTTTTTTTTTTGTTTTTGCTAACCGTGACTGCGACCATGACAAGCTACGAAAGTCACGAACTCTAAGGAAACTCTTTTATCGTGCTAAAATGATCTGCAGTGTTTTTACGCTGCTCAGGGGTACTGTCAGTTTGTTGATACAGAAAACAGTTTTCATTGTATGATGCGTTACTGCAGATAAGATATCGCCATTTTAAAGATCGCAGGGGGATGTGAATGACAGTAGCAGTGTGCTAAGAGTTCATTTCGGGATCGCTGCTTCGGCCGACATCGTCAGTCGATCGGCATGAAGCGCAGCACTTATTGAGCGTGTTAAGATATATATATATATATATATATATATATATATATAGCCTTCAGTGTGCTATAAGATGCATTTCTTAGTCAAAGCCAGATGCTTATTTGAACGCTGATCTTGACGAAGCTGCACGGCACGGCGTCACATAAACAATACAGTCAGACATAGACTGCGCCGAATAATCAAAACCCTGCGCTTGTTTAACGCACTTCTTCTTTTGGGTGCCGTCCTGGCTAACAGTTTGACGACGATAAACGCAAATGGACCCGTCGAGCGCTTCGTGTAAACTTACTATTGAGTGAAGCTTTCGCGTTTTTTGTCATAAATATGGGTCCAATGGCAGGCGCTCATCTCATATGGCAGGTATATTTCCCCCGCGCGTTCCCATAATATCTTTGCTAGGCGCGCCTGCGTGACAATATATTTCTCAACATAGTATTTGCAACAAATTCATGCTTAAGCTTTCTAATTAGTCTGGGATACACGCGTACCTGCGATAAAATGATTTTCGCACCCTCTGGCTTCAACGTTCCGTACTCAAAGGCTATATCTGTCACTGTGGCTCTCTTCACAGCCGCAGCCCACTAATTTTTTCTTAATTCCATGGGAATTGATACCTGCGTTTGCCTTTCACGCTCGAGTTGGAGCAGCCAACGGCTGGACAACCGACCATGGTTTATCAGGACGAAGATACAGTGGCTACAATTCTAGCCACTGTAACGAAGATAAACGCGTGACCGTGCGCGTGAATTCCGATTAATCTGAGGCTTGCGGGGGAGCGGCTTGCGCGTCGTCTACTCTTCTCCAACCGAAAGCTGGTAACAGACGGTGCATCCCACGATCCCTCGCTCTTTTACCGGTCATCTATTCAAGAGAGAGCCGCGTTCCAGGCATAGTTTTTCTAGGGGGAAGCGTTGGTTCCAGGTATGGTATTTGAAAGGAACAAAATTTAAAGAAAAAAATACAGAGGTTAAACTACTGCAGCTGAAGGCGAGTATTGCAGCACGGTTTGTCCTCATGGAGTCAATCATCACGCAGTGCCTGGCAAATTCTATTCATAGTAGACAAACGTCAGTTCATAATGCTGGCAATTTCACGCTGTTTCACCTCGTGCCGGTAAAGCAAAACAAATTAGGCGCTCTCTTCCGAAGAAATACTTGGTACACTTTGAGTTAAAGTTAAATGTTTAAAATAAAAAATGTTAAAATAAAATAAAGTTAAATAAAAGTAAAGCTTTTTCGGGTCGTTCTCTGAAAGAAGGGTGGGTGAAGCAGCGCTGGCGAACGAGATGCGACAATCGTTTGAAAAATCAACCGCAAACCGATTATATTTCTCTTTTTGTTTTATCGTGCCAAGACACCGATTGCACTGCGACGCTGCTGTAAAAGCAAGGAATTGCGAGTGATACGATCAAAAGCGATCGGCACGCCCACGATTTCCACCATTGTCACCATACGAAAAAAAAGAGAGACCAGAAACGGAGATAACGGACTCTACGTGGATCACGCAGTGCTGCCAAACCGGATGTGCACGCCTGTCAATGGTGATGGCTGGACGGTTTCTAATGCTTGAAACAGGCGCTCCGCTGTTCGGGTTTCATTTGACACCGATAGTACCTTCATGCTCTCACCAGACCTTCGCTACGGTATTTATAGTGCGAGAACAAAACGACGACACAGCGACTGTGTCGACTGTGTCGTCGTTTTGCTGATTGACATGTGAAGTTTAACGTCCTAAAACCACCATATGATTATGAGAGACGCCGTAGTGGAGGGCTCCGGAAATTTCGACCACCTGAGGTTCTTTAACGTGCACCCAAATCTGAGCACACGGGCCTACAACATTTCCGCCTCCATCAGAAATGCAGCCGCCGCAGCTGGGATTCGAACCCGCGACCTGCGGGTCAGCAGCCGAGTGCCTTAGCCACTAGACCACCGTGGCGGGGCAGTCGTCGTCGTTTTGCACTCGCGCTATGTGCTATTACTACCGTCATGCCATACCAACTAGCCCAAACCAATGTTCTGTGCCCAAACTGCCACACCGCCACACCTTCGCTACGTTTGCTTGTTGGTGGCGCCGCCTGTCTTCTACTACTGAAAGAGCTGCCGTGGTTGACTCAAACCGCGCCGGGCAGAGGACGTCAGCAGGCTGACCGTGTTTGGAGGCTGGTGTGCACCACGCTTCCCACAAATGTGGCCCTACATGAAACGCGAAGACAAAAATATTGCTCCAGGGAAATATCATGAATCGTACTTCTACAAGTACGAGAATTTATTAAAAAGTTGTCAAGAAATGAGGAGCTGACTTAATCTGATAAAAAAAAAGCAATAAAAAACGACTCCAACTTAATTTTTCGACGTGGTTCCTACATTTCGGTTTTCTGTTGCAAGCGAAATTTCAGGATACCTGTAGTTGTCCGCCCTAAAACCTTTTTTACAAAAAAAAAACAAAAAGAAACAAAAAATGGTCGATGCTATAAAAAAAAAGGAGGGGGGGAGAACGTGAATGGTGGGGCTCGAACTTACGACATGGTTTCGCGCTGAAAAAAAAATGTTCGCAGCAAAAGTCTAACAAATATTGAAAAACAAATTGAATATGAAAAGCAAAAGTTTGTGTCAGAAGTGGGATTCGAACCCACGCCCACACTCGTGGACCAGAAGTCTCGCTCTACCTGCAATGCAGGCAAGGCTCTATAGCCTTGAGTCTGGCGCCTTAGACCGCTCGGCCATCCTGACAACACGCTCGTGCGAAGCTTAATACTTACACAAAAGAATAGGTTATTTGTCATCAATATTGATTATTATTACGTACAGTAGCCGTGCAAATCCCATCGGCAAAATGTCGCGGATATCTAAGTATATGCATTGCTCTAGCTAATTGAGACTGCAAGTATTCAGGCGCAGTCAACCCTTGTGCAACATGATCGGTTGTGCCTATCTTGGTCTACATAACGTGCGTGTATCTGTGGTTGCCATTCGTTGTTGTCTACCGTTAATATAACTCTTTGCTCTTTGCATAGGCGTGCGTCCGGGGGAAACGGGGGTGCTTGCTCCTCCCCTCTTGAAAGTCACTAAGGAAGTGGCGCAGTTTGCCCTGTACTGCTATGTAGTGGGTGGAGGGGGACTGCGAAGAACCTCCGTGCCCCCCCCCCCCCCCCCCCAGAAAACATCAGCGCAACCCCATGACGGTATGTATGTATCTATGGCCATCTATGTATGTATATGTTATGCGTGCGAATTGCCATTTGCAAAACGTTCTTCCAAAACTGAGAAACTTCAGAAGCTTGACTTCCATCAAAAAAAAAAAAAAGGAAAAGAAAGAACAACATAAATACAAATGCGACAGTTTCACCCACCCAATATGTAGACAGGCCCTTAATCGAACCTCCGCCATTGTTGTTTCGAGCACGCCGAATGAGAATTATTTTACTGTCTGCGAGTATCGGTCGCGAATTTTCGCAAACAAAACTTAGAAAAGTAGTGTCAGAAGTGGGATTCGAACCCACGCCCACATTTGTGGACCACAAGCCTCGAGTCCTCTATAAGAGGAAAGGTGTCGAACTTTGAGTCTGGCGCCTTAGACCGCTCGGCCATCCTGACTTTTTTTTTTTTTTTTTGCTTTATGCCTGTTTACAGGCGCATACATCAAACCACAAGCAGAACAAAAACAAGCAGTAACAGTCCGACAGAAATTTAAAATTCCCTAAGTGCTGCCAAGGGCTCCACCCTCGACAACCACTCAGGTAAGATCTCCTGAGTTTTCTGCAGTTCAACATACCTGGTCATACATTCACGGAAATACATTCGTGCAGGCCGTGCATCCTGATCGCGATAGAAACCCGCCATACGGGCCCGCCATAAACAGTGAAGTCCACATAGCATAATGAAATCAAAAGGCATTCCCTCTTCGTCCACTATTGGCAGAAATCTTATACCATATGAATTTAAAGGTAATTCTTTCTGTAACGTCCTTTGAAGTACATCCCAAAAATATACTCCTTCCCAACAATGTAAGAAAACATGATCAATATTTTCCGGTTTTCTACAGATAAGGCAATTTGTCCCCCAAGGTAAGTAAAAACCACGGTCTGCTTGAAATATCCTGACTCATAATGTACCTGTGTGCAGCTTGAAAAAGAAAGACTTCGCGCCAGGAGCCACTTGCATTCTCTTCACTCATTTAAGCCAATCTTTCCCTTCACCTCCAGCGTACATGGCACGGTACAGCGGTTCAGGTAAAACAACATCGCATACATCTTTGTACAAGTTCTTTCGAGTCACTGAAAACAAATATTCATTGGAAAATCTAACAGATGAAAACCATGCACTTAGAATAACCTCTTTAAGATACCCGCGCACAGCACCGGTCATGTCATTCGTGCTAACCACATATCCAGGTAAAGCCCGCATCAGTCTCATTTGGCACACTGTACGTAAGAAAGGGTCCCTTGTGTAGCGAAAAAAAAAAAGAACCTATTTACGACTTGGCGTATGAAAAGATGTGTTAAACCAAGCCCTACGTGTTTTACTTTTCGAAACAGATTAGTTCGACTGCATCTCTCCCAGTTCGAAGCCCACACGAACACTGCGAAGATGCGATGGAACTTCTGCATGTTTGCCCTGGAACAATGCAATACTTGCATCACATACCAAAGTTTTGAGGCAAAGAAAAGATTACAGACAGTCGCCCTAGCAAACACTGACAGATTATTACCGTTGCATCTATTAGCTTTCGTCCGGATTTCTTTCGCTTGTTCTTGCCAGTAGTTCTCATTATCTTTATAAAATTCCAGTGGCACCCCCAGGTACTTGACAGGTGTAGTCACTTATTCAATATTGGCAAAATAGTCTTGTTTTGACGACCACTCTCCATGCCAGAAACCCAGACACTTTCCCCAGTTTACTAGACTGCCAGTTGCATTGCCGAACCTTTTAAGCACACTGATGGTAGTGGTAACACTATCTTGATCGATACAACAAACAGCCACATCGTCGGCATATGCCAAAATTTTAACTTCGGATTCTTGAAATCTAAAGCCACGAATGCAACTGTTTTGAGTTATTGCTAAGCAAAACGATTCTATATATAAACTTAAAAGTAGGGGACTCAGCGGACAGCC
Organism: Rhipicephalus microplus; assembly: GCF_013339725.1. Classification (NCBI taxonomy): domain Eukaryota; kingdom Metazoa; phylum Arthropoda; class Arachnida; order Ixodida; family Ixodidae; genus Rhipicephalus; species Rhipicephalus microplus. Next base: position 76,664,888 of record NC_051169.1, read on the forward strand.
CTGACGGACAGAACGCTTTATGTTAATTGTATCTCCTAGCATCTTATTGATTACCAGTCGGGTCGTGCAGTTCCGGTATGCTATAGATACTCCATCTCTGATTACAAAACCAACGTTGACATGGTCAAGAATGGCGAGCAGAAGGTTGTGGGAAACACAATAAAAAGCTTTCTCGAGTTAAATCTGTAGAATGGCTACCCCTACTTGATTGGCATCGCTACACTCGAGCACGCAGCGCATCTTGTGTATATTAGTCACAATGGAGCGTCCCATAATCCCGCATGTTTGGTGAGGCCCTACCAATTCTTTGATTACCCCTTGAAGTCGCCGTGCTACTACTTTCATTAAAATTTTATAATCACCATTAGTTAGTGATATTGGTGTATACGAAGAAACTAATTTTAACTTCTCTGAGAGTTCTGTCTTAAGTATCAAAACTATATGTGCTTCACTAAAGGACGTAGGGAGGCCATTAAGTTTATAAGCTTGATTGAAGACATCTGCAAGTGTTTTGGATAACTCATTTCTGAACTCCTTATAAAACGAAGTACAAAGCCCATCCGGCCCCGGAGATTTACCAGAATTCATTTTATCTATAGCCCTTTCTACTTCCGTTGGCGTTATAGATAGCTCTAAAGCTGATTTGGTGACATTTGACAACTTCGGCATTCTGCTAAGGAACTCCTGCTTAAATGCCTCTAAATCAATGGGCGTGGCAGCGAAGAGTCCTTCGTAGTGTTTGCCAAACGCTCGTCCTATGCTGTCATTGTCTGAAACTTCGATACCGTTGACTTCAATGGCATCTATATGATTTCGTCTGGCATGACTCTTCTCTAATTCAAGCGCTCGCTTCGTCGGGCGATCATCCACAGTCATTGGTGTTACTCTGGCTCGCTTAGCGTTCCGCGATAGCGTTCCTCCTCATATACCTCTATCCTCTGTTTGATACTCCGCAAATCGTCACCACATACTCCAGGTTTTTCACATTCAAGAGCTGTTAGTCTCTCAAGTGTTCGTCTAAGCTCTTTCTCATTCTTCTTAGATTCAAAAGATAAAACGCTAGATCTATCTATCGCTTTTATTTTGATTCGCTGCTTGAGTAGCTCCCATTCTCCTATTTTGTCCATACACTCTATGTTAATATTACTTATTTCTTTAATAACTGATGCGCTAAACGACTCATCCCTTAAGAGGTTAGAGTTCATTTTCCACTGTTCCCCAAAAAAGGCGTTCCTTTCTTTTTTTGACCCGATATTGCATTTTACAAGACATTGATCGGAAAAGGAAACAGGGACAACATTATAACTGCTACACTGGGATATCGCATCTGCAGTAAGGTAAAGTCGATCCAATCGGGCATTACTTGTGCCTTGAAAGTTGGTATACTTCACATCTCGGGAGCTATGCAAACACTCCGCTACATCTACTAATTCGTGTTCAATAATCACCTGTGCCAGGACATCACTGCTTCTATCTTTAACGTTGCGCCTGCTTGATCTATCACTTTCATTCATGACACAGTTGAAATCACCCACCAATGAGAGTTTCCTATACCGGTACACATATGTTGTCGTAAATTGGAGAAAAAAAACGATCTTTCCTGGCTGATAGTTGGAGCATAAACACATAAATTGCGCCATTCAGTGTCACAATAAACAATATCACACCATACTACTCGGCCTCAAGAGCAAGAAAAGACATTTTATATGACTAATCCTGGCAGTTTTCTAACAAAAAGAACACATCCCCCTGATGTGCCTATGGCCTGGCTCACAGTGGCAAAATACCGTGATGTAAACTTAAGCACCATGCTCCCAGTCTCCTCCTCGCCTTCAACTTACGCCTCCTGCACTGCAAGCACATCCACATTTTCTTCCAATAACAACCGGTAGACTTGGCTTTGCTTCTTCTTTGAAGCCAAGCCTCTAACATTCAGCGTAGCGAAGCTAAATAATACTTGAGGCGCCATTACAACCATGTGAGGAGTTAGGCCCGGAGCATGGCGCTTACCTTGCACGTCTAGCGCTACGCTAGACGCCTCCAGGACCGTCCGACCGCCCGGTTTCACTGCACAGTAGAATTGAATCGTTCACAGCTTTTTTGTGCCGTGGTGCCACCAGCTCTTGCTCTCATGCTGATGCGTCTGCCAGTCGGCGTGTTTGCCGGTGGTTCTTCCACGCTACTTGCACTGTTCTTGTCTCCCGTCTTCACAGGTTCTTCCAATGGTCTTTTAATGGCTGAAACGGCACCGCTGGGCCAAGAGACGTGGCTGGCGTTGCACGTGTTTCCGTCTATCTTCATGTCGAAACCAACGCTACAAGAGGCACCATCGACAACTTGGCCTTGCTCCGACGCATGGGCAGACGCTCCGGCTACTTCACAGCCTGCGTCTGTCACTGCATTGTCAGCTGTCTCGGTCGATACAGCTGCAGAACCTGGTCGAGTGTCCACAGGTGCTGGTGTAGATTCGTCTACTGATGGTGCAGATGTGCAGTTCAAATTTTCTGCGACTTGATCTCCACAACCTTCAGCCGCGTCCTCTGCTTCTGTCACGTCCATAATGTGTTCTGACGCATCTTCGGCCACCGCTGACGCGGTCACTGCGGCGTACGAACGGACGCATTCCGCGTCCCCATGCCCGACACGCCGGCAGCACGAGCACCGAGGCACCTTACACTCGCGACGCACATGTCCTGTTCCGCTGCAACGCAGGCATTGCATCGGCCGACCTGAGGCTACCACTAAGGCTAATTCACCGGCGACTCGTATCTGATGAGGTAGGTCCTCAACTTTCATACCGCTTTTCAGCTTAATGAAAACAGTGCGGGTCGTCGAATTCTTCTCATTAGAGAGTTTTAGTACTGCGTACGCTGCGTACGTGGCGGCGTTGCGTACGTAAGGACGCCACGTTCTGCGTAGTGCGCATGCGCAGACCTCAACGCGCACGTATCGCATTACGTACGCAGCCGCTACGCACGCACGCATGAGATGCGTGCGTGCGTACGTATGAGGTGATCGCGGCGCACTCGAACAAGTTCGCGACAGCGCGAGACTTCGTTTTGCAAAATGGCGGCATCGAAGGCAAGCACCGACCGACGCTGTGGCTTAAAATATGGCCATAATCTGGCTATAACACTTGGATTGGCTCACATTGGCTGTCAACAACACGTCCTCCTATTTTGATCTCCCAGATGGCGCAACACGCTTCTCGCTCGTTACGTACGCGGGTACTACGGCGTACTAAAAGCCGATCAGTGGCAAACGACGCCACGTAACGCAAGGCGCTTGCGTGATGCGTACGTAGCACCATTCCGCAGTACTAAAACTCTCTATTTACTCCTTCCACACGCCAGCGTTCCCGGGTCACTTCTGTAACTTCCCCGAACGCTGCCAACGCCGTGCGGACATCTTCGTCCGAAACGCCGTGTAACAGCCAGTGAAGCCGCAGCCTCACCTTCTGCTCCTGAGGGTCGATAACGAGGCAGCGGCGTCCCTTGACCTGGAGTTCTTTCAGTTCAGTCAACCTCTTCGTCGCCTCCTGGCTGTTAAAGGTGACGGCCCACACATGGTTGATCTGGTAGGCGCTCAATGCAATTACGTGAGGAAGCAGTCGTTCCTTGTCCAGGGCATCTCGAAAATCTTCGACCTTGAAAGGCCTCACTCGAATATCACCGTGCAAAAACACTGTGTTCACAACAATACGTCCTGTTGGCAAATTCGGCAAGATGATCTCATAATCCTTGTCACTTTCGTCTAGCTGTAATCCTGTTTCCGCGGCCACCAAGGACCACCTTTGCCGCTCCGCGGGAGCCCATCACTCCTGCGTCCGACGCGTGCGAGTGCCGGCGAAAGAATGCTCGGCCATAAGGAGTAGCCGGCGCCATAATGGTGCGCCAACATCTCCTTATATATCATATCAATAAAAAAAATGCTCGGCCATCCTGACAACACGGCATTTGCAGCCTAAATGTTCAACAAGTGCCATCGCCACCCTCATAGTGCGCACTTTTCATTGCCGCCCAGCGTATGAATAAAAGCGCATGGGCGGTGCGTCACAGGTGGGAAGATGTGTCGTACAGCTTAAAAACATTTCGGATGATCACTTTTGTACGCCCATAAAAAGTTATTCTTTTTCATTTAAACATCTTCCCCTCGTTATATGTCGCTCCCAAATCTTTTCGTCAAATGTGGATTATCCACCTGGGAAGCTATTCCCTGGAACGGATGTGCCTCCCCGTAGCCAGATATCTTTTTCCAAATCAACCCGTGGTAGAGGCCATTAATTTTGTGCTTTGACATCCGTAATTTCTGTAACAGTTACATGCTCATTACATTGTTACGCCGCGTGTATAGAAACGGACTGCAGATTAGCTTTTTACCTCGGGCTCTCTTGTCATTTGGCTCCTGTTGAATCGCTTTCGCCGTGCCTGGTGTCGAACCCGCGACTCAAGGCTGGCCGGAGAGCTGACTGCTTGAAATGAAAAAGTACAGTATAAAATTAAGCGTGAGAGTAATTTTATTTCGTGTAGTTTACACATTTATTGCTACATTCAAGCTATTTTTTGAAGTTTGAAAATGATTGTATTGATCGATCAGCGACAGTGTACAACAATTTTCACTCTTGATTACAAGGTCAAAATCGTTTGTTTTTTTTTGTAGACAACACAAAATTAAAAAAAAAACCTCGACAGATAATAAAATTAAGTAATCGAGTAAGCGGCGTAGAAGCGCGAGACAACTGAGTAAGCAATCGACTGATTCGTCACCTTGTCGATTGCAATATGTATCGCAAACTAATTACGAATTGAAATATTACTTTTTTTTAATTCGTTGATTGTATATTTCGATTTCTCTTGTTTGGAATGCGCGTCTAGTATCGCTCTTAAAGGCTGGGTTATGTGGCGCCCAGCACATTTCCTCTCCCCTATATAACTGAGCGATTAAAAGTGATGGGATAGCACCCCGGATGCCCCCCCCCCCCCCTCCTCCCCGACATCTTAAACTACGTGAATACATAGCTGAAATTGGCCACTTGCCTGTCCGGCACCCACTTATTAGAAATCAAGGAGGTGCCCCACCCCTTCCACCCTCCCGACTAACCGACAGACACCTACCCTACTTTCTGCGTCTGTCGCTGAACAACTTTAATGTAGACAGCATTTCTGAGTCGGCCAATAATGTGCAGCAGCAAAAGGCGTGTTGTAAGAGCTTTCTTTTCTGTTGTTGTTGTAACCTAAGTTTACAAATTGAAACCTTGTGACGTGCCTGCTGAAAATAAGCATGATTGCTATTCCATTTTTGTACATAACTATTTTCAATTTATCAATTTTTTTCTCTTTGTCTGCATCCCCCCCCCCCCTCCCAGTGTCGGCCCTCCGCCTGAAAGGATGGCCGACACTTATTCTATATAATATAGTCGCGGTAAGAGCTTCGGTAAAATATAAAGTAAATGACACACCAGCACAGAACACTGTAGTGCCAGTGGATTGATTGATTGATCGATTGATTGATTGTGTCAGACCAGTACGTGAAAAGAAAATTAACAGGCATGGGCGCAACATGAACAACAACTCAATAAACAATCTTGAATATCATACAGCAAAATCAGAGATCAGCTTAATAAACAGTAACCCGTGCAGGCACAAAATATCAACAGCTGGGGAGTGGGAAAGATATGGTTATTAATATAGCGGGGAAAAGGATTCGTGTGCACATTCGCAAAGCTGTTCTACGTTTGAGGCATTGCATTATAGAGTCAAACGACGCATTTCATTCAGGACCGACTGTTACCGTATTGTACTACTTGTCAGTCTTTCAGGCGGCTGCCATTTTCCATTGCCTCATGAAATGTGAGGCCACGGGGTGGCTTTGGGCTCTCCCGTAGTAGAATACCAATGACGCGTTGGACGCAAGGTCCACTGTATCGACCACTCCTGGCCTCCATACACCAAACAGAACATTTAGGGGCGAAGCTTCTTATAACGACACCCGTTCGTCCCTCGTAGCCGTTGTAGTGTGTAACAAGTATAACATTTCGACCTCCAAGGTGGTGCCGGTGAGAGATTTATTCTGTGCGTTGTTGAACAATAAAAAATAGTACTCAATTACATGCCAATAGCTGCTAAGGGGGAATGAGAGACAGGAGCATTCGGCTTTTAGTTAACACGCACGGTGCGATCCCCATTAGCAGCCATTGACATGTACATTGAGCACTATCTGACAATAAAGGGTTGCTACGTTATACTCACTGGGTGTAACCTCCTTAGTTTTAGAAAGGTATAGCGAGCGTTGAGCCGCAGTGCCATGAATACAATGAACTTGTATATACCATGAATGAACTCGAGGTGGTTAAAAATGGGAAGTAGATACGAAGCGCTAGCCGTAAGAAAGTAAAAGCCGAATTATCCGCCTCTCATTTCCAATTAGTAGCCGTTGGCATGTACATTGAGCACTATCTGACTGAAAAAGTTTGCTACGTCATACTCGCTGGGCGTAACCTCCTTGGTTTTCGAAAGGTTTAGCGAGCGTTGGGCCGCAGTGCCATGAATACAGTGAACTAGTATATACCATGAACTCGAGGTGGTTAAAGGTGGGAAGTAGACCGGATGCGCGAGCCGTGAAAAAGTGTGCGTGTGCCACCTCTCGTTTATAATACTTGAAATGTCCGCTGGATGGTGGTGCTTATATATGGGGAATATATGAAAAGATGTGAGATGGTGGTACTTGGAGTGTTGAATAGATGGACGAACGGACACACAGACAAATGCATGGATGGACGCATGAACGGAAGCAGGGGCGGATGCATGGACGAACGCAGGGACAGACGGACGAACAGACGCACGCACGGACGGGTGGATGGACGCATGGACGGTCACATAGACGGACGCATGGATGGACGGAAGCAAAGAATGAATGAACGGACGAATGCTTCGCCCCACTCTCCATCATTCACTCCGTGGATATGCTGCCGTTTTTTTCCTTTTTATTTAACTGATGCCGTATAGGGTATACTGGCGCCAGTAAAAAAAAAAAAAGTATACTCAAATTCGTTAACAACTTTTTCTAAACACACGTTTTGGTGCTCATTTGTAACTGTATACACTGTCTTTACTTGTTTTCGATGTTTCGCTTGTGTATGTACAAGTTAAGTGTACAGTAAAGCTTCTCTTTTTCTTCTGTTTTTTTAGTGTCTTATTAGGTGTCTTCTTGATTAAGAAATGTGAGGTTTCTTATTGATTGAGGAATGTTACGAAGTGCTTAGCTTCAGCTGCGCATGTTGGGACGGCTTTACGCTCTCTCATGGTAGAGTACCATGTACTCTACCATGAGAGAGCGCTTTTCTACTTACAAATGTGCACATATATTTTTGTAACAAATATCAATGTATCTGTGCATGTTTTGTGGAGGTGTTCTGTTGAATTGCTATTTATGTCCACTGTATGTGAGAATAAATTTCTCTAAACATAATTCGTTCGACCTTTCCTGCCTCATTGGTCTAGGACGGCTTAATGTTCTCCCGTAGTAGAGTACGAATATACTCTAGATCGTTTCACACTTTTTTTCTGAACGCAAATCGTTGCCCATTTGTTCTAATCCCACTACCTCAGGACAGCAACATTCAACTATCCTCTAGTGGAGTAGAACTCACTATCAATCGCTCATGTCATTCTTTTTATCTACACACAAAACTGAGGCTGTTCGCCCGGCTGGTCTTTACGTGACCTTGGGCGTACTATGGCGGTGACGTTGTTTAGCGGAAGCACGCGGCAAGCTTCCCAAAAGGCGTCTATCCCACACTCCAGGAAATACGCCTCATTGTGCGGAAGTAGCTGGATGAGCAGCTGGAAGCGCTCGGCGACAAGGCTTTCCTTCGACGATGGCATGCACGTTTAGTCTGAGTAACCTCCGTAAATCATAAACGCTCCTCGACTTGAGCTTGACTTGCCACCGCCTTCAATCCAGCAAAAGCGCGTTTCCAATGCGCTGCTTTACGCTGTCGCAAGCCAAGTTTAGAGCGTTTCCGAATTGGGGGATAAGGAAAGTGCAGGTGAAGTGTCCGGTTGTTCCATCTAACGAAGCGACTACTCTAGTACGCATGCGTGCATGAATGCATGCGTGCGTGACATTTCCCGAGGTGTTAACTATTCACTCCATTTTATTAAATGTGAAGCATTTTTTCTGTACTGCAAGCACTTTTGGCGTCTATCTATCTATCTATCTATCTATCTATCTATCTATCTATCTATCTATCTATCTATCTATCTATCTATCTATCTATCTATCTATCTATCTATCTATCTATCTATCTATCTATCTATCTATCTATCTATCTATCTATCTATCTATCTATTTATCTATCTATCTATCTATCTATCTACTTAGCCACCTACGTCTGAGTGCTCTAGTGATCAACCCCTTAAATTGGCGTGAACCAAAATTGATATGGGAAGGTAGAGTGCTTTGACGAATATGACGTGGTGGTCAAGAAATGATAAATTTCACAGTTATGCCGTGTACATCGTCGTCAAACATTTTCCGTTAGACAGTGGCACATGTGCCACTAGTATGTGCCACAGGTGATTGAGTCTTGTACCTCTACATGAACGGTGAGAATATACATGGATAATTTTAACGCGTAAACGTTGAAAAAAAAAGCTGTCATCGGTAGCGTCGACCCAACGAATGCAAAGAATAAATGTCAGGGTCCCAGCAGGAATCGAAAACCTCAACATTCTACGCGGCATGCAGTTAAGTATTCTACCACAGAGCTACGCCAGGTCTCCGGAGCACTTTTCAAATACACCCTGTAATGTTTGTTAAACGTCAATTGTGGTTCCAGTGCTAGCTATCTAATTTTATAAACATTACATATATGTATACTCCTATGATATACAAAAATTTGGTCGGTTTGACATTCACTGTATTTAGGTGCCAGCCACTGAGGTCGATTTATGCAGCAGCATCCAGAGCTACCATCCTCGCGAGCACCAGCGGTTCATATCAGCTTATCGCTTCTGTCGTTGCTAATACTCAAGTTCATGTTGGCGTCATTTCGCAAGTGCAAACAACTGGTTATATTAGTATCTGCAACTGTTCAACATATGCCTGCGCGCGCAACATTTTTAAATACATCCAGCGCAGTTTCATAACGTGTCGCTCAAAAAAATATATATATTGCAACACGGTTGCTTTCTCTTCGCATGTATCGCATAACGTCGATTTTGAACACTCATCTAAGTACTTCTGGACCTTAGCTGCTTGATTCACCTTGTTTCAACTTTTCTTCTAGGTCGTTGCTAGGCTTCAGCTATGGGATGTTTCCACGTTGATTCCCAGCGGAAAGAGGTTTGCGTTAAACCACAGACGTGCAGTCACAGACGCGACACGGCCTTCCATCTCTTCAGGGTCTTTTCGAAGCCGCCTTTCCCATTTCCCAGTATTCAGTCGAACGTTGTCCGTACTGGAGGTTCTATAAGCTCGCCGCCGTCACTTCGCAGTCGTATGATGGTGATGATGTCACTACTAATGGCTCATAACCACTCAGAGGGACTGGCCAAGAATACAGTCACATGTCCGGCCAACTGTGGCCTTCTTCTGTTTTAGTGGAAATTGTGCAGTCAGATTTATCCTATTTTGGTGGCCCATACCTGTTTGTGATGATGATGTATCTTCCTGATAGGCCGCACTAATCCTGCGGCACCCGTTTGTTGGGCTTACTGCTATCTTCATGTTTGGTCGATCAGTGGCGAGTAGCAAGATTAATCATGTACATTTGTGACGCATAACCGTTTATGGTAATGACAGGTCTTGTTACGGCAAGGGTGAAGAAGGAACGATTTGCTAAGCAGCCTCGCTGTTAGCTTTACTGCTACGACTCTACAATATATGGTATTCAAACGTCGTTCGTCTCTGCAGCTACATGTGTGTATACATCCTATTTCGTTAAAAGAGGCGTTGCGCCCGATAGCTACGCTTAACGCTTAACGCTCCAATACAAGTAGCATCGTAATCGTTATCCTCAACGGTATTGCAAGCGTTCCTGCCCATGAGATGCAAAGACATCGATCGACCTCGTAAGACATAATTGGATCAATAACAAGATGTGGCAAGAGCCGCTACTCGTTATAGTGCTTCGAATAAAATCTCTTCTCACAATCCATGGGACCTACCAGAATTTTTGTTTGTTAGGAAATCATGCTGTACTATATACGTGCCCTACGAGTTACGAACACGAGTGCACGCCTGAGGAGAACTGGGAGCAAACTAACCTTTTGACTACATCACCAACTATAGTATTCACACGTTTGAACAAAATCACCATTCCAAGAATTTTAATGTTGACGTGGCAGCGTGAGGAGCGGCTGCAGCGACTGGGACGGTCGTGCGATTCGCGGACGTGTCAACGTGAATTTTTGTTTCGCGAAGGTCCCGATCTCAGGTTCTCAGGAGTTGTCCGAATCCGCTTCGTCGGAGCCGTCCTTGTCGACGTCGCTGGAGCATGAGGTGGCGCTGCTGTCGCCAGTCTTTGTGTCCGAGTAGCTGTCCCGCGAGCGCCGCTTCTGCTTCTGTGGCACCAGCACGGCGAGTTCTGGACGTCGACGACGCAGAGCCTCGAACCATGCCCGCTCTAGCTTCTTGTTGCCGCGCGTCAACTTGGGCCACGCTTTCGTCAGCTTGCTCGCGCTGCAGTGGTGATGGGACATCACCACACACACCTCCAGGTTGATCACCACGTACCTGAAACGACAAAGAGGTTGTTGCCCTGCTTCAACGTGATTGACGACCGCGTAGGAATGCACAAGGAGACGTGCGGCGAAGACGAGAAGATCTGTGATTGCGGTCTCCATTTGCTCAAAGGCGGGCCCTCAACCGACATGGTTGGCTTGCACGTCGTCGTCATCAGATGGGAGAGCGAATGCCTCTCCCATCTTGCACCCAGTCCTGGACATGCTGCGGTATCCTCACAGACTGCTTTATCTCATCTGGTCAAATAAATTTCTGCTTCGCGCGCTTGCCTTCCCTTGGAATCCAGTCTGTCCCTTCTTGCTACATGCTCTGCCCATTTTCCTGATGTCGTGTATGTATGTATGTATGTATGTATGTATGTATGTATGTATGTATGTATGTATGTATGTATGTATGTATGTATGTATGTATGTATGTATGTATGTATGTATGTATGTATGTATGTATGTATGTATGTATGTATGTATGTATGTATGTATGTATGTATGTATGTATGTATGTATGTATGTATGTATGTATGTATGTATGTATGTATGTATGCAAGTATGTATGTATGTATGTATGTATCGCTTTTGTTTTGTTACATGTTATATACAGGTCAATCAACTGTTACAAGCATGGTTAGTGTTAATTCACTGAGGGTATAAGCAGCACTATGCTACTCCATAAGTGAATTCTACAAAACAGTTGTGAGCGTAGGCTCTCGTTACAGCTCAGGGAAAACGACAAACTCACCACCAACCAGCAGGCACGAAAACAACCTCCCCAGCGGCCTGCAGAATTTCCAATGGCTTGAAGTAGCGCGGCCAGCGAGATGACTGCGTCTTCGGGTAGATGCGCTCGAACCACGCGACAGCGGTTTCGAGCCTGCGGTCCTTGCGGGCTGTCCTGTTATCGTTGCAGAGCAGGTCTTGCGGCACGTGATGCGGGAACAGACACCAGCGTCGAGTGCCCTGCACCAGGGCGCTCCACAGGTTGCAGTGCAGCGGGTTCGTCTGGATTCTTTCCCCGGCCAGGGCGGGTCCTAGGCTGAAGGTGCGCGTCGGTGGTAGGTCAGACTCTTTCGCGTACTTGAAGATGTCGTCTTTGAAGTACGACGGCACCTCGTAGTCATCGCGAAGCCTCTTCTTACCGCCCGATGACAGGTCGTCGGCGATCTGGAAAGGCGACGGGTCCCGATACTCCTTGAGGTAGTAGGCGAAGTACTTCATCTTCACCGTGACGACGTTCCCGTTCTGGTCGCGGCCCACGACGAACTCATCGTCGCTGTACTTGGAGACGAGGTTGTAGAGGGACCAGCGCTCCAGCGCCTTCCACTCTTTCAGCAGGCCCTGGATGACCACGGGCCGGGACAGCTTCTCGTTCTTGCGTAGGAACGTGTCGAGCGGCAGGTCCTTGGCGTGCAGCCGCTCGATGGTGTTCGTGGGTGTGGACTTGCCCGTCTTGAGTGTGGCCAGTAGCTGAGACCTGTCATGGTGCGCGGAGGTGGCGGACGCTTGCGAAGAGTGGTGCTTTCGTTCCTTCAGGCCCAGCTTGGCCTTGACCCGCTCGACCCGGTCGATGGCCACCTTCTGAAACTGCAGGTAGTGCGACGACATGGCGCCAATTTTGAGCGGAGCAAAGACGTCCCTCGCCGTGCTTTACTGACCTAATCTTATGAGCGGACCATGGTGTTTACTCCAGCGACCGTGCGTCGCCGCCGCCTCCTCAGCGCAAGTGTCGGTCTTCTTTCTTCTCTTCTACGGAGCGAAAAGAATACGCCCGAAAAAAAAAGGAAAACAGTTCATTGAATAATTTATACGTGTCCTTCTGAACAACTCCTTGCCACATTCGCTGTGATTCAATGACAAAACGTTTCATTTAAGTTGTTAGCACAGTTTGGTTTATTCCTCTGCGTAAATGCAATTTACGTAGAAAATGTTATGCCCTGCAGCTTCTCGGCAGTTTCGTTCTTGCTTTTTCCTTGATTTCTTTTTTTCGGGGGGGGGGGGGGGGGTGATTCTATACGGGGGGCGGGCCATGAAACCGGCGGGCCGTGAAACGGGCACACTGAACGACCAGGATATGGTCTTCATGGGCGGGACTTCGCAGCAGCGCATCCCACTCTTCCATGGTGAACCTAGGGCTTAACGACCCGCACTCCCAAAGCATATGACGTAAAGTAGCAGCCTCGACACAGACTGAGCAAGAGCTATTGGGGTAAATTTCCGGATATATGCTATTGAGGGTCACCGGATTTGGGTATGAGTTTGTTTGCAGGAGCCTGAGCGTGACTGCCTGCGGCCTGTTTAGCCTGGAATGAGGCGGCGGGAAGACTCTTCTCTCCAAGTAAAAGCATTTAGTAATTTCATTGCGAGTGCTAAGAGCGTGCTTGAAGGAAGGAAGAAGTATGTTTATTTACAGAAAGGCAGAGAGGTCGGCCTGAGCGATAGTTTGTTCTAGCCTGCTACTCTACACTGGGGGAAGGGAAAAGGGGAAAAGAAAGATTAGTGGATGACAATGGTGAGATAGAGAGGTGAGTATGTAGTGTTCTTTCTAGCTGAGACACATTTTATAGCCGCGCACATAGTCCAGTTGTTTCTAAAAAGGTAATAACTGCTCTTGTGACCGCAGTTGCACTGTTGGTGTCTAGCCAAGGGCCCAACATGGTCTCATCAGTTAATGACCTACTGCGATATTGTTCAGTAGAAGAAATCAGTGTTTGTCGTTCACGTGCGTATGCTGGGCAGACACAAAATATGTGCTCAAGTGTTTCTGGCACATCACAGTGTTCACAATTAGGACCGGTGTCACTGCGACCGATGATATGTGCGTAACGTCTCGTGTACGCTACACCAAGACGAATGCGGTGGATCATACTTGTGAGTTGCCGTTTCAAATTAGGAGGCATGCGGAACCTCATTTCCGGGTCCCATTTGTGAAGTCACTGGTGTCGCCGTTCCGGTTTGGTCCAGTGCTGAAGTGTGTAGCTGCGCATCACGCAGCGAAGCAGGGCGTTCGTGTCAGCTCGTGAAAACGCAATGTGTACTTCGGGGGCACTGCTTAAGGCATTTTTAGCTTGAGCGTCTGCCTCTTCGTTTCCCATCACGCCGCAATGAGCGGGAATCCACTGGAAAGTCATTAGATGGCCATTTGTTGAAGCAACCTGAATAAGTTCTGTGATTTCTATTGCCAAGCTGTAATATGGACCTTGCTTCATGATGCAATTAATGGTTTGCAAAGCGGGTTTGGCATCACAGAAAATCGTCCAGGCTCGAGGTCGCTCTCCGGAAATAAACCTTATTGCCTCTCGGATAGCGACAAGCTCTGCGGCAGTTTATGTGGTTTTATGGTCCACTTTGAATCGTCGAGCGATATCCATGTCTGGGATGACAAAGGCTGCGGCGGAGGTGTTTAGCGCGGTGGATCCGTCGGTGTACACGTGCAGAGAATCACTGTACGTTGTATAAATGTGACATAGGGTGAGTTGTCTGAGGCCAACAGAAGAAATGAGCGACTTCTTCGTAATTCCAGGTATCGTAAAAGAGATAGGTGGTTTAGGCAGAACCCATGGTGGCACTGCTGGGGCATTTGGCGGAGAAAACCTTGATGGTATAATATTTTCATACCGCAATATTACTTTTGAGAAACTGCAATTTGGGTGAGTGGCGGGTAGTACTGACAGCGGGTGCTGTCTGTGTCTGCTCAGTAATCGTAGGTGAACTCTAAGTGGCTCGCAGAGCATGTATACACTGATGGGACAAGCCCGAGCCTCTGCGATTGTCCCATTTGTTGAAGTGCAGCGTGGTAGACCCAAGCATCTTCGTAAGCATTGAGCTTGAACACTCTCGAGTGTCTTCACACAACTAGGTCTCATATTGGAAAGCACCAGCATGCTGTATCGAATGTATCCCACAAATAGAGCATTGTATATTTGAAGTAGCGATGATTCTGATGGGCCCCATCTTGCTCCCGCTACGTGGCGAAGAATGAGAGCAAAGCTCTTCACTTAAGATTCAAGTACGGCGACATGCCTCGTCCACGATAGATCTCTGTGTACGACAACTCCAAGGAACTTGTGGTGCGTTACAGCAGGTATCGCTGTCCCATTAATAAATATCGGGTATTGCGACATATGCTTGCGCGTGAACGCAAGCACTGCGCATTTGTCGATTGAAAGAGTGAGCCCCTGACGTCGTAGATATTTGTATGTGATCGTCACTGCACGCTGTAGTCGAGCTCGCAATTGCGGACGAGTAGTTCCGGATGCCCATATGCATATGTCATCAGCGTATGCAGTGATCTTCACCGTGCTGGGAAGTTCTGCTGCTAGACCGATCATTGTGACATTGAATAGGATCGGGCTGAGAACTCCTCCTTGGGGAACACCACGATGAACCTTATATCGATCGGTGTCTCCGTTACTTGTCGTCATGTAAATGGTGTGGTCCCTAAGGTAGCTAAAAATTCAAGCGTACAGCCGTTCACCGATGTCTAAATCTTCCAGTGCGTCAAGGATCGCATAATGCAGCACATTATCGTAGGCACCCTTAATGTCTAAGAAGACCGCCGCCACTAGTCTGCGTCGGCTTCTTTCCTCTTCAACGCTGGTGATCAAGTCGACTACACCATCAATGGCAGATCGGCCTCTTCTGAAGCCGTTCATAAATGCAGGAAAGGAGTTGTTGCTCTCTAGAAGCCACTCTAATCGTGCCAGTACCATTCTTTCCATCACTTTTCCGACGCAGCTGGCTAACGCGATTGGTCTGTAGGAGGAAAGTGCATAAGGACACTTCCCCGGCTTGAGCAATGCAATAATGCGACTGCATTTCCAGTTAGCTGGGACTTCTCCTGACTCCCATGAGGTGTTATAATGAGATAACAGGATACGTCGTGCTTCTGTATCAAGATGGTTGAGTGCAGCATACGTGATTCCGTCAGGTCCTGGTGCCGATGATCGGCGGGAGGCAGAAATCGCAGCGTCAAGTTCATGTATTGTAAAACGTACATCAAGGCGCTCGTCAGACGATGGAGGCGCAATGGTAGTAAGAAGCTCATTAGTGGCAAGATCATCAGTGGTGTGCACGATGAGGCTACAGTAGTCACTGGCTATCTCAACTTCTGTCCGTCCCTGATGTAGAGCAACAGCTTGAAATGGTTGATGTTGTTGGGAGTTGTCTGCAAACTTCGTACCACCCGCCAGATCTTAGATAGAAGTTGCCTGGGGTCCAGAGATCCACAGAAATTTCTCCAACGTTGCCTGTCAATCTTGTCAAGATGCCGAAGAACATGTTGAGCTCGACGACAGGCGGAAAGGTCTGAAGGCGACTTCGTTCGTCTGTATCGGCGTTCGGCACGGCGACGGATTGCACGAAGGGCCTCGTATTGGGAGTCAACTGCTGACCTCTGCATCGGTAGGTTAACCTGTTTGGTTGTGTCACGCAGTGAAGAAGCAATGATGTTTTCTACCTCGGATGGATCAGTCGTGTGCTCACAGCCAGACTTGACAGATGCCTTGAACAGTGTCCAGTCAGTGCTTGTGTCCGGGGGGAAAGTAATCTGACCGAGGGTAGCGTGGCTGGTAAAGCCACGCGCAGCCTCGTGAGCCGACTCGTTGAGGTTAAAAGGAACCCCCTCGATTGCCCTGACGGGGGCAAGGAACCAAAATATAGTATGCGTGGAGCTGCCACTGTTTTTGACACCTTGACAGTTGATTACGGCGAGGGAAACTTTGTCGTCATTGAGGGCATTTCGAAGTAAATAATAGATGCGCTATGTCAATCTAGACGCTTCGCTTCGTGGCCGCTTATCGATGCTCGCTTATCTTCCTCGCTCAATGAGAGAGGAACAGTGTCGTCACTGAGGGTGTTTTTCAAGCGAATGGCAGATGCGCTTTTTTTGGGCTTCGGTTTCGCCTGCTCAATTAGCCAGATTTCATCGCTCCGTGATGATACCAGTGCCACCTTTCAAACATTTCAAAGTGGCTATGTGCTATTCGAAGCAAGGCCTTGAATTGGCCCATTTAACTCGACCGGCTACTTCCACTGGTTGAAAAGTTAATTGTTTTACTTCCTATAATTAGTGACATAATTAACGCTTTACACATCTGAAGATGGCTTCTGCTACGGTAAAGAGAACACTGCAGGTAGCACGCCAATGCCAGCGTTCTGTAATTTTGAAATAATATTGGGTACATTTCTTGAAACACCCTGTATAGTTCTCAGTTCACGGATTACAACCAGCGATTCGCGTTTACGCTTGCGCTAATTAGACATTATTTATTGTGTGACAATATTGTCCTCATGGATGGCAAGCAGTGGCGTATAGCCAAACTTTTCTCTTTCGGTGGGAGATGTGGCTGGGAAAAACGAACCGTACTTAATGGTTGTTCGTTTATGTGTTTGTATGAGTGGGTGTACACATACTAGACGTACCTGCAGCTAACAAAGACCAAGATTTAGAAGATAAATGCCCCATGGGAAAATTATATACTCGCTTTATATTAGTGGTAGTCGTGTCTCTATACAATCTCTATTTTTTCATTGCCATTAGAATAAACTTCAATTAGAGTATTTCATTTTTACTCGAATCGGTAAAATACTAGCCCTAAAATACAGGCTACCTCAAATAACCACATATTCAAGCAGTTATATATAACGCTGTTTAATCTGGCCATGAGCAGAAACGGGAAACCTTGAACGGGACACGACGGCTAGATTCGCCATCTTAGCCGACTACATTACTATACTAACCAAGTCAGTGGATTATTCCGACAAAGAATCAATGCAGACCGAGCTGCAGGCAACCATCCCTATAGTTTAGATTACACTCTTTAGTTTAGAGTACACAGCAGGTCTACAACTATTTCCACATAACACAGAACTTATAAGCACAGATGATAAGCATCACACCAACCAGAAATTGTGCACCTCGCTCCATATTGAATCGCACACTATACAGAAAAAAATGGCCAAATCAAAGTTTTAGGTGTACCAACAGCCAGCTGCAAGAGGCCACAAAAGTGGGTACGTGGACAACAGCAGACATGGCCAGCCGCGTTGCACACGATACGTCGTCCGTCCAACAAATACGGAGGTGCCCGACAACGAGCCTGTCGCACTCTCGCAAGAGCTGCGGCCGTTGAAAACACTCAGTACGGCGCATCCACATACGTACACGATCTCTCGAACTGACAACCGAAATTTGAACGCCCTTCATCGGGCTACTCTCCGTTCCATCGTGGGGCTCCCTAAACACACTAAGATAACCGCACTTGAAAGAGTAGGGGGCTCGCCCCCTCTGCAAGACATCACCCGTGAGGCCCACGCTCGACACCACATCCACCTGGAAAACACGCCACAAGGTCGTCGCCTTCTGGCCTGGGATTTTCACTGGCGTGATGATGCACCTCTTTGTAATCAGTCTTTACCCCCATGGGAAACTCCAATAGCCTCTCGACTGTTCCGTCGCCCCATATCTCATCACAATAATACTGCCCGCCAAGTTCTTGCCACGCGACAACCCAGGGAAGGGAGCTTAAATACCACCGACATATACACGAACGCTGCTCTCTCCGATGGTCAAGCTTGTGTAGTATGGATTTGCGCACAGACCGCCGAATACACTGGGGCCTACAGCTGCAATCTGCCGAACGGGACTCCCTATGCACGCTGAAATGCTTGCCATATAAGGAGCGACCGCAAGCCTCCCAGAAACCTCTCCGTGTCTTTGCCGACTCACACATTGCTTACTCGAAAATATTTCTCCCAGCCTCGGACGATGCAGCAGCTGCTGCTATTCAAGACATCTTTCGTATAGGCACGAAAAAGCCGACAGGCCGATAGAAATTACATGGACGCCTGGGCACGCGGTGCGCCCGGGGGCAATACGGCGGCACACGCCGCTGCTGCTTCCGCATAGTGGGTCCATCAATCTTTCTCTGCCCCCACCCCTCAGGGTAAATCCATATGAGCTCTTAAGTCAAATGGCTTCCTGGGTAGCCGCACGTCATGTTAGTAAGAAACACATTACGCAGGTTATCCCACCTGTCATCTTTCCAGCAAGCGTTCGCTTCGCGCTCTCAGGAAGTCTTCATTATTAAGGTCTACGCAAATTCTGCATACACACCGTATACTTCAGCTGAATGGCGACAACCGTACACTGTGGCAGTGAACTGCAATCACAGCGGCTTGCGCTGCCACGTAGACCTTCAGTATACTTACTATGGCAGTGCTCCGCAATTGATAAAGGACGAATGGCCAAACAAGCTTTGCATTCCGCGAATTATTGTGAAGCGCCCCTTACGGACCCGGACACGCAGTTATTCTTTGCGCAACATGGAAGTCAGCACGCTCTGATCAGAGTAGTTTAGGGGGTACGACAAGACCACAATACTGACACCGCACCACCTAAATACCTGTGATTGTGACTAGAATAAGTGCAAAACCTACGACAGTGTGAAATATAAATGCAAAGTTTGAAAGTCCCAGTTACCCCCACAGAGGACATGCGCCTACCTCTTTTACGATGAAGGACTTTCAATCCATTCACACATATTGTGCTGATATCTCCCTCGCTGTCGTTCCACAGAAAAAAAACAAAAAAACAAAGAGCACGAAGCACGCCAAATATGAAACAGACGCGCGCGCTCGCGCACCAATATTCAAACACTTTCGTTGTTCTTTGATGGATACACTGCTGTGTTCGTTCCTTCCTGATCACCCCGTTGTACCTAGCCAGGGCTTCGGTGGCGTAGCTGTGGGAGGGGTGTTAAAAAATTTCAATTTTGCTTGCGACGCACACATACAAACGCACGCACGAACATATTCAAAGCATAAATCCTCCCCCCCCCCCCCCCCATAAAAAAAAACTGGCTCCGCTTTTACTTCGCTCTTGGAAATGGACGCCGCTGAAGTTTATCCTTTTCGGTGGTTGTGCATCAAAATAAAGCCCTCTGCAACGACAAAATGCTGCTGTGTATCGATATTCTTTCAATCTTCTTTTTTAGTTCGGAGAATTTGTGATTGGAATCGGTTACCTCACAACGTAGTCGAATGGTTCGATCTACACATTTTTTAAAAGGCTTTGTCAGAATATTCGTGAACGATTTCTATTGCTTTAGCATTTGCTCGCCCTCTAATTGTCTTATTGTTCGTTACCCTTTGCCTGAACATATTGAATGTACTATATGACTTCAAATATATTTTTTTCTTTCGTGACGTATACGGGATGTATCTGAACCTGTTATTTTACATATATTGGTGAGCTGTACGGAATGCTTTCCAATATGATTTCGAGTTTTCTTATTCTGATATGTTGTGCAATTCTTGAGTGTTCCGTGTTAAAACTGTTTTAGCATATATACTAAGTTTGTACATGAGAGTTATGTAACCCCCACTCCTGTCTTGGCTCATGTGATGACGGTATAAATAAAATAAATAAATAAAGGAATGAATAAGTAAATAAATAGGTAAATAAATAAATAAATAAATAAATAAATAAATAAATAAATAAACAAATAAATAAATAAATAAAGAGCGCTTCGTAGCGTACGAGTAGCTCTGCGTGAGCGCGCGTCTATTTCATGTTAGGCGTGTTTCGCGCGTCTTTTCTCTGGAAGAAATAACCAAGCAGATTTAAACCCGAAACAAATGTTTGTTTTCAGGGTTACTTGGGAGTTAATATTTCTTTTTTAATTCGAGAACTCGGTCTGAAAAGACCGGACTTCAGAACACAAATAAAGTTTTGTGAATGAATGAATACGGGTTGTATATGTACACACAGCGCTATATGCAGCAGGTAGGATTTCCCTGGAGCAAATTTTCCCCTTCCTTTAGTTTCACAGACAGTGTGTTCCTTGATGTGGAATTTTAGCAAAAATTATTCCAGGCATTGTCTTACTTAATATTACAGCCACTTGGTTAAAGGATAACATGAAAACTTAATTTATTATCTTGCAGTAATCTTACTGTTCAGTTTATGAGCTAGCGCAATTTGGAAATTCAACAGACCTTCGCATTGCAGCCAGATCGAACAAGGAGGGTTTTTTTTCTAGACACGAACGATAAGGCTTAGTGCGCTTTGTAGCACTGTTTTGATCATATCACTGTAGTCTCGAACAAGTGCCGCTATAATATATTGCCATTCATTTCATCTGATTTACACGGGACGGCTTTCAGCTCTCCCATAGTAGAGTACTAAGTACTCTAAATCGTTAACCACTTTTTCTAAACACAAGTGCCGCTATAAGGAGCTTCGCCTGGTTTTCAAGTGCTAAGGACGTCCCTGATTGTTCTACGTCAGGGGCGTCCGTCAGTACGAGTCATGGTGCCCGTCGCGTCTTGGACGCGACCGTCGTTTATGCTGCGGCCTCAATAGTCGGCCTCTCAGAGGTATACTGCGTGCAGCATCAGGGAGCTCGAAACTTCCAAGTCACCGTGAAGAGCATGGCCTCCATGTCTCTAATCGTCAATGCTGGCTGCCTGGTGATTGGAGGCGAGCTTGTTCAAGTCGTTCCCGTTGGCCCACAAGTGACCAACGTCGCCTGCCTATTCCTGCCATCGTTCGTCTCAAACGAAGCTCTCGTCCAAGCGTTATCCCCATATGGCAAGGTGCTCACTGTCACCAGTGGTTTGATGAGCGGGCTACGCGGCGTACTCACTGGAACGCGGTATGTTCGAATGGAGATGAACGCCGCTAATCCTGTGCCGAACTACCTGCGCATCTCCGGTCACCGTGCTACGTTTGACTACCGTGGCCTCCAGCGTGTATGTCGAAGATGCAGCTCAGGGGACCATCTACTACGAGCCCAGTGCACAACACCGTATTGTGGTCGCTGCGGTGTGCACGGTCACGTTAGTGAAGGATGTTACCGCCCGTGTCGACGCTGCGGGGACGGCCACCCAACTGTGGTTTGCCCTGTCCGCCGCTCTTACTCGAACGCTGCCGCTGGTGCGTTTCCACCACTGACACCGGCCACGGAACCAACTACCGACTCGGGGGACGCAGATGAGGTCACCGACGCTGTGCTGGCCTCACCCCTACAAGTTCCTTCAAACGAAGCGCACAACGAAAGCGCGATTGTCGATGCGACGCTTGGCGCGTCGGCCTCCCTGCTGGTGCAGGGGAGACGCGCTTGGACGCCGGAGCGAGCGGACGCGCGTCGCATGCGCTCCGCCGAACGTGTGCTCTCGTTGACCGGATTACTTCGATATCGTCGCCGGCACTGTGTCGGATCATCAAGTTTTAACTGTCCTGGGAACCGCACACCCTTCCCGAGGCTGTAGAGCATCTCCATTTTGCTCTATCGCCTTCAGAAGAACCCATGTGAGCGCTGGGCCGCTAGGCCTAAGCGTCGACCCAACTCGCCTGTGCGAGTACGGGTGACTAGGCCTAACGGCGGGACCCCTTCCACAACAATATGGACGCTAGCACTACGCCAACTGCTGACGTGACTACTACCGGATGCGTTCAACCTGCATTCAGCTCCAACGACACCCATGTTAACACGGAATCTCTCGACCTCGACGAGCTCACCTCGGCAAGCGAAGATGAAGTTGCCGTGCACCATCCTACATCGTCTGCATCGCTGGGACCGGCGAGCGACACCGACGCCAACTGGAAACTGGCGATTTCCCGTCGCCAGCGTCAACGCCAGAAAAAATTCGACAAAGCTCGAGCGGAATTGATGCAGCCGGCCGGTCTTGCAAGCACTCCGCCCAGCCACGTCAACGCCGGGGCAGCTGCGGGTGCGAGCGCTCCTGCTGCGCAGGCAGACGCGGCCGGCGTCGCACGGGCGCGAACACCACCACCCGAAACGAAGCCGCGCCAGCTACGACGGAAGCTGCCGCCGCTTCCACGCACGGACATAAAGATCATCATGCGCCCGAAAAAGGGCCTGGCCATTCGGAACTTCACTACGCATCAAATCTCCCGAGCCGTAGCACTGGCGGGCCATTCACGACAACATTGTACTGGTGATCATTTCATTATACGTACTCGCCCCGGGTCGAACATCATCATTGCCAGCACGCCACATGTTGAGACGGCCGAAATTCTTCGTCGGATCACCACCCTCACGCTTGAGAGGAAGACCTACGAATTCAATACCTATGTGGCGGCCCCTGAGGGCACCTTGCGGGGAGTTATTCATGGGATAGACCCTGGCACAACTCCGGAAGAACTCACCGCCAACCTCCGCGTGCGCACGCAGGGAGTGACAGTGCACAGTGCACGAATGCTTGGTGCTACCAAATCTGCCGTGATCACTTTTGAAGGCCCCCTTCTGCCCCGATATGTACTGTATTACGGTGGGGAGGTGGCCTGCCATCCGGTACAAGCCGACGCGACAAGCCTGCCAAGTCTGCTTACAACCGGGGCACCGCTCAGACGTATGCCCCACGCCAAACACTCCCGTGTGTCGGCAGTGTGGTATCCTCAACCCCGTTGACGGTCACCCCTGTGCTCCAAAATGTCACTTGTGTGGAGATGCCCACTTAACGGGCGCGAAAGAGTGCACTCAGAGACTGAAGGCCCCGCGCCCACGGCCACCTCCTCAACCAGCAGCACCAGCCAGGGGTCGCAACCCCCATCGTAACCCACCCACTCCCAAACGTAGGTGGTTCAGCAAGGAAAACGAGACCTCATGCAGCCACTCCCGCTCACGCTCGAGGTCACAGTCCTTCCCGCTCCTCCTTTCTGTGGAACCTGGCCAACAGCAGCAACCACAGTAGCGACAACATCCGAAGAACCAGATGACCAAGGGGCAGCAGCAGCAGCAGCAACCCACCTGTCAACAGTCCCAGCACGCCTCCAGCAAGCATAATGAGAAGCCCAATCCCACTCCATCAGCCGGTGCCGACAATAAGGTGAGCTGGTCAGCAAATGTAGATCCTCCCATCGCTCCACTCAATACCCTGTCCACCGCATACGAACACCTTCTCGCGGAAAACATAAAACTCAAACAGGAGCTGGCGGCCGTCAGGGCACGTCAAGCAAAGGACAGTTCTCAACTTCATGCCCTAATGACACGTCTTGGATCGCCGCCCGACTCCCCCGAAAAAAAAACCCCCAACCTCCCCCAAGAGACAGAAGACCCCTAAAACGGCGCTATCAATTCCTGCTGCGTCGGGCACCACAGTCACACGCGAAGAGTTACGCGAAATGCTCTCAACGCTCGCGCAGCAGCTATCGCAACAATTCAGTGCCGTATTCACGCAGTTCGGAGAACGCCTCGACTCTCTCGATACACGCTTCGAGGCGCAAATTGCCGAAACAGGCGAAAACATACGCAGGAAGAGGGCCACTCGTAGCTCGCACGCCACGACAGATCAAGGTTACCATAGACTAGGATTGGAATCACATGCATCCGAAATCCTCGCTACCCCCGCATTGACACCCAGCGCCCTCACCCTCACTCCTACATCGGCGTCGCAAGCCGAGATTCCGATACCCACGCCTTTCCACTCAATGAATTAACCATGGGCAGCACAGCCCCACTCATTGGCGAACATTTAGAAGTCTGGCAATGGAACTGCCGCGGCTTCCGCAGAAAGCGGAGCCTCCTCCAACAGTACATTAACACACACCTTGCTCGGCCAGATGTCATAGCGCTTCAGGAGCCCGGAACGCCACCCATATTTTCAGGTTATGAGTCCTATAATAGTCAAACAATGGGCAAAGCGGCCATCCTGATTGACAAAGCGCTAACCGCAGTTGGCTTAGACAATATCCTAGACACCAACATAGAACATGTGATTGTGGAGCTAGTTCTCAGGCAAAAAAAGAAAGGAGAAAAGCGAAGTATCATCATTGTCAACGTATATAGCGCCCCAAAGCAAAAAAACACTGATTTCTATGCCCTCGTCCGAGGTGCCTCCCGATTGGCCCAGGGAAAAGAACTCTTACTGCTCGGCGACTTCAACGCTCTCGACGAACGCTGGGGTTACAACCGTTCGGATGTCAAAGGCAAACAGCTTGCGGCTGCCACTGAAAAATTTCAGCTTGAACTGCTTACGGATCCCGCGTTCCGTACCCGGATCGGCAACAGTGTGTGCAGGGACACTTGCCCCGATCTCACCTTCGCCCGTGGCCGTGCAAACTATAACTGGGACAACCTGCAGGAATCCTTGGGCAGCGACCACTTCATTCTCCGCACAAAAGTTACAGAGAGCGCAGCGCGTCGGTCTATTGGAGAAGCACGCATCACAAACTGGGACGCCTTTCGTCGTGAGAGCAAATATTCACTCGACAGCCTCACAAGCCTCACCGACTGGTGCACCCAACTTAAAGAAATTCGAGAGCGTTGGACCACCACCATTAACAGAACACCTGCACTGCCGGAAGTGGACGGCCATCTGCTACATCTGTGGGAAGCCCGAAGGAGCCTCATCCGCAGATGGAGGACGCAAAAACATAACCGACTACTCAAGCTAAGGATCGCCACACTCACCACTCAGGCCGAGCAGTACGCTACAGAACTGGCGCGACTCAATTGGGCCCAGTTTAGCGACTCTCTTCGAGGCTCATTGGGCACGGCCCGCACGTGGCACATTTTGCGCGCTTTGATGGACCCCACTCGCACAAAAAATGAGACGAATAAGTCAGTCATGCGCCTCATACGCGCCTTTGAGGGTACTGACGATGAGCTGCTGGATCAAGTCCGGCGAAAATGCTTTGGCGATTTCTACCCACCAGCATCTCAAGCTGCGTATCGTGGACGTGCCAATGACACTCTCGACCAACCAATAACGGTGGACGAAGTTTACGCAGCCATTCCCCGCAGCAATCGCAACACAGCTGCTGGGGCAGACGGAATCACGTACTCCCTTATCAGGAACCTCAACGACAGCGCCGTACAAGAAATCACGGCGTTTTTCAATGATCATTGGCAACGTGGCACGCTTCCTCCTGAATGGAAGCAAACGGAGGTCATAATGATACCGAAGCCGGGCAAAAAACTTCAGATCGAAAACCTCCGACCAATATCCCTCACTTCCTGCCTTGGTAAACTCTTCGAGCGCGTCATCACTAATCGCGTGCAAGATTACCTCGAAGACAATGACCTTTTCCCGCACTCAATGTACGGGTTCCGGGCACATCTTTCAACGCAAGATGTACTGCTACAATTAAAAGAAGTCATTGATAACGCCCCCCAGCAAGGAGAAAACATTATCTTGACTTTAGACATTAAGGGCGCATTTGATAACGTTAGCCACCAAGCCATACTTGAGGGCCTCGAGGCCCTTCATTGTGGGCAGCGCGTCTACAGTTATGTTCACGCCTTCTTGTCGGACCGCACTGCCACAGTCGGTCTCGGCTCCATCCGATCAGATGTTATCAAGGTTCCGAACAAGGGCACCCCGCAGGGCTCAGTGATTTCCCCGCTACTCTTTAATGTAGCTATGATTGGCCTGGCACATGAACTCCACCGCATCGATGGCATCCATCACGCAATGTATGCGGACGATATCACCGTCTGGGCCACGCGGGGGTCCCTTGGAGAAAAAGAATATAACCTGCAGCAGGCAGCCACATGCGTCGAACAATACGCGCAGGCACGAGGCCTGGCCTGTGCAACAGAAAAATCTGAGCTTCTACGAATTTATCGACGCAAGCTCCCACCATCGACGCAGAACAACCAAGGCTCCCGCCTCCAGGTTGTCCTTGCTGGCAAACAAATCCCAAAGAAATCCACCATTCGAATATTAGGCATGTGGGTACAGTCGAACCGTCATGTGAGTCACACACTTTCCCTTCTCCGCACCACTACACTGCAAGTGGCCCGAATTATATCTCGGGTAGCCACTCGTCACCATGGCATGCGCGAGGAGGACACCTTGAAACTCATACGTAGCCTCGTGGTCAGTAGGGTGACATACAGTTTGCCCTACCAACGTCTCACCAAGAGCGAACAGGGCCAAGTAGACGCAATGCTCCGCAAGGCCTACAAAGCGGCACTCAAGCTACCACCGGGTACTCCTTCTAGAAAGCTCCTCGCATTGAGCCTACACAACACCTTTGAAGAACTTTGTGAAGCGCAACTCGCCACACAACTGCAACGGCTCAAGCAAACACCTACAGGCCGTGACCTGCTCCTACGCCTCGGCTACATCAGCCAGTTTCACGACGCAGCTCGTCGCAAGCCCATTCCGGACCAACTTCGTGCCATTTATAAGGTCGCTCCCATCCCCCGCAATATGGATCCCCGACTACATCAGGGCCGGAGGGAAGCCAGAGTGGAAGCCCTCGAGCGAACTTATGCACACAAAAACACTACGTACTATGTTGACGCCGCCAACTACGACCATGCAAACAATAAGGCTGTAGCCACAGTCGTGGACCACACACTCACAGAACGTACCAGCGCTTCCGTGCGGTGCCGCAACATCACCGATGCTGAAGAAACTGCCATCGCGCTCGCTCTCGCCCTCGGCTACAGACAACGAAGGTCGCTGACAGTTCTCACGGACTCTCAAGCATATTGCCGCAACTACCTACAGGGGCGCATCAGCCAACCCGCTCTCAGCGTCATCATGAGCGTTACAGACACTGGCGAGCATTCCATTACACATCCACTAAGAATTTGGCATCGGATTATATGGACTCCGGGCCACATGGGACTGGAGGGGAATCAGGCAGCGGATAGGGTAGCTCGAGGGTATGCGAGCCGAGCACCTTCCAACTCCGCCCCTGAGGAACTCGTTCCGGTCTCTTGCGACTATTCGGCCATCCTAAACCATTACAGAGGACTTAGGAAAGCTTATTCGCTACCACACCGAACACTAAATAAAGAGGAATTGGTCAGCTGGAGGCAAATTCAAACCGGCACGTTTCCAAATTTGCACATCTTGAGTAAAATGCACCCCTCGGCATACTATCCTCTCTGCCCATGGTGTTCAGCTAAAGCCACTCTGTACCACGTCACGTGGGAGTGTCAGGCCATTACAGCCTTACAACCAGTACAAATTCCAACAGTGGAGCGATGGGAGGAGCTGCTGGCCAGCGAGAACCTGGCAGATCAATTGAGTCTGATCAACCGGGCCCGCAGAGCGGCTGCTGCAAGCGGAGCCCTGGACTAAGGGCCCCCCCCCCACCGCAAGCCAAGCATGTCCGACTACTCGGAGCTTCTCCGCAGCAAATTTCATGTAATTAAATAAATAAATATGTTTCCACCTTTCCCGCTGGTGCAGGAACCGTGCGCTTCGAAAGACGCAACGCACTGCCCTGAAAACGGCGTCGGCGTCTCTTCTGTGACGCCACTTGATGTTCAGTGCGCAAATGACCCCAGTTCTCAGGCTGCTGCTGTTGGAGTTCACCCTACGAGCACTGTTATTTCGGAAAACAGTGGCGAAAATACCACAGACTCTTCTGTTACGGCCGCTCCGACCATTTCGACTTCGCGTCGTACACGTAAAAAATCGCCCACACA
The DNA here is from genome assembly GCF_013339725.1 of Rhipicephalus microplus. NCBI lineage: Eukaryota > Metazoa > Arthropoda > Arachnida > Ixodida > Ixodidae > Rhipicephalus > Rhipicephalus microplus. The sequence continues at coordinate 76,693,041 of NC_051169.1, forward strand.
AAGGGTGCCTACACCGGCATGCCGAGACGTGGACACTACTGCCAGCATCAAGGATGTGGATCCAAGCTTGCCGGCGGCTCAGTCCCTACCTCCTCAAGACACGTCTCCGGAAGACGGCTTCAGCCTGGGACTGGATAGCAGCATCGGACTGTCTAGCCTTGCCAATTTTGACGTCGAAATTGGAGCTCCACGTGAAACAAAGCGAGGGCACACTTCCAGCTCTTGCTCCGATGAACGCAGTGATGGCCGTGGTAAATCCCAACGGTCCAAAAAACCTCGACCGTCTTCTGGAGGGTCGAACAGTGCGTTGTAATTTGGTTGAGCAAGTGTCCCCTGGACACTTTCTGGGATGCCGTCTAGAACTATGCGTCCAGGTTAGTCTTCCATTTTTATTATGGCTACTACACTGCATATTATTTCATTGAATGTTCAGGGTTTTCGCAGTCCGGCAAAGCAGGATGAAGTGATTAGTGTCGCCCACGCTGCAAATTGTGATGTTTTGTGCCTCCAGGAAACCAATTTCTTCTCGCTATCCGACGTGCTTGCTTTTAAACGAAAGTTCAACATAGATTGTTATTTCTCTTTCGCTACATCTCGTTTTACGGGAGTAGGTATTATTTTTAATCGAGCTCTACTACGGGATCATCATGCTTTTTACGATGGCGTGGGCAGGGTATTGGCTTTAGACTGTAGCTACTTTTCTTTCAGATTAAGGATACTCTGTTTGTATGGGCCAGCTCAAGCTGGACAGTCTAATAATTTTTTAGAGACCTGGATGTGTTTCTTCTGGACGGTCGTGATGTCATTCTGATTGGCGACTTCAACTGCGTTCTAAATACGCGAACCGATGTGCAAGGTCCTGGCTGGGGCCGGTCTGCTTGGAATTCACGTGAGCTGCGTCGCCTTGTCCACCACTTTTCATTACTAGACGCGCACAATGTAGTGCACGGAAATAACTTTGTTTGGACATGGCAACGTGGACGATCCTCCGGCAGGCTCGACCGGGCTTATATCCCACGAGCATTAGAGGAGTTTGTCTCCGATTTATGCGTTCCGTTCTTCCCACCTTCTCCTGTGTACGTATCTGATCATCGGCCTATTGTCTTGAAGCTCGAAGTTCCGTTTTCTTTTTCGGAAAAGCCATGGCGTCTTGATGTTCGCGTCCTGCAGGACGCGCGCTCAAGTTCAGATTTGACACGCGCAATACGTGTGTCGCTCACGGCGTCTGGTCCTAAAGATTGGGATGCGCTTAAAACACAGTGGCGCCTGCGCTGCGCAGTAGAAGGGCGTTCGCTTCGTCGACACGATACTGAAGAGCTTGCTGATACTGCGATGAAGTTACGCATTGCTTTGCGCGCCGAGACGCCCTCTCATCTGATGCGAGCGTGGCAGCGTGAACTGCGTGAATGCTTTCAACGCTTGACTGCTGCTTCGACCCTGGCGGCAGCAGCATGGCGCTGTAGACACAACCCATGTGCACATCCCGAGGTGCTGTGCTACGCGAGACATTCGTTTTTTGGGCAATCAGAGCCATCTGTCTCTATGACGGCACAAATACCTCCTGCGCAGCGGCTTCCTACGCGTGATCGATCTGTTTTATTGGCGCATTTTGAAGTAATGTCGTGTTCGGCCATGCGGACTAACTGTGATGAAACACCGCCAATGCTTAGAAATTTGCCCCGTATTCCTCAAGAAGCTGCAGATTTCCTGCACATCCCTCCGTCGGCTGAAGAGGTAAAGGTGGCACTGAAATCTATGAAACGTGGAACGGCCCCAGGGCCAGACGGTTTTTCTGTTTAGTTTTATTTCACATTTTGGGATGAGATTGGTGCTGCCTTTACCGCGGTAATCCGGCGATGCTACGATGTCTTTCTATCAAGTTTTCGAGATAGACGCATTGTGCTTATTCCAAAGGGTGATGCTTCCTCTGTTAATCCTGAAGATTGGAGACCTATCACGCTCCTCAACGTTGACTATAACATATTCGCGGCTGTAGCCGTTCAACGTTTGAGGGGTCTGTTGAACACCCTGGTAGGTCATCACCAGCCTTCATCAGTGCTTGGACGAGAAATACACAGCTTGTCGTATACCACACGGGATATCATAGCCTATACTCTGTCACGATCTGCGCGTGGTATCCTTGTGTCTTTGGACCAGGAAAAAGCGTTTGACCGACTAGAGCACGCGTATATCCTTAATGTGCTCACAGCCTTCGCCTTTTCTCATTCGTTTGTGGAAATGATTAAAGATACGTACACTGGTCTGAAAAGCACACTAGTTCTGGATGGCTGCGAAAGTGCCGCTTTTTCCATAACACGTGGGGTCTGTCAGGGATGTCCATTGTCGCCTGTGCTATTTGTCTTCAGCATTGAGCTATACTTGCGTGCTCTTGACGCGGAGTCACGTGTCCGGGGTCTTGCGCTTCCTGGTTGCGGTGTCGTGAAAGTCACAGCTTTCGCTGATGATACAACCTTGTACCTTTCAGATGAAGATAGCCTTGCACTCGGCCTGCGTGTATTTTCCCAGTATGGCGACATTTCAGGTGCAGCGTTGAACATCTCCAAATCCCGGTATTTCTTCATTGGCTCTCCAAACTCCAGGCTTAGCGCCGGTTTTCCCATTCAGCCGGCCGCGTCCCTTCGTATTTTAGGTATTTTATACAACCACTACGGCATTTGCGAATCTGTTTGGTTAAACGCTCTCGAAGAAGTAAGACTGAAAATTCAGGATGCGCGGGATTTTGACTTCCCGCTCCTTGAGCGGAGGTACCTAGCGCAGACTGTATTTTGCGGTCGCATTTGTTACGTTTCTCACGTCGTGCAACCATCTTTACGTATCGTGCAATCACTGCAGTCTGCTTTGTGTTCCTTTTTTTTTGGCCAGGCGGCACTGAGTTGGTCTCTCGCGCGGCACTGGGACAGCAGCGTTCTCAGGGAGGCTTTGCTTTCCCTTCAGTGTCCATGCGCTGTCGGCTTCTGGCACTGCGCTTCCTTTTGCGCCTAGTGCAAGGGGAAGAATCTCCTGCATGACGCTTGCATATTACTTTCTGGGTACTCACCTTCAGCATTTGATGCCTAATGTGCAACTGAACAGGGGGCCGCAGTCAACAACACTTCCTGCATTTTATGCAACAACTGTTGCATTTTTTCGCCATGTCAAGTCGAGCTGTCCTAGCATTGATGTTTTGAACAACCACATAGTTGAGACAACTGCTGCTTTGTTGCTTCCGTTGGTCCCGCCAGCCCGCCGTGCCCGCTCTATACGGGTGTCTTGGAGCACCTTAACGGCTTCTTTTCTGCCTGGACACCTCCGGGAATTCATGTGGCGCGTGTGATGGGGTGTGCTTCCCACACTCGACCGCCCCGAAAGGTGGAGAATAGTCCAGTCAGCAACATGTCCGAACTGCTTGCTGCCTTCGGGAAACAAATCAGCATTTTCTGAGGCATTGTGTCATTGCTCGCGTTTTTTGGAGAGTCGTACATGCCGGATTTCACTGCCTCAGAGTAGATGGCTTCGTTTCTTCTGGGCGTTGTTCGCGAGGCCGCTTCGCTTGTCTTCTTATCGTTGCCGGCGCTTTCTGCCTCTGGCGCAACCGCTGCGAGGCGGTTGCAGCGGGCCGCCGCCGCCGCGCGCTCTACCCGCGATCCTAGAACGATTTTACTCGGAGTTGCTGTCTGTTTTGTCGGAGGAGCTCTTCTTCCTCGGTGAAAAGGAATTTTTTCGGCACTGGCCTTGCCCTTTTGTGTCGGTCTATGACGGACGAGTGAAACTTGTCTTTCGGCCGGCCTGGTATTGGCAGGCTGATCTGTCAATGCGCCGGCAGAAATGGCATGACAACATGTAAATATGCAAAATGTACATATTTATGTTTTACTTGTGTCTCTGGTTTATCTTGAAGTATTTTTTGTGTTTGTGTTTGTGTGAACCATCGAATGTACATGTTCTTTCAACGTCATCTCATATCCATGTTCATGTAAATGACGTCTGTTTTGTGATCATCAATAGAGTATGTCTAAGAAGGAAATGTTCTGTTGAGTGTTATTGACGTTTGTGGCAATAAATTTTTTCTAAACAAAACACAGCGTAATAGCGGGACGGCTCGGCGCTCTCCCATAATTGAGTAGGAAGTACTCAAAATCGTTTAAAATTTTTTTCTAAATACGCATAGGTGACTTTCTTTCGCCGTTTCTTTGGGTCTTCTCCATCCCAGTGAGGCCCACGGTACGGCTCTATGCTCTCCCATAGTAGAGTACCAAGTACTCAAAATCGTTAACCTTTTTTTCTGAAACACACAATTCCGTTCATCACGGGCACCTTGCCCGATGTTAACGCTTCCTGCAAGTGAAGCACGCCACGAGTTCACTGTAGCACGGCCACTGGATCAAGGTTGTGACTTGTTTCTGATGCTGTTACTCGTCCCAAACTCTTATCGGAACACGTCACGTGAGAACACGTGGCTTCATCGCGCGTCTTCAGAATTTGGTTCCTGGACGCTATCACGTGACTGCTGAGAGAGTGTAGGGAGGAGAGGCCACAGCGTGTTACCAAAGTGCCAGCCCCTCACCCCGGGCCGCAACGCGCTAGCGCGTGCCAGCGCGTTCTGGCATTGCTCGGGCAAGGTGTTGCGCATGCGCAATAAGAATTGTCACGCCGTATGGAACTCTACCAACAGTTGCTTCGCATCTAGAAGCTTCTAAAAGGCTTGAATGGGACCACGACCCCTTACAAATGGGTGGCATACGCGCACAACACACTTATTGGAAAAAATGTACAAACTGAGAAAGCAATCTTTGCGACAGTTTATACAAGTCTAATGAAGCATAAAGATTGAAAATGTTATATTTGAAAGTTGAAACTGTAAAAAAATACAAATAATCGCAAGTATTTCTTAATACATGCCAAATCGAAAATAGTGTGTAAGAATGCAATAAATGCAAGGTTAGCACCGAAATCAGATTGGGCGTGTGCCCATGCGCTTACTACATTTGCAATCAGAACACGTACAGGCATTTGAAAGGAGAAAAAAATGCTAGAGAAACAAAGAAAACTTGCGAACAAATTGCACTTTTAAGCCGAAGTAACAGCACAATTAAATATTTTCAGGTAGTAAAAAAAAATGATACGTGCCCCATACACGGAAAGCCAGAACTCTAAAAAAAAGTAAAGTGACTCTTTTTTTTAGCGTGTAGTAGGATACGCAACACCCTGAATCGTACCCCATTTGTCCACCGCAATGGACATAGGGCGAAGGTTCTCAGTACCCGCAGAGGTCGCAGGTTCGATTCAGGCCATGGCGGTCACATTTAAATGGAGGCGAAAAGGTTGAGGCCCGTGCACTGTGCGAAGTCAGTGCACGTTAAAGGACACCTGATGGCGGAAAATTTCGGAGCCCTTCACTACGGCGTCTCTTATAATCATACCTTGGTTACAGGATGGGAAACCCCAGATACTACTATATTATTATAATCGTTCACCGTTCGTTCTAAACACATACGGTAAGGAACAACTGCCTCAATAAATATTCTATTTTCGTTAACAACCGAAGCATAAAATCCAATGCCACGTAAACTATTGGGTGAATGCACTGTATTTGCGAGCTCCAGTTAATATTTGCAGTGTTTTGTACCCAAATATTTCAGTGGATTTTATGTGAAAAAAAAAATAAATTGGCCGCCGTCCCACGCTGCAAAAAGTGAATGACCACCAAAGCTGTATCAAACGCCACGCGTGCTGATGGGAGGGGGGGGGGGGGGGCTGTGCTATGTTATTGCCTTAGAGTTATGGTAGTGACAACCGGTAGTGATAACCACGTGATTGGCTCCATGACCACTTTTCAGCCAGACGATTTTTGTTCTTTTGGTCGAGCATTGTATTCACGCTGTTTCCTTTGATTTCCTCGGTCTACCCAAGACAGTCTTAAAATGAACTGAACGAGTTGCTAGACTGATCTCCTTTTCTTATGCGAAAGACGTTAGACACACGCGGGGAGAAGGAAGGATCGTCTTACGTCATTCAATGCGCTCGTGTGAAGCGCAAAGCAGCTGAAACCGAAAACGTTTGGGAAGGTGTTCCCACTGTTCACAGGCGCCTTATATCGTCCAGCACGCGGCCTATATGATTGTTTTGTGGTTTTCTTTATTGAAGCGATAACTGAGCTCTATCATCATCATCATCATCATCATAATCCTCCTCGTAACGTCGTCCACTGCAGGGCAAAGGCTTCTCCCATGTTCCACCAGTCAACTCGGTCCTGTGCTTGCTACTGCCACACTATACCTGCAAACTTCTCAATCTCATCTGCCCACCTATTTTTTGTTTCTGTCCCCTCTCAAGCTTTTCCTTTCTCTTGTAATCCAGCCAGTCATCGTTAATGACCAGCGCCTATTCTACATATGTGCTGCGAGCCCGGCCCCTGTCCATTTCTTCTTCTTGATTTCAACTAAGGTACCCTTAACCCCCGTTTGTTGCTCGACCCACTTTGCTCTCTTCCAGTCTCTTAAGGCCACACCTATAATTTTCCTTTCCACCTCTCACTGCGTCGTACTCAATTTAGGTTAAACATCATTTGTAAGCCTCCAGGCTCCTGCACCGTAGGTGAAATTCAGCAACTAGTGACATGCAACCACTATATAGAGAGAGCTGCCTCTTAAGAAAGAGTGATAGAATACCATTTGTACGAGTGGTATGTGTACGAGTGGCACGTGGCATCATGATTGCAAATGAGAAATCCTTGAAGAGGGAGTGCAGGTGTAGGCCATCGTTCCGTCGATTAAGTGTTCTTCGAGGCAGCAGACGACGACTTGTCAGAAATATGGCTCCGGCGACGACCACTTTCACTTAAATCTGAAGTTTGGGGGGGGTTCATCTTACATCAGATGAACCCCCCCCCCCCCCAAAAGTTTGGCGGTGATTCATCTTACATCAGAAAGCCTAGCGCTATAATGACATGGGACAAGAAATGAACTTGTCTTTTGTCACGCATACCATGTCTGTGCATGTTCTTTCAGCACATGCTATGCCTACTCCTTTTCCTAATTGTGTTATCCGTTATTGCGCTATGGCTTCTGACGTAAGAGGAAGATTGGATGGAAAAGCACCGCCGTTCTTTTTCCGGGACTGGTCTAGCACAACATGGCATACTTGCCGTTTCGCCAGCGCCACGGCCGCGACTGGGGTGAGGAGAGCGCCCTCCTTCTTGACCTCGTGTCAATATGTCTTCGTCACCTGGACAGTGTCACTGGCCTATGAGAGATAAATGTCCTTCCATAATTCGTCGTATACCCCGCCTCCCTCAACTTTTCATCGACGTGCTCTTCAGCGGGCATCTATGTATGTTTATTGCGCCACGAACGTGCGTGCCACGAATGGCGTAACAAGCTTAGGCCCCGACGTTCACTGGCGCACCCTGTACACTGAAGGGCACGTGCCACGTTTCCAGACAGAAGCTGTTTCTCGAAAACCACCGCACACACTTCTAAATTTCAGCCGGAAAGAAAAAAAAATTCACAATTGAATAAAAATGCTTTGTGCGGTATTCCTTCAACTATGAAGCCTTAACTATTTTCGATAATATAATGAATTCATTTATTGATATGTCGGGTTTAACGTCCCAAAACCATCATATGATTATGAGAGACGCCGTAGTGGAGGGCTCCGGAAATTTTGGCCACCTGGGGTTCTTTAACGTGCACCCAAATCTGAGCACTTGGGCTATAGCATTTCCGCCTCCATCGGAAATGCAGCCGCCGCAGTCGGGATTCGATCCCGCGATAGTAAAATAATATAATAAATAATTGTTGAGGTTCGATTGATTTATATGATGACTTTAACGTCCCAAAACCACCATATGATTATGAGAGACGCCTTAGTGGAGGGCTCCGGAAATTTTGACCACCTGGGGCTCCTTTAACCTGTACCCAAATCTGAGCCCATGGGCCTACAGCATTTTCGCCTCCATCGAAAATGCAGCCGCCGCAGCCGGGATTCGATCCCGCGACCTGCAGATGATTGTTGGGGTTTTACGTCCGAAAACGAAAATATGAATATGAGGGTTGCCACAATGCAGGGTTACGGAAATTTCGACCGTCAGTGTTTTTTAACGCGCACCTAAATAGGTCGGATGGAACATTAAAAGTCCGTGACAAATGGTGGTTTTGGGGCGTGAAACCCTAGCAATTATTACATATTCGTGCCTTCCAGAAACATTCCTGCAGCTTTCGTGCCTGCGCAGGAGATATTTGCAAATAATACGCAACTATAAATTTGAATTTCGCGGGCGTAGAACGCGGAGCACAGCGCCAGCATTACTCGCACAGGCAACGCCTGGCTCTCTGCGGGTCACGCTTTTGTGACAGCGACGCCTGGCCGTTGTCACGGCGTGGCATTGTTTTTTCCTCCCTCGCCAAGTGCTAGAGGATGCTGTTTACGCGCTGCGCGTCGTAGCTTTTGTGTGCACACCTACACGGAGGAGCTTGGGCGTGTGCCTCCCTCATGTGTGGCAGCCCGTCGTGTATTCGTCATGATTCGTCGCACAAAGCACGGTACGTGCTTTGCCGCGGACATGAGCGTGCGGTGTAGCCACCTAGCAGGTTTAACTTGGAACAGCAGTGCATTCGCCTTTACTCTCGCCCTCGTTTTGACCTGCGGATCGCCTCGAAAATGATAACTGCGAAGTTGAAAGCAAAGAGGACGGGGCGACGCACGCTCGCCGCCGCACTCGCTTCCGATAACTCGAAAATATCCCTTATCACCACCACTACACAGCCTTCTTACTCGTGCTTCTGTGCTTCTGCGGGCCTCGCTTGGGCTTCGTGCTACCGACTGCGCTGACAAGACTCTCTCTTGCCACGCCTTTCAGTCTTTCTCTCTTCTCTTCTTCCTATAATGTTTATGTGAGCCTCCACACCTCTAAAGGGGCTGAGCCGTGACCCCGCGAAGGGAGGCAGAAAAATAGCGTTCTTTTCATTATTTTTTTTTCATATTGCATTACCCTCCTCTCTCTCTCCCTCGGCCTCGCGCTCACGTGGTCATATTGAGCGCAATAGTTTCTGCACCTTTCGCGCCTGCGCAGGGGTGCTATGCAGGATGACCGGAGTTTGGCAAAACTCGGAATCTTTTCGAGCTCTGGCGACACCCCGCTTTGAACGAACAATCGGTACGAGAAGGTCATATATCCAGCCACGCTTCAACAGTTTCATGAGCAACTCCTCATGAGTGCGCCACGTTTCATGAGTTACGAATCTTACTATGGAACGCACTATCACGTAAAGGGCTGTCGGCAAAGATTGGTGACGTCTTCAAATCGGTGGCATTTTAATTATCTCATTTTAGTAGACCGGGTTGACGCAACGCTAAAACACGAAGACGTATAACAGAGTGCACAGAACAAGCACTAGTCCTGCGCGCCCATCCTGTTTATACGTCTTCATGTTCTAGCACTCCACCAGTGACGCTTGTTCCATTTGCTGGTCGTTCCACTAAGTTCAGAAGTGCGCCCTTGCAATAAAAGTGCCATAAATGTCTACGAATGGTATAGAGCCACGGACTGTTCAAGTTTATTTCCACGCGTTTAATGCCTGCACAAAATATTTTTAGAACAATTAGTACCACGGCCTCCGAGATCAGCTCCGGCCGAGCGCATTTTAACAGTGCCCCAAACGGGGCTCTTCGCCGAGGCTACGGGTACCATAATTACAGTCGTCACGTACCTTCTAGCGCGATGCTCGTCCTCTGCGTGTGCCCGCCGAGTCCTCTACGTGCGCCTGGTTAAATAGCAAGCGAGGCGGTTATCATGCCTTGCTCGATTAACTATACTTCTTCTTGTGTTTTAAAAGTTGATTATACGATTTACTGCCATTGTATGTGTTAGACGCGTTATTTAGGTGGCATTTCTCATTTAAATAAGCACCTGTGCCATCGTTCTATTGGGCAGTGTTTGAACATAGGTTTGCACTGCCACTGTTTATAAGTTTGTTCTTGGGGAACTGATAGCCGCATTACAAACGCCGACATTGAACTGCATTTGACTTAATTACTGTGATATGCTGTTTCATGAAACACGAATATTAGCAATATTATGGGAGCACTGTTTGAGCAACTGCGTTCATGTTGATTGTTAGTTTTGGGCATTCAGTGTGCATGAACAAACAGCTGTGTATCAACATTCCATATAAACATTTGTAGCCAGTGAGCTTAAATATAGGACCATGCTCCCTTGCTACTCAGTCGTATCGCTTTAATGCAGTAGTCGGCACTCGAAAGTATTTTAGTATGTGTAAAGACAGGCAGCTCCGTTCTCCACGTGCACGCATCCTTTTCCTGCTGTGAACAGTGGTCACATGAGATTTGCGAGTTTTAGATGCAAAAATATCTCATGCTCGGGGCAGTGTCCGTTCTGCAGTGTCAGCACCTATACAGCGCATGCGCCAACTCTCTCCTTCTCGCCTGAGCGCGAGAAGGTTCAAAGGAAAGGGCAACTATACAACTAGGAGCATGGGAAAGGGAAACCAGGTGAGTAAAGAAGAGGGCATTGAAAAAAAAAAGAAAATCGACATTGCAAGCAGGATTGTAGCATGATTCTATGCCTACTTTTCAAAGCTTGCGGGGGGTCGTTGAATATCCCATTTGAAAAAATAGATGAGTGGTACATTTTTAAAGCAGGATCTTAGAACTTCTTCCAAACGGCACTGCCACCAGACATCAGCAGTGGTATACAACCACCCACCTCAGTGGTCTAGTCGTTACGATGCTAAGACGGTGAAAAATGTTATACACCTGTGTACTTAGGTGCACTTTAACGAACCCAAGGTGATAGAAATTTTTGGAGTTCTCGACTACAGCGTCCGTCGTAATCACATCGTGGTTTGGGGCAATTAAACCCCAACAATTATATATAGATATACGACGAACGCAATCGGATGAGCATATTTGAAAAGCCTGCATATATAAATGACGTTCATTTCAGCTTGGCCAATGAGCGCTGTATCAGTTTTATATTTCCATTGTGCTATAGCTAGCTTAGAAACGTTGCTGCAGAAACATCTTCGGGCGTGTATCGCATAACACTACCCAGTACATTTATTCATCTGGAAACCTCCTAGTCTGTAATATTCGACAGGAGCGAAAACGAACCGCACGGGAGTGCTGCGTATATGTGTACTTTATGTCTTCGAGAGGGGAAATTTTCAAACTGCAGGTGGAAGCACCATACATGCCTGAACGATGACAAACGCACACGAACACGCCTGAGGGAGGTGTGATGCTCAGATGGCAAAGAGATAGTAGGGAGTTTTAGAATACCGTTTGCAAGCGCTGTGGGCACCATATGAGTTTTATGATAGCGTTCGCCCTGCTGCGATCCGCAACGCACGATCGCAGCGACACCGTAGCCTCGAAACCGGCGCTTGCGGGCCACACGCGGGCCGCCATCACCGCACGCAATTTCGGATTTTTTGCGTGCGGTCCGCGAACGCGAACGCCGACTCGCGTTACGACGCATGCACTGTGGCAGCGACCGCACCGTAAGGGTTCGCGGTGCGCTATTCTAAAACTCCCTAGTGCTACCGTCCCGCTGACGTTTCTGCACTGTTCAGATGTTGACTGAATGGCAGCGCTGACGCGCGCATGCGCAGCCGGGTAGAGTGCACACCCGGGGCTTCTTTGAGAGAGACAAATAGCTAACATGTGTTTACACCCATCAAGGATGACAGGAAGGTAGGTGGGTTTGGCCTCTGCCACTGTTCATATCGTTCAGATCGTGCCCCGCCGCCCACGACATTCCGACGGATGATGGATGCAGCGTTGTGAGGCCTTAAGTGGGAATTATGGCTCGTTTATTTGGATGATGTATTTTCGCAAACACATCCCATGAGACTCGGCGGCGGTCAGGGAAAGAGACCGACGACTTTGCGTTGTTCTTCGGCTTTGTGGCTAAGGTATGCCAGGGTTCCCCACACGTGTGTTTGTGACGCCATGCTATAGTTCTTGTAGCTCATTTTCTCAAAGCTGCTTTCGCGCGCTCCTCGCTGTCTTTCTTTCAGAACCCCCGAGCTCAAAGTGAACTCGTGTGCACGAAAAACTCGGACCATCCTTCATATAGCAGCCCACGAGGTCACGAATAATGTAATCATAAATTCAACTTTCGTCCACGCAGTGCTCAGAACCCAGCGCATTCGCTGATGATTCGCACAGCCGATAATGGCGCCCATAGTCATGCGCAGGTGGAGGCGTCCCCCCCCCCCCTCTTACCCAGTCACTTAAGAGGGGATGGGGCGGAAAGAAAGCCGCATATATTGACTCAGGGAATTGAGTGCTCTCAATAAGCCTTCGCCTCCCCCCGGACCTTGAAAAGAAACCATGTTCACGAGTCACGACTATGACGACGCCTCGCTTTCTGCATATATTGCCGCATTCCTTCCTGAATGCTCCGCTGTCGACCCGCAGGTCACGGGACCGAATCCCGGCTGCGTCGGCTGCATTTTCCGTGGAGGCGAAAATGCTGTAGGCCCGTGTGCTCAGATTTGGGTGCACGTTAAAGAACCATAGGTGGTCCAAATTTCCGGAGCTCTCTCATAATCATTAGGCGGTTTTGGGACGTTGTACCCCACATATCAATCATACATTCCTTCCTCAAGTTTTGTTATCGCCCCGTTATACTGTAAATTCTGCCTCGCGCAAACCACGCCAAATGACCAAGAACCATAAAGATAATCGTAGAAGCTTCCGATGCGATAACGCACACAACGCGAACAATACAGTTCCTTCTAGAACATACGGGGCCGCTAGCGATAACACTGGAATATTCGACGGTACATGTATAAATGCCGACGTGCTTCACCGCTCGTCAGCCGATCGACGCTTTGTTCGCCGCTGTCAGTGCCAGAGGGTATCGCTGTAGTATTAAATTCAGTTTGCCGGCCATAAGTACGCCCAAATAAGGAATTTTTTTGTTCTTTGACACGCCGACTGTTGCCTTGCCCTCGTCGAAGACACCACACGTAACAGTGTCATACTTTTGTGAGAGCTTAATGAAAAGCAGCAGATAATGAATGAAACAGCTACAGTGTCACCCAGCCGTCTCCGCTTCATGACTTTTTGTTTCGTTATGCCTTCGCCAAGTGTCAAAGGACGCTGTTTACACGCTGTGTACGTGCATGCCTTCACATGCGCACGCCTAGATCACGTGCGTAAATGCTCGTCATGGCGTGGCTGCATGCCCCCTCCCCACACCTTATGTGTGCAGCACGTGACAAGCTGTCGTGTACTCATAGTAGGGGACACCGGCGGCGCACAGAGCTCAGGACGCGCACCTGAGCGATCGCGGACGTAAGATATACGAGACTGATTCTGCGACGCGACTTGCAGTACTTTGGCGGATTCTTTTGTTCTTTCTTCACTCAGGTGTCGACAGTACAGCTATACGGGCTATAATGACTCACGCATTAAATCCCGATTTCATCGACAATCCGGTGGGTACATACAAATTTCTCCGATGCATCCAGTGGCAGCTTGGAAGTTATATGGCGTTGTGGAGGTATATAGCACGAGTGCCCGTCAAAACGGTTCTTAGATCGAAGGATGCAGAAATGCCTGCGCACTTAGACTGAGCTTAGATTGAGGTTGTCGGAATTGATGCAGATGCTCCGCCCCGGCATTTCTCATAATCATGTCGCAGTCTTGGTACGTAAGACCCCTAAATCTAATTATTAGCTATGGGTATCGCTGACCGCAATCTTAACTTACACCATAACGGTTTCCGCGGAAGTTTATCTTCTAATAACGTCATTTTCATAATGCTCAAGAGCACTTCCCTGCGCTGCAGGGGATGGCCGCCTGGATCGGGCGCGCGCGCCCAGGCGGGCATGACTCTTTTTCAGCCTGTTTGGCGTCACGTACGTAGCACGTGAACTTATTACAAGTCAGCAGCTGTCCAATAATCCCTCGTAGTAAGTGCGGACATTACTACTATGACTTGAAAAATAACACACAAACCACGTATAAAAATTGAAAGAGGAAACCAGCGAGAAATAGAAAGCAGAAAAAACGTAAAAAATATGGGAAGAATCATAAATTAAATGCGAACAAAGAAGAAAAGATCACAGAAAAAACTTTATAACAGGGCAAGAATGAGATGAGAAAAGATTGGTACATACGCGCATGAAAAATATGAATATTCCGGGTGGAGGAGGGGCGGTGAGGGTGCAGTTCGAACTCCAGACCCTCGAAGACCCCTCTTTCCCGCCTCGACTGAGCCAATAAGAACAGCAAATACAACTCCAAAATCGGAATGCTTTCACCTCGGTGAAAATGCAGGTTCATTTCGCTGTCAGGCTCTGTCTGTTCTTGCTCGCCAGTGCTGTACGACAGCTGCGACCAGCTAGCCATGTACTCGTGTGCGCATTACCGCGACATAACAAGGAAATAGAGCCCGTTAAGTGGGATGAATGACTCGGACAGCGTGACTACGAGAGTGCGTTTAAGTACGGTGCGTTCAACGCAGCGCGTTCTGCTGTCGCATCCCGATGAAATGAAAGTGGAGACACAATCGCCGGCTTTTGCTCACTCAGGCGCCGCTTGCTTGTAGGATCCCCTTGTGCATCAGGAGTAAGCGAAAGTGTGCGCGAGGGTGAAGGAACGTTGCCCTCCCCCTAGAGTTAGTGTATACGCAGTAGAAAGCATATAAAGTAACTCTACGACCATCGAACTTTCCACAGTTATTGATTCATTGTGATAAAGGGTCCACAGACGTTACAGTCGGGAGCAGCAAAACATTAAGAACAATATTGTAAACACAAGGAGGCAACACAATGCCGTCATATTTAGTGATAGGCACAGTAAGGCATGAATTAGCATCAGAAATAAACATATTAGTAAAAACAGAGTCTTTCTGGTAAATATAACGGTGTATGGTTTCTAAATATAGAATAATAGCTATTACGATGCACTTTACAGGAGGTAATCGTGCAAATTATTATTTACACAAGTATGGCTTTCAAGATGCAATAGTACACAACAAGGTTTACAAAAAGTTGGTCAGTGATGTAACAAATATTTTATGATCTGAAAATGGTGCGGGAAGGCAATTCTAATCGTATGATGTGCTCGGTATGTATGAATATCGGAATGACTCAGTATTAGACGATGGAATGTCAACCTTTTGAGCCTAATCCCGGTGGCGCGAGACATAACGAGCATAGCGTATTAGGAAATCAGGCAGGTGGCATTGATGATAGAGTTTGTGAAAAAGTGTTAAGTAGGCCGTTGTACGACAACAAGCGAGTGTAGGTAATTTAATGTTAGTTTTGATTACTGTAAAGTTCGTGTTTCGGTCGTAATTAGGAAGTATAAGCGGATAGAGTTACCTTGTACCTTGCACGTGGAACCTTGAACACGCTTATGGGTGTGAGGGCTGATGGTGCTCTATTCGCCAATAACGCGCATTATTTCGGTGACTATGGCTATCTGCAATCGTAGTGGGAGCTTCCAGCAGCAGAGTTTTTTTTTTTATTGTCCTAACAGTTTCTGCGGATTTCAAGAAGAGATGGACCGAGCAAACGTATTGAGAAAGAAACTGTGAAGGAAACTTTACACACATCAACATCGCGATGGTATTAGGTGCCTCTATAGGTCGAATTATATTTACATACCCATGTAAATTATCCCAAGCGTATGCAGGACATAGAGCTCAATGTCTCCGCAGACTTGCCTTTGTGGGAGATATTAGGACGCCAACGTAAATTAGGCTGTAGAATGTGCATAATTGTTTCAACTCAAGCAGCCAAGGAATCTTATGTATTGCAGCGTGGCATATCACAACCAAGTAATTCAGGGATGAATTCTCATGAGAGGTGCACATAAGTGTTGGTACAGGTTTCGTCTTCAAGCCCAAGCTTAAATGTGACTTTGCGACAACATACCTCATCAATGCATACCTTCAAAACAAAGCTCGCATAATAGCATGGAGGTTAACAGAAGTCACCCGCTCATCGTCCTTCAATCTGGTCTTACTGGCCAGCTGCGTATTTCACAATGTTCGGCGTTGTTTTGCTGGTGTTTCGTACGTACTCAACGTGTGCTCGTACAACTTTTGTCTCATCTTTCAATATACAGGCTTGCGCTGCAACAAATGCGAGTGCGTCAGCCGAACGTTGCTCTCGCAAGGGTCTCTCTGTGAGCTATTCGGTATAATCTTGTTCAGACGGAGCTAAGTGCAAACATACGTGAACACGAAAGAACACACAACGGCCATACACGTGCTACGACCGTGACAACGGTCGTAGCACGTGTATTCAGGATTTCGAGCTCGAGTAGAACTGCGGCTTGGAATGAAAAAAAGAGAGAAAAAAAAGGAACCTCTCGGGGAGTGCTATTTTAGAAACCAGAAGAGGCGAAAAGCACCGCTGCATGCTCGGGAAGTGCTGTTTTTTTTTTTTTTGTCAATAAAAGTTATGCGACAGTTTACTGATGCACGCGCCACTGAAACCACGCGAAGCACTGCCAGGTTGTCCATGCAGTATGTCACTTGCAGAACTCCACGGCAGAAACGTGCAAGAGGTTCGGAAAAAACTCGGAGGATGGTTGAGCTTTGCCATAAAGAGAACGCGCTAGCGTAATCGGACCTGTTCGTATCACCTTCTTAATCGCTTTAATTTATAGTTTTGCTTCTCGGTTAACTCCTGAGCCATGCGGCAAGAAACGGAACGTCAGTGCACTTGCATGCTGGCGGTTTCAAAACATCCGAGAATGCCGGCTGCTGAACCCATCTGATAGTCTAGCCACTTGATCGATCGTTCAGCCTTTTCACTCATTATTTTTGAGTTTCACATTGTCTAAATTTCCATTGGGTGTTTTTAGACTCCATAGCCCTTTAAACTTAAGGATACTGCCGTCTGGTTCTTGGCCCATCCCCCTTTGTGTGGGAGCGGCAACGGAGAGAGTATCACCATCATCATCTCACTGGTCATCATCATCATCGTCGTCGTCATCTTCATCTTCACATCGTCATCAAAATATTCACGTAGTGCCCACTTTGACATAATTCGTCATTTTGCGAGTTCGTAAGGTATCCGCAACGAGTCAGTAAAGCAATACACGCACCAGCGCTGCTTCACATGCTGTTGTTGGTACTGATAGTTAATTATCTATCTGTGTTTTGTAGTTGATCGCCCTTTGAACTAACCACTCGTCGATCAAATCGTATGTCTCGACGCCCGGAGTAATTGTATGCCTTTGCCGGGCATCGTTACATGCGTTTATGACACTCGATCCTCGCACTGCTATTTCGTACATAAGTGTGTCTTCGCGTTAGAACACCTGCTTGCCACGCAGAAATTCTGGGTTCGAGTCCTACTCTAACCGAAATATTTGTACTATTTTTTTATTTGACGTCTATCTCGAATTATTACTCGCGGGCTGTTCACGGCCTGTTCACGTGATAATTTCTTCTAATATTCTAACTGGACAAACAGCAGGGTTCACTTGCGGTTGTAATTTGACCGCAGGTTACGGTACTCGGCTGCATACCGGAAGGACGCGGGTTCGATTCCCGCCGCAGGGGTAACATTTCGATGGACCCGGAATGATAAAGGTCCGTGCACTGTCAGCTAGTGCACATTAAAGGACGCCAGTTTCCGGAGCCCTACACTACATCGTCTCTCATAATCATATCCTGCTTTTTGGATGTGAAACCACAGATGTTATCATATTGCTGCTGACAAACATGCGTGACTGGCTGTGATCGAGCGACCCGCATAACAACTTCCCAAGCACATTGTAATGATGCGACTCATAATACGACGTTACTAGTCTTCCTGAATCCAATGGCTCTGAAATGCTTTCGAAGGCCAACGGCCTCTTCAAAAAAAAAAAAAAAAGCAAGCCGAGCGAAAAAAAAAAATAACAGTAAGAAATAGAATGCATTCGTTCACACTCCACAAAACAGATTGAACCCTTTCCCGTTTTGCAAGAGTAATCGTTGTCCATCTCGCTTGCATTTATTAACGCCGGAAGGCACAGGCGTGCACGCGGAGGATGATGTGGGCACCCACCCCACCCCCCTTTTTGTGTGCATTTTCTTGCGCACACTCTTCCTCCACGCCGGATCAGTCGTTACGGTGCTCGGCTGCTGAACCTAAGGTCACGGGTTCGACCCCGCCCGAGGCGATCGCATTCCGGTAGGCGCGAAATGATCCAGGTCCGTGTACTGTGCAATGTTAGTGCACGTTAAAGAACACAGGGTAGCCGAAATATTTAGGAGCCCTTCCACTCCGGCGTCCCCCGTAATCACATATCGTGGTTTTGGGACGTAAAACCCCGTACGTTATTATTATTATTATTATTATTATTATTATTATTATTATTATTTAAAGCTTGTCACATTCACACAGCGCTATGCACGCCCGATCGATCGTGGAGCGAGACACATATGCGCATGTACACATTTCGCACCTCCAAGCCCACGGATGAGCAGCCCGCCACTCTCTTGGTAAACGCCACGCCATCTTGCCCCTGGGATGACTTATGTTGAGTCCGATCGAAACGTCGACAAATAAAGTGTTTTTTTGAAAGCGTACACATTTTTCCTTCTTGTTTACGGCAACCGAAGACAGACTTTGCCTTTGCATTATATATATATGTATGTATGTATATATATATATATATATATATATATATATATATATACACGTGTGTGTGTGTGTGTGTCTGTGTGTCTGTGTGTAACGCACATTTTTAACTCCTAAAACAGTCGGAATCAAAATTGGACAATTCATTTTCTGAGCCACATTCATTGGACCAGCGCGGCGTCAACAACCGTTACCAAAACAAGCAACACGGTCTCATCCAATCTGTTTCAGTTGTGTTCTATTTACTTTCCTATCGAATTTAAGTTCCACGATCAGTTTTTTTAAGGACGAGTTGGCACTTACTGATAGACTTGTAGGACCCAAACGCGAATATATATAGCAAGAGAACGACTTTACTACTACTTCTTTTTCTCAGCAATTCTATTCGAGTACCATGTCCTTCTTTCACTCGAAGACGGTATTGAACTAAAAGACATACATGAAATGAACATATAGGAAACCGATGTATGGCTTGAAGAAGGAGTGATCCGATACGGCAAGGCATCAAACGAGCTCAGAAGATCGATTAACCTTTCAAGGCCTATATCTTCAACAGATGTCTAGAGCAACAAAACGCTGCCTGTCCAGAATAGCGCACATTTTGCCAGGAAGGACCATTCGCTCTTCAAGTATATAGTCATCGCCAATACGACCATTATGCCCGATGAAGCACACGGGTGATGTTAATTTTATCGCGAAGTACTTGCTGTACTTCTATGCAATAAGTTCGAATAGTTTTGATCTTTTACGAGCTAATTCACGCCAAATTGAATTGCTGCAATCTGCAAGAGTCAAATACAAATTTTACTCCTGAATATCGACGATAGTGAGCTATAGATATTTTAGCCGCAATATAGATTTGAAGTATATTTAGGGTATACAGGGATACCCCGGCCAAAAACTGTTGGAGCAGGGCCCGCCATATTGTCAATAGCAAAATAAGTGCGTTTTTGTCAGGTTTAGTTAGAGCGCACTAGGCTCTTAAAGAAAAAAGAGGGAAAAAAAGTAACGCCACGTATATAGACTTCAAAACACAGGATACATATTGGTTTCAAGTACAACATATTTTACTTCACGTGTAATGCCTACAAATTCAGTTCTTCAACGTGATGTCTTGGTGTCCGTTTTCTAGCGTAAGCACAACATATCAAGCGTTTTCATTTTACCAACTTTTCGCTGAGTGTGTTCAAAATTTCGCCCACAACTAAATCTTTTTCCTGTAGTGCACGTTGTGACGGGGCTAGTCAATTAGGCTGCAGGCCCACGTCACTGCCCTATAGCCCACTGGGTTTGGCAACACCCGGGGGGGGGGGGGGGGGGAGTAGATGGTGAAAGGGGCAGCTGACGGGTACAGATAAAGTGCTTTCTCTATCTCTTGTGGCTTTTAGGCTGTTGTTTTGTTCTCTCCCAATCAACCACGGATGTCTGACTGGCACGCACACAATTTTGCCGAATAATTGGTGAATTCTTCCAATATTAACTGATCTGAAGTGCCAACTATGAAGTGCCAATCTGGCCAGACATTCCTTTTCTCGCAATCATATATTCCTCAATGGAAACATTTCTCTGGATGTGCCCAGAGTAATTGATTGATATGTGGGGTTTAACGTCCCAAAGCCACCACTTGATTATGAGAGACGCCGTAGTGGAAGGCTCCGGAAATTTCGACCACCTGTGGGGGTTCTTTAACGTGCACCCAAATCTGAGCACACAGGCCTACAACATTTTCGCCTCCATCGAAAATACAGCCGTCGCAGCCGGGATTCGATCCCGCGACCTGCGGGTCAGCAGCCGAGTACCTTAGCCACTAGACCACCGCAGCGGGGCGATGTACCCAGAGTAAAAGAACGAAGAACCAGTTATGATAATTCCAGAAACAAATAACTATCCTCACTATAAATGATGATGATCGATGCTGATGAATCCAGAAACACGGCTCATACCCACTCAGGGGTATCGGCTGAGAATTGTTTATGTATAATTTAATTAGACCTTTTCCGTATTTCATACCTATACTCAAACGAAAAACAACGTACGTAAGACGGAAGGAGTGCAATAATTAATACATTCTGCTTCTGCTTCGCTATCTTTGTCATGTGTTGTCACAGGTGAAATAAATCAAATCTCAAAATTTCTCGAAACCTAAAGCTACGTGATGCTGTGTGTTATTGAGCATGTGTGCACCACCGCGTGTTGTCTCCATCGTATTCGCACGCCCACGCACAGGGAAAAAAAAAGAAGTCTAAAAAAAGATGTTATTCCCCGTAATTTGTGAACTTGAGTGAGGTTCGTAGACATGTGCACTTCGTATAAGCAATTAGGAAATGGACTTTCCTTGTCGGAAAGCCGACCGAGCGGACGCGCCTAATCGCCGACGCCGAGAAAGCACGCATGAAAATTACGCCTGTTTGATATTAAAGGGCTCATGCTACTGATGCCGATTATTTGTCACAATAGTTGCAATATTGTTTTTTGTTTCATGTCGCTGCGCATATAACACGCACAATATACTATTTTGTGCTTGTTACGTGTGCGAGCTATCCAGCGACAGAGCAACAGCGGGGAATATAGGAGAAAAGAGACAAATGAAGCAACTGTTTAAAGTGTAGTGCCCAATTTTAAGCAAGAACGGCGGTCTTAAATGTGAAATGCATGTGCGAGTATCATGCTATCGCACAACCAAGACGGCACAAGAATAAAATAAACGAAGCTGTAATACGTTTGCGGAGAACTGCACCACGAAGATGGTTGGCAAAAAGAATGCCGTATTTTTTTTTTTTTTACGATACTTTCTCATAAATCGGAACCATAAACGTGCGTTCAGGCCTGCTGCGTACGGGTCGAGTGATCTCCATGGAATAATTCATCTACCTGACGTAAATGTATGCAGCGAAAACCGTTCCCAAGGGGGTATTGCTCAACCTTTGCCGTCAATTTTTAACCACGATCTGGAACGCTGCCACAGGGATTGTACCGCGTGAGTGTGTTTACCTTCTAGTTTTCTACCAAGGCCGTCAGTAGACCCACGGTTCCAGTCTTGTGACCGCCTACGTCATTTCGACGTCAGGGCGAGCCTCCAGCGATCGTCACGGCCGCGTTGCCACAGCGCGCATTTCTCCGAAGTGAGTCGTGTAGGAAGGATACGCCGACACGGAAAAAAGCCTGCTGGTCTTCTATCTCCCGCTTCGAGACATTTGACAAGCTGATGTCGGCAGGTTTCACGCGTTAAGTACCCTTTTCACAGAGGATTCGACAACACGCGGAAATAAGCGACTCTAGCGCCTCCTGCGACTCCCGCTCTGAAACTATCGCGTGGTTCTTTCTTTTTCCTTTCTTCATTTTCCGCATCTGCGGTCCCTTTGGTTCTCCCGGCCTCGTCGATCTCGTCGGCGTGTGTGTTACCAACGTGCCAGCAGCACCGCAAGACCATGCTTGCCCGGTCCCTTCGAATCATCAGAAGCAACGTGAGTTTCCGAGGAAACAATACGCGGGCCGTTCTGATTGCTTTCCTCAGAGCGAGCGAGCCAGCCGGCACACCGGCAACAACGTGCGAAAAAACTTTCGTTTCAGGCAGTTCGTTCTCCAAACCACCAGGCTAAGGCGTGTTGCTACTTTCGTGAACCTTGCACAAAGCGTATTCACGGCACTTGCCGTTTTTGTTCACCCGCGTAGCTGTACAACTACGGAGTACCGCACGAGAGTACAGCTACCTTCGCCTGAATGTTGAAACCCGTTCGCAACGTTGCAAGGGCGATGTGGTCAACGCGAGGCCGGCGTCAAGGTTCCTCCCATGGTTCATCCAAAGAAAGGTGAACTTGTTGCAGTTAGGATCAGACGTAGCCAGTCGAGCTGCACATTCAGTTTTACTGCGCTGTAAGTTGAGTTGGGCGCATTTTTGACATGTCGAACGCCACAATAAATCACCGGCGCTAATTTCTTCTCCAATCAGGTGCTTTATCGTCTCGAGTATCTCCCGAGCGAGTCGTACGACAGGCCGTGCGAGCCGGCCTTTCTTACTTTGACATGTTTGCCCACATGCATTCATGCCAACTGTCTAGACACGAGATAACGTTTCCATATCGGGCACCGCGCGGCACACTCTCCCGTTATCGGCTAGCAAGCGCAATAACGAAGGTGATATCAGCGTCTGGCGCTGCTGCCAAGACAGGTTTGTTGTGGATTAGAGGTCCGTCACCTTTCCCCAAGCTAGCTTGGAGTACTACAGCGTGAATGAAATGGAAAGCAGTGGGCCGTTGATTATGAGTTGTCTTATGTATCTTCATCATCTGTTTTTGCTGGCTCTGATCAGGTTCGCTATTCCTGGAGCGCCGCCGACCAGGCAAAGAAAGATGCCGAAAAGGCGAGATCTACGTTTTTGGTAAATACTGTTGCTTCCTTATTTTTTTGTAGCTATCTGTCTCTCATTTTTGTGCTTTACGTGCATCACTTACACGCTTGAATGAACGGCTGTGCAGTTCTGGGTGGGAATGGTACTTTAGGAACACACAATACAATCTCGCTAAGCACTGACACAGCAGCACTGCTTAACTTTGCTGCAGAATGTTATGGGAAATAAGTCTGCCTGCAGCCGTAATGAGAAATGGCTGAGTGTTTTTTCATCAACTGATTTGTATATTGCGTTTAAAGATAATGTTGACTGCAGTGTTTACTTGCTGTCTAAGTTGTGTGAAACAGATTTGTGACAAGCAGTCAGCATTTATTTTTGTGAGGACCTTGAAAACTGTTAAGTATGACTGTTGTTTAAGGGACACTAGAGCAAAAAAATTGTTTGCGTATTAGTAAAGTACAATTTCGCAATTCCGAAGACACCAGTCTTACCGCGACATGACGCTTAGTAAGCAAGAAAACACGTGAAAAGAAAATGTGGGTGGTGACGCCACCATGAGATTGTCGCACCAGAAACCGAGACTTAAGAAGTTTTCAAGTCATCTACTGTGTTCTACCTAGCTTTCAGTTGATAAAAGTGATGCTTATTGTAATCTGTGGCTGTCATAGACTTAGTGTACGAAGTTTCAGAAGATTTGATCGAGCCAATGCCACGAAAATACATATTGTAATTTCTTGCGTCACGCGCGGAGAGTTTGGCGTGAAATTTAAATATGAAACTTCAACCTCAATTTTCTGCGTTAATAATGAACATATGAGAGTTAAACACATGGCAGAGTTTTCAGAGTGCAGTTTGTCAATCTAAACCAAGTCATTGTTCCTCATTAGTGTCCCTTTAAGGATGTGCCATTTTGTAATGCTTCTGTGACATTGTAGTATACTACGCCATAATAAAAAAGGTGCATTTGTAGTGTGTCTTTGCCACAAAACTATAACAGTCATCTGGCTCGCTCTCGTTTCCTATTTTGAACACACCATAGGTCTGCTACATTCTGTTCAGGAATGCAATATTATGCTGATAGTGTGCCCACTATTTATAAATGGAATACACTTGGTGTGTGGAAATCACACAAGGAAAGCGCCCAAGATGGGTGACTGATTATAGTTGTCTGGCAGAGTCACCCACTGTACGCCATATTTTTTTCTTTTCGCAATGCATGCATAGAGAGTGGTACGTAAGCTGCAATAGTGATTGTCTGTAAACGGCCCGACCCAAAAGCACCGTTCAGAAAAAGAGTTTGAACAGCGTGCGTTGAAGTTGCGCCATTTTACGCATAAACGAGCCATCTTTTGTTTTCATAGTTTAATGACCTCGAAGTGGAGCTCATGCCAGCCGCCAACCGGAAACCGAAGCCCGACCCCTCGAAGCTTCTGTTCGGTCAAGAGATGAGTGACCACATGTTTATGGTGAGGTGGACCAGCGCCGATGGTTGGGATAAACCGAAAATATCGCCTCTGCGCAAGCTCGAACTTCATCCTGCAGCCAAGGTTCTTCATTATGCCCAGGAGGTACAGTGGCCGAGCTTCCTTTTTTTCTTTCCATGCGAACGCGCATTTCTTTTCTGTGTTGCACCTGTAAGCAGAAATATATAGTTCATTGTAAACAAAGTTCTTCCCAGCTTAAACAGGGTATTAAGAACATGCCCATCATCTACGTGTGTAAAGCAGTCTTATAGTAAGTAAAATCGAAGATCAATTATACATATTTTTGGCAAGCAAGGACGGACCTTATATTGATTGACCCATGTGGGACATCTGTATTCTCGTCGTGTTCCTTAGCAGAACTTCATCCATCGATGCAGACATACTGTTGCCCATTTATCAGATGCCGTAGTCCTCCCATTTGGACAGAATTATCTTGTGCTTGACAACATCGAATGTTTTTGCTGGGTCATTAAATATTTTTATATAGAAGAACTTGTTTTCAATATTTTGCCTCCGTGATGGTCCAGTAAATTATATTGTGCGTGACTGCTTACGTGAAGGTCGTAAGATCGAATCAGAGGCCACATTTTGTTGGAGGCAAAGTGATTGAGGCACATGTATAAGAACCCAAGATTGTCACAATTTCCAGAGGCCTCTAGTATGACATCTCTCAATCATCTCGTGGTTTTTAGGCATAAAACCCCAGCATTTGTTTATTTTATACTTTGCCTAAGCTTTGCTTTGCCCTCCAGTATGGCATTTCTCAATCACCAACATAAAACCTCAACATATATTTCAGTATTTTGCCCAACTTTCTTTTAGCCTGTTCTGTATCTTTATTTTTCATATATCCATATTGCACATCTGACAGAAGTTTATGTTGTAGAAATAAAGTGTTAAATTTGTTTGAGACACACCTTTTCTATTATCCTGGACAAATATGAAAGCAGTGCATTGGGCCAGTAATCTTCGAGTCGTAATTTGTTTTTGTTTTTAAATACCAGCCTAACTTAGCCAAGTTTTAAAGAGCACTGAAAGATGCCTTATGCAAACAGTTTTGTTCTATCTTTTCAAGGCTCCACAATCAAATTTGCCAACTACGTCTAGAGAGATAAGCATATGTTGTCATGTCTTAAAAAACTAGTATTTAACTACGGCAAGGCATTAAGGAGATTAGTTTGATGAGAGGGGTTAGATGAAAGAAGATGGCTTGATTATTTTGAAAACAGCGGGGCTGTTTAAGCTCTTTGTTCCGCAAGTCCACATGCCCACAAGACCAGACACGGCTGCGCCTGGCGGGTGAAAAATGCAATAACTCAGCTTACCCGTGCTTTCTTAGTCCTCTCTTTCATCTTAGGATTGACTATAAGGAAAGCAGTTTGCTGGTTTGGAATATACATTGGAGAAATGAGGATAATTATAGTATATTTTATTGTACCACCTAATAACACCTGCGGCTAGCACACAATAGATGTGCCATATAGGTCTTTCTTCAGTTTATTCATTGTGTGTGCGTTCTGAAAAAAAAAACAAAGAAAACAGAGAAGTGCAGAACAGCTGAACTGAAGAGAGAAAGAAATATACAGGGAGATAGAACAAAAGAAAAGTAAGAAAAAAAATGTGGAAATTGAAAGAGATATAAATAGAGACATCTATAATTGTTGGGGTTTGACATCCCAAAACCATGATGTGACTATGAGGGCCGCTATAGTAGAAGGCTCAGGGAATTTCAACCACCTGGGGTTCTGTAACGTGGACCTAAGTCTATGAAGCAAAGACAAGAAAGGTGATAGAAAAGAGAAGAAGAAAAAAAAGTCACAGGTTTGCTGCAAAGGCGAAACAATAAACGCGATAGCAACAAATTGCAAGGTCACGTGCAGAATGGCAAGCAGATCGAAACGTGCCCCGCATTTCTCATTCACAAAGGACGCACGAAATGTACTCACAGGTATGTACTCACAGGAGGCTATGCAACGATTGCAATGACCTTTATGCTCACGGTAACTACAACAGAATAGTTCCAACGAAACTCAAAGGCTAGCCAAGACGTACAATTCTCCCCCCTACAAGATAAGGGCGCGGGATCGAGTGTACACCCCCTTGTTCTCTACGCGGGCCAAAGTACGCGTGAGAGATGAGAGCCGCCGCGCGCTCACTGCGCCATCTTGCTGATAATGCTGAAAACACGATAGTTTCCCCCGAGATGCCCGCCAACAGTGGTAAGTGGTAGATATGAATAGCTTGCCGTTTGAACGTTGAAGGAGGTACCTCTCGGTGGTTCAGTGGTTAATGCCTCGCATTCACGATGCGGAGGTCCCACATTCAATTCCATGCGCAGGAGTCTTTTTTATGGAATTTTTTTCTTTCTTGCTTTTTCATATATATATATATATATATATATATATATATATATATATATATATATATATATATATATATATATATATATATATATATATATATATATATATACATACATGTACTGTGCACGACATCGACGTCAATGCCAACCCCGGTGGCAAAATCTAGCCGAGAGTGTCCATATAATTGCTATCGCTACAAAACAAGCAATGCCATACATCTCTGCTGTTCCATCAGACTTAGCACAGCTAGTGCATAGCTGCCTCAATTTTTTTTTCAGCAAATCTTGAGAGGTACTTGGAACTCTTGGTCTTTTGCTTTGTGATGAGGTACACTGTGAAATCGAACATTTTTATAAAAACTCGTATGTTACTTTTGTGACAATTTTTCTAACAGTAAAAACTTTTGACTTGGACATGTGCATCATTTATGCTGTGGCGTTAAGAGCGCTCCGCATTTAAAAATAGTGTTTGCTGCTCTCATTATTTGTTGGTGATTATAGTCTGCTTTTGAAACATGCAGCAATTTCCCCATGTTGGTTCTTGTATATTTCATGTCATTCTTCCATGACTGTGGCCATCTGGCATTGAGTGTGCGCTGATGAAAAGTATCACTGTAAAAGCTCTGACGGATATGGGTTAACACGACGAGTTCTTTTTTTTTTTTAATGAGTCCGTCCAAGTTCTTGTGATAGTTTGAATCAGTGCACAGAAATTATGAACCTGGATGACTGAGCTAGCATTGCTGTTCTTGCTGTCATAATTCACCGCCATGCCTTTCGGTTCTGATCAGCTGCTTGCTGTGGTGCTCACATTGGCATTGCCAGTAGCGCTTAATCGCTACTGGTATGATGATAATTGGGTGTGCTTCCCAGCAAAGCAAGCACGGCGCTCGAGCGCGTCATAAAAGATCAGGCAATGCCTGTGTGCCTGCGCCGATTAGCTTCGATGCGGGGCCGCACCGTGTGCGCTGGCGCCTTGCGGAGTGTGGCCTTGGTGTGCTGTGTTCTTACCAAGAGTGGATGGCACTGTAGATAAAATCATAGAACATGCTCTCTTGAGAGCGAGGTGCAATGATAGTAGTGGCTGGTACGTAGTGCTTTCAAAGGGTGCTTGTGAGGCAGTAGCGATAGTTGCACTGGCATATTTTACTATATTATTTTGTAGTGTATGTTTTTTTGCAAAGTCATTCCTCACAGACCGTTGACACTATTTTAACGTATTCTATGCATGTAGCAGTGAATCGTTTTTAGGCCTTTGTAAAGCCACTCGAGATTCATAAAATAGGCTTGGAAATGATCATTAAACATTCCACGACAACTCGTCACGGTTTGTGTGTGTTGTTTGTTCTCTGGCCACTTCTGGCCCTTATGGCGGCGAACTCGGTCAGTTATTGCACATTTGTGTGGTCATCTGGCAAATACTTTCTTTTATTGCACCCTACCCGTTTTCCCTTATGCTGTTGGAAGAGCAGCAGGGTGCACTCGTAAGGCCTCCTGCTGTGTTGTCTTCATTGAACCCTACTACTTTAATCTTCCTGCGATATCCTGGGGTCCGGAGGGGTCATTTAATAGCTGTCATTTTCTTGAAATTATAAGTTGAGCAACACTTCGTTGTAGTGCCAAGCTAGTGTCGAGGACACAATGTTCCAAATAATTTTGACAATATTTTGTTAAGTCACTTGAAACACCCTGTAAAGACAAGCTCTTTTGAGTTCTTATAGTAGCGTAGAATTTTGAGAACTCTGTGAATCGTCAATACAACCAATGAAAATTGGAGCCAAATGTGCTTTTCGAAGCTGTGGTCCTGAAACTAAACATTTGTTGTTTTCAGCATGTCATTGCAAGCTGCTGGTTCTGCGGAGTGTAATTCGATGTTAGCCCACATTGAAGGTAATCAAGAATGAGATTATCCTGCAGGAGCTGATGTTCTTGAGAGCTTAGGGAAAATGTTTTGCGAGACTTCAGCAACGATCAGTGCCTTAAAAAAAAAAAAAGTCCAGTATGTAGGTTAGTTCTGAAGCTAGCCAAGGTTCTTAAACTGGCACTTCTATGCATTACTTTTAACAGAGTACTTTCAATGGCTGTGATGTAGCTTTTTTGTTCTCTCGCTTTAATGTGCCTGCATGTCTGAAAACAAATAGACTAGGGTTAGCGTGTTTTGTTTAAAAAGACCTTACCTCTATTGAGCTGTTTCTCAGAATTACTTCCAGCTTTCAGACATCTCTGTCCTTCAGTTTTAGCGCATTAATTAGCATTGCGATGTATATTAAAAATGCTGACCGCAAGTATTAGCAACAGGTTGAAGTGCATGTGTAGAAAAAAAATACATTGTTCTCACTTTTTTAGTGCTTCAGGCACATAGCTTGATCCATATGTACGCATTTTTTTACACCTATTCAGGAAGACATGCTTATTGTAATATTTTGTGGGGAAACATGAAAGCATTAAGCAGACCTTTCTTCTGGTAAACTGCATGGGTTTCTCTTTGACGCAGCTTTTTGAAGGCTTGAAAGCGTACCGTGGCCACGACGACAAGGTTAGACTGTTCAGGCCAGAAATGAATGTGCGACGACTTCTCAATTCGGCTGCGAGACTTGACCTTCCTGTGAGTATTTTTATTTATGCTTCACACTACAATTAATCGCTATAGTTTAACTTACGAAATCTACACCGTGGGCTGTCGGGGGTCTCGTGAAGTGGAGTGTTCTCTGGTAATACCCACTACCTCCAGTTGCCGACCATCGGTCTTAATGTAATCATCACTTAAGCACTTCATTTGTAATTTCTGCGTTAAAAACTGGCTGCCGTTACCGCAGGTATTCCGTACTGCGAGGTGTTGCTTGACACCAGAGCACCATAAACACGGAGCGACAAGGCAACGCTTGTGATTCTTTTGTGATTCTTGTAGTGCGTTAGTTATCATATAAGAAAACTCACTGTAGTGACATAATCAGCGTTCATACGGGTCCTCGAAAACCTTGAAAACCCTTGCATTTAAAAAAATTACTTTAAAGGCCTTGAAAGTGCTGGAATTTTCACATATCCATGAAAATCCTTAAATTTTCTTTTTTTTAATCGTTGTACATTTCACAGTCCATTATTTGTGATGCCGTAAATATAGCAGGTGGAAAATGTAACGTGCCCATCCAGCGCCTCCTCTATTTTTTCAGTACCTGGGCAAACGCTCTCTTTGGGCTTGATGCCCTCGAGTCCGTTGACTTGGGTGGGCGACTGTACCGCTGGATCTGCTGCTACCTTCATATATGAGATCATTGTTTATGGAAACTGATGATGGGCTGACATCTGATCATTACATACTCCGTGGTGTTCCCCAAGGTGGTGTATTGAGCCCCACACTATTCAGTCTTGTCATGATCGGCCTTGTGGAAACTATACCAGAGTCTGTGCAGATATCTATCTATGCAGACCATATTGGTGTTAGGACATCTGGTGTAACACGTCTGCAGGTACGTGCGAAACTTCAGAAAGCTGTGAACTTCATTTCGGCGTACCTTAGAGAGCAAAGCCTCGAGATATCTTCAGACATATCTTCAGACAAATCAGCGCTGGTCGCGTTGACGTGGAAGGCAATGACGTCATATCCCATTACCATCAATGGACAAATTGTCTGCTACAACTGCACACACAGGTTCTTGGGAGTCACCATTGATCAAAATCTCTGCTGGAATCCCCATGTGGCGACTCTGAAAAAGCGCCTAACAGCCATCTCCCAACTTTTCAACTTCCTCGGAGGAAAAAAGTGGGGCACGTCAGTACACGCAATGTTGCAATAATACAGGACGTTGTCCCTGGGGTACCTGCGGTACAGCTTGCCTGTTTTGACAAACACCTGCAAAAGTAGCATACGTACAATCAAAAACGCCCAGGGTCGGGCACTCAGACTTTGTCTTGGATTACCACGGTGCACATCCACAGCGGAGACCATCGCAATCGGCAAATATCAGCCAGCCTGAGTGCACATTACTTTAGAGGTGCTTCGAGTGCATATTAGGCACCTTGCTCGTGCCCCTGCCCCGCCGTGGTGGTCTAGTGGCTAAGGTACTCGGCTGCTGACCCGCAGGTCGTGGTATCGAATCCCGACTGCGGCGGCTGCATTTCCGATGGAGGCGGAAATGCTGTAGGCCCGTGTGCTCAGATTCTGGTGCACGTTAAAGAGCCCCAGGTGGTCGAAATTTCCGGAGCCTTCCACTACCGGGTCTCTCATGATTATATGGTGGTTTTGGAATGTTAAACCCCACATATCAATCATCAATCATCGCTCGCGCGCCTGCCCACCACCTCGCTTCGCTTCCAGAAGACCGACCGAGTGCCTCCTTTGGTAAAACAGTATTGAGTTACCGGGAGTGCCTTCAAGCAGGCTACACACCTCCGAAACGTATCCTGACACCCCCTCGGTGTTTAGACCGTCCAAACCTACGCTTGACATTGCCAGGAATTCGCAAAAAGTCTGATCTCTCGACACTAGCTTTGAAGCAGCTGACTCTACATATGCAGCACGAAGGATACAAACACCACGTTAAACTTTATACGGATGGTTCGACAAATGTTAGGGGATCTGCAGGAGCTGTAATCTTTTCAGCAAAAGCCGAAGCCATCCGATTTCGAACGTCTCACAAAACAACATCGACAGCCGCAGAGCTTGCAGCAGTCTGCTGTGCACTCTGCAGGACGGATCAAGAAGCACCTCTAAAATGGTGCATTTCCACCGATTCGAAACCAGCTCTGTATTGTATTTGAACTGCGCTATCTCGTGGACCTCAAGACCAATTGGTGCTGGAAACAAGACAATTGTACTAGCAAGTACTACAGAAAGGACACGATGTAACTTTTCAATGGTTACCAGGCCACTGCGGAATCATCCATAACGAGCATGCCGACGCTGCAGCAAAAAATGCTCACGAAAATGGCATGATGGATCCCATTACACTGTCAAGAAGCGACGCAGCAGCAAGGATTATACGCTCGCACACTATGTCACCAGTTCTCTGTGTAACACGCCCGTATTTCTACACACTCGTCTTCACCGCCTGGACCCATACCTACGACTTTCCATTTATGGGGTTATCCAGATCTGAGATAACTCTTCTCTGTCGCATGTGGCTTGGGGTGTCTTTTACGTCAGCCTTTGCTTGCCGCATCGGATGGGCAGACAGTGCCGCGTGTGGTCATTGCGGCGCTGAGGAAACCATCGAACATATTTAGTGTCAGTGCCCTCAGTAAAACTGTCAGAGACAGTCCCTGTCAGCAGTGTTCGCATGCCTTGACCAACTGCATTCCGAAAAATTAATGTTGGAATACCGGAAAGATCGAGCTTCATGCCGAAAAGCGACGAAGGCCTTCCTGAAGTTTCTGCGATCGACCCGCCTCGTTGAATATTTGTGACGTTTTAGTGTGTTTGTGAGCTTTCGCTTGCGATCCGCTCCCTTTCTCTCACTCCCTTTTCCTTACTTTTTTGTCTCCCATTTCCCCTTCCCCAGTGCAGGGTAGCGAACCAGACACTTGCTTTCTGGTTAACCTCTCTGCCTTTCTTCATACCATCTCTCTCTCTCTCTCTGTCAGTTGGTGCGACCGGTTCGACACTTCCAATCGTGTTTGACAGTATTCGAGTTTTATTTTTCTGTTTGAGACCATTGCAAGCTCATCATTTGCATGCCTCAACATGTCATAGTGTTGTCTATAACTCTGCTTATCAAACGGAAAGAAATCGGATTGTTTTTTTTTTTATATTTGTCATAGTGATAAATAAAAAAAATATAACCCCCAGGTTCTCTCATGTATTTACCTGAGACAACTGCAAGGTGAAAACCATCGTCTTTTTCGTCCCATTCAATGTCTTGAAATGTTTCTTGCTTCTCTCTGAGACAATTCTGTGCCTAATGTTGTTTTCTTACTCCCTCAAGGATTGCAGACAACGCTAGCTTTCTGCCCCTCAGCTGGTTATGCATCGCCTCTGTGATCGGCCCATTTTAACCATGCGAAGCTGTAATATTACCTTCCAAAACACGATATTATATGATGAAATTTTCATGTAACGATGATTGCTTCCATCATTTGTACTGACGCAGCCAACGTGGTACGACGCAGGCGATCATTTCTCGCTTTTGATGAGGCTTTTGCCTAAATACTACACTACAGCTGTCGACGATCAGTGAAGTTGCAGCTGCTGCTAGTGTTCGGAGGAGGGAGATTGCAGTAAGCGGGGGTAATAATTGGTCTTTCAACACATCTTCAAACTACACAAATTATGTAGCTGTCATTTGCAACCCGAATATTTTATAGATTATTACAAGGGGGGTGGGGGGCAGCTAAATACTACCCTTTACGTTTCCAAGCATGGTCATTGGTATCGCTAAACGTGACTGCGCTGCTTCTGAACGGTCACCAATGTGGTAAGGCTGTTTGCGACCACTGCTATGTGCAAAGCTAACATTATGTCCCGAAGCTGGGCACTAGCCCATCTTCGGGACATAATGTTAGCTTTGCACATAGCAGTGGTGCTAATAAATATCTAATAAATAGCCTACCAACACGTCTTAGCTAAGCTGTCACTATTTCAGTTTTGTAAGCATGAGGCTTTTTAAAGCAAGAAGCTTGGCTGCACTTCGTGATCTTTTCAAAAAATGGTGCTGCATTATGTTACAGTCGATAGTGGGGATCTTGTGCGCTCTAAAAGAATCGAAACTCAATCAAGAATTTAGGGTAAGTGAGCCAAACGGCTAGCGGGGGTCTGCGGAGACAGCAGTGCCGCTTTGGTCGGTGGATGGCTGGACCATCACAGGGCGAGCCGTGGCACGACGTTCACGCAAGCCTGCGGTGAATGCATCGGCATCAGTGAGAATGCTGTCTGCATCTGGAAAGCAAGCGAGGTGTCGGGTCGCTTCTTGTGCTAACTAGCAGACGATTGCAACTTGTGCAAGCTATGCTGAAATCTATGAACTTGTGTCCGCACAAGTATGAGAGGCGGTATACATCTAGTTTTTCATTTTCCTGGCCGCCATTCGTTGGTATTCTGGTGGTATAGTTGAAACTAGCAGCATCATTAAGACAATCTTCGGGCATTTCAATGGTGACCCTTGGCTTTATATACAGAACTTGTGCTTGATGACTTGAAAATGTGCCTTTTTTCTCTTGCCTCAAAGCAACTGAAATTTCATGTATTGTAAGCTTTGAAGAAAGACAGTAGACCTTTTTGTCAGGTTATCATAGTTTATTGTAACGAGACCCAACACTGTCTGTAAGTATTAGCAATCGTAAATGTTTTCAGGAATTTCATTCATGAATTGTCTCTTAGGTAGCAGCTGTTTTTGAGGTTACTATCTCTGAAATGCCTTTGGAAAAGTGTACCGTGAGCATACATTAGGTAGTGATGTTTTTAATGTCTGTGCCTCGGTATCTTCACTCTTTCTCTGTATAGGGCCCCACTGAGCTTATCTCATTTCTGTTGTCTTCATACTCTGCATCCACTTTCGTAAACAACAACTTCCTTCATTCTCAGAGTTAAGCCATGTATAAGATGAGCTAATGCAAGCAAAATATCAATGAGGGGCTCCTAAAAATTTCTCTAGAGGAGGTGGGATTAAAATTCAAATGCCAGCAGCTGCAGTTTTAGCGTGAAACCTGTATGTGTGTGTAGGGCAATTTAAGGGGTCCAAGTAGTCAAAGAATGATCTGCCTGTCAGAGTTTATTTCCTCACGAATCAACAGCTGCAACCTCTCTTAAATGCCATCTAGTACGAGCGGTGTTTCAAGCATTTGTCACACACTATAAGTGTGTGACAGGTCTGCTTTCTGTCTCCTTTCGTTTCAGCAAGTGCGCTAAAGGCTATGCAGCAGGTGGGACGATGAGGCAAGATGCTGTGTCTGTACTGCATTGCGCGCCATCACTCAATGCCCTTTACTTTCTTTTTCTTTGAATCCGCAGCTTACAATCATTGTGGTCATGAGTGCATTGTTATTCTATATAATATGTGTTATTTGAGCTCTACAGAGCACAGCGTGAGCAAGTCGCAAGACCTCGCGGCAGCGGGAGTGTGCAATGCATGATGCTCAAATCGGCTAATGGCCGTAAGCCAAATTGATGTCATAATGCTAATAGCACTTATCGTATAATTTGTCTATGGAATAGCAAGCAATGGTTAGCTGACTTTGCAACTTAATTGCAAAATCTGTGCCATGTGCTGTGCTATAGTACTTGGCTGACATGTTCACTCAGGCCTCAAAGCATGTTTTTTTCCATGTTCAAGTGGTGCAGGGCCTCTTTAATGCAGTTTTGCCTATGTGAACTGGAGAAATCGAGTTTATATTCATGTATATCACGATGCTGACATGATATGCTCGTGCAGTCTTACATAGCAAGTATTTTCTTTAAGAATAGCGGGAACTGTCTGAGACAGCAGGAACAAATTTCAAGAATGTATTGTTTTAAGGATTTCGTTGGGTCTGAGGGATGCTACAGCGTAGCTTACTCAGCCAAGAAGTTCGGCTGGACATTGTAGAAAAATAATACTTGTCTAACTCACTGTAGTACCACTGTTCGTCTCAACGTCATTTGCGCATGCCGTTGAGAGAGTGACGGGATGAGTATAATGAAAAACTTCAGATGAGGTGTTTGAGATGGCATGAAGCAGAAAGAAATATAACAGCTTAGTTTGTTGACAGTTGAATGTCATGTAATTTCAGTCATGACATGACTGTCCTAATTTTCAATTTGCATCATATGAATTCTGGTGGGCATTATATTCACTATATGGGGCTTTATCAGTTTAGTGATGAATTCAGACATTGATGAATTCAAAAGATCTCAATGTCACAGTAACTTCTTCTCTGTTACATTCCAGAAATTCGACGGGGACGAGTTCTTGAAATGTCTCACGAAGCTTGTGTCCGTCGAGAAAGACTGGGTCCCCAAGTACCCCATGAGTTCACTCTACATTCGACCTACAGTCATAGGCATTGAGGTATGAAGTTTGTGAAACAATTTTTATGATGTTTGTGATCATATCTAAATGGGTTGTGCTGACTGTAGACACTGAAAGAGACATTAGGAGAGAAAAATAATTTCTCTTTTATTAATAAATGACTCCTTCACAATTTTAAAATTGCCACGCTTGACTCGTGAAGACGCTTGGTAAGCAAGAAAAAGGGCGAAAGGAAAATGCGGTTGACGACACCACCTTGAAATTCTTGCACCAAACGTGACGTCGTAAACTTTTAATGGCATCTACTAGCTCCTATGTAGTTCATAATCAGTAAAAATGAAATAAATTGTTATCAGATGGGGCAATAGACAGCACACACAAAGTTTCAGGAAATTTTGTTGAGCCAGTGTTGCCAAAGCATGAAATACAGTCGATCCCAGATATATTGAACTCAAAGGGGATCGCGAAATAGTTTGATATACTGATGATTTGAAATAAGAAATCCGTTTTTAAAGCTTATATTAATGCATTGCAACTCTTGAAATGGCTTTCAGAAATTGCAGTAAACATTACCATATTCGCTCACGGTATGCTTTAGAAGCAAGTTATCGCACTTCATTTCGCGTGAAAAAGGTCCGCAGACTTGTCTTGTTTTATGTGCGCCACCAAGTTCATGAAGTCATCTGATTAATCGAGCATTGAAGCTTCAAAACTGAGTGAATTTAGGACTTTTGGCTACAACAGTGGTGATTAACGGTGAACGTCAGCGCAAACTCTGTAGCTAGTAAAATATTGTTTAGCGGCGGCGTTAGAATGTTCATAACCGCACAAGATCACTTCCATGGCCACTGGCAGCGTCAGCCATGATATCGGCATTGATGCAGTCAGAAACAGTGACATTGTCATCAGCCCCGATGATCTGTACTCCCATCCGATGTGGTGCCTGAAAATGCTAAGTCACCCAGCCATAGTGGTCTAGTGGCTAAGGTACACGGCTGCTGACTTGTAGGTCAGGGGATCGAATCCCGGCTGCGGCGACTGCATTCTCAGTGGAGGTGAAAATGCTGTATGCCGGTGTGCTCAGATTGGGTGCACGTTAAAGAACTTGAGTGATCGAAATCGGAGCCCTTCAGTACGGCGTGTCTCATAGTCATATGGTGGTTTTGGGATTTTAAACCCCACTGATATATCAATCTATCAAAAATGCCAAGTCGCAAAATTCACTGAGGCATTGTACGCAGTTGTCAGTAGTGATGGTCCACCCAGAGTAGTCATCTGCCACCGAAGCCCACGAGGAAACTGTGCAAGACGGTGCTTTGCTTGACGTCATTCCAAGCACCAGTCATCAGTTTTATCGCTATGAATGATGCGATGCTTGGTTCGATCCCCGAAATAATATTCAGCAAGAATTGAAGCGAAAACTACTGAAGTCTACAAGCTGCGACAACGCTACAGTGTAATAATGCTCTCCTACAAACAGATGTCGATAGCATTAGGCGCTTTGTAGGTAGCGGCAAGTGGAAAGCAAGAAAAAGCGCAGCCACTGAGACGTATTTTATAACCGAAAAGCCCCAAAATATGTCGTGAGGTTGCGGATCTTGAAGGCCATGTATTTCAAATTCGCATGTCATTATGCGCGAACGAGCAAGGAAGGGAATGCGAACGTTGCAATGAGGCTGCAGAGTCACTTCGCATTCATTTCATTTCAGTGTCCTCGGCAATTGGGCCTTTTGAAGTCACTATGTCCACATGTTACAACCTACAACCGATTGTGCATCACGTGCCGGGGCACTCGCAAGAAGCGCTGCGCAATTAACGAATTGCACCACCTTTATGTCACCTGCAGTGCAAGGAGTGTTTGGAACATGCTAGAACACGGCCGAAAAATTATCTATCTTTGTCAGAATACGCTATCTGGGCTTCGGCCTGGCACAGGCTTCGGTATATCTGATGTTACACTCCGTGGGAGTTCGATATGCACGGGCAACAGTCTGATACTTTTGCATGGAAAATTCAAATGGATTTATCAACTGTTCGATATAGCGAATAATTCGATATGTCCGAGTTCACCATACCCGGGATCGACTGTATACACTTTAAAATCTGTGATGTCACGCACGGAGATTCAGGTGCGGAATTCTAAAACCTTGACCTTGATTTTCTGCTCTCTCAATAAACCTATGATGGTGCATTTAAATACATTTGAGTTCTTTTGAGTACAATTTATCAATTTAAACCAATGCATTGCTTCACCTGTGTCCCTTTTAAGGTAACAAACTTACGATAGTGCTCGGCACCTGTTTGGCTGGCTTGTTCATCCTGTAACATAGAAAGTTTCATTTGGAAGTCCATGGCATCTCTACATAAACCCATTAGTTCTTTAGCCCTGTCTGATTGTTTTGCAACTGGTATATTGCTCTCAACACACATTTTGCATATTCTGTGCATGGTGCTGTGCCAGTAAGTTATTGTAGCTGTTCGATGCAAATTGCTGTAAATAACTCAGCAGCTGTGGAAAGTTGTCCTGATGGGTTTTTTTGGTTTCTCTTGATCTTTTTTCTACTACGCAGTTAAAGATAGTACTAATTTCTTTTTTTCCGATGCTTCCTATGCCATTATGTAGTTGTAAGTTGTAACAAAAAAAAAAATCTGCCCTTTAGATTTTATTTCTCTCACTCACTGCATTCATGGCCTTGATACCATAAGGTGGCGTGCTAGTGAATATTCGCCTGTTTCTGGCTCACTGGCTCTCATACTACATGACACCTGCCGTTGAAAGGATGCACCACATATGGAGCTATGGCCACAGTTAGCCTTGTCCAACACTCCTAGGGCTACATCTACCACACATGTGCAAATAGCACCCCAAAAAATGAATTGTAGTACCTGTGGTGTTCATAGCTGAGTGATAGAGCATTGTATGTGCAATGTTTGTCAATTATGGTAGTGTTTTTGTTTCCATTTTGCTTGTTTTTTCTAAATATTAAATAAAAAGTACATTTCATTTACCTCGTATGCTTTACTCAACGTGATGTCATTGCAGCACAATGCAGACTTATGGTTTCGACCGGTAAATCTTCTTGCAAAACAATCTTGTACAAAGCACAAAAACGAAGAATTGTCTATCACTGCGTTTTGTGACCCGTACTAGCCCATGTGAAATGTAAATCTAAAAATATTACTGCCACAAATGCATGGCCGGGTCAGTTACTGCAATTCTGCTATGGCAGTTAACACATTCAGCGGCTCGTATAACATATATGGATGCATCTTGAATGCCTCATGTTTCAAGGGTGCTCTTTCATCCACCACTTCGGCCACATTGCTCCTTCCCAAGAAGCTGAAAAATTTTTCATTTTCTATTTTATTTCTTGCCACCATTGGTCTCTAGCCCACACTAGGAGTGGCACGGTCAAACGAAGCTCTTTTATTCGTCATTCTGAGCCCCGTCGGTCCCTACTTCCGTACGGGCATCAAGCCAGTCTCCCTGCTCGCCGACCCCAAGCATGTCCGAGCTTGGCCCGGAGGCACTGGGGACAAGAAGCTTGGCTGGTGAGTCTTCTGCAATGTGCTTCAGTGTGACTGAAATGTATCCAGAGCGCCTAAATCACGGTGTCTCTCATGATAGACCAGCTGTCACTCTAAAGGAGCACCTTAACCTCTTTAGAGTATTCATTGAACGACCTACGTATCATAGTTTATTGCCCAATGAATCGGTTGCCACGATGTTCAAATCTGTCAAGTTACAGGGATGTCTTGCTCGTTTTAAAGGAGTACTGACACGATTTGGGACATCGCAAAAGGGGCATTTCTTGTTTCCTTGGTATGCAGTACTAACACTCTCTACACACCAGAGTCTGCCAGCAGGAATAAAATATTGTGTTTGATTTTAAAGTTTCCTTCACTAAGCGTGAGCCAGCTAAGCTCCACCGCAATTGACATTATCCTAATGAGTCAAGTCAGTTACACTGTTCGCAAACTCTGCATCCTCCATGCAGCCTGAATCACAGTAATCACTGTTGTGGTTGCCAGGGATAATACACTCATCGTTGTTTACGTGTACTGCATGCAGAGCGCACATCTGCTACTAATACGTTGCGAATTGCTGTCTTCCTGTGACGTCACGCTGCCATGTCATATCGTCTTCCTGGCACGTCAGGGAAAAGCGGCCCTTTCGATATCGTAACCGAAAGTGACTTTTTAAAGTAGCAGTACATATTGAATATATATAAATGCGCTGCACTCCAAGGTCCTACGGTACTTCTTTTAGGGTCCTGTAAACAGATGTTTTTATTTAGAGCAACAATCCCAAAAAGTTTTAAATTTTTGTCGGTACACCTTTAAGTTCCTTGTCTCTCCTCTTGTCCTGACGAGTGTGCTGGAAACTTCACAGGAAGGGGTAGTGCAGAGGAAAGAAGTTCTGTCAGCTCGCATCATGACTTTGAGCGCACATGATTAAACGCAATCGCTCTGTCCCATTGTGATTCCAGTGTGCATCAGTGTGGCTACTGTGTAATGTGGGCAGACTATGGAGTGCAGTGGCAGCACGTAGCAACACCTGTGTGCAAAAAGGGCATCTAATCGAAATGGCACTCTCAATTTATGTTGGCCATTGGCCAAGAGCACGCCACCTGCTGTGTGACATCAAGCAGCAGACATCGGCTGCTCCCCAAGAGAGGGAACACAGGCCTCTGTATGAAAAAAAAAAAAGCTCCTGAGTAAACGCGAACCTCACACTCTGCATGTAAACTCTCCTTGCCACACACAACTGCAAGGTGTGGTTGAACTTATTATAACAGCGTCCGATTTCCAAAGGATGTGTTATTTGACCGAGCCTGAGGGGGGTTCATGACCCTTCTAAGATAAGCAAACCAGTTGTTCTGTAATCCACAAGCATGAGTGGGCATGAAAGCATGAAGGGACAAAAGTGTGTTGTGGTACTAACTCTTTGGTTATTTGCAGCAATTATGCCCCAACACTCATGGTGCAGAACGAAGCCGAGAAACTGGGTCTCCAGCAGGTGCTCTGGCTATTCGGAGAGGATGAACAAGTCACCGAAGTGGGTGCCATGAACGTCATGGTGCTTCTCAAGAACAAGGACGGAGGTAAAATGAGCTAGCTAATAACAGTGATAAACTCTTCGTGTGTGTGTGTGCATGTGTGTCGTGTATCTGTGTTGTGTAAACTCTTCGTGCATGTGTGTTGGGCCAGTAGAGTCTCAGCACATTCAAAGAATCAGAGGAGGTTATATTTATTTCCCAGAGGTTCAAGTACTTCGAATAGTAGAATTCTGGTGCAAATCCGATCTAACAGCAAACTCTATTAGAAAACTATCTGAAAGTTTGAATATTCGCCTAGCTTTATTTTGACGAGGCTGCAGAGCATTCCCATGCATAGAACAATAGACTCAGCAGTCGTTGGTGCTCTTATGTACTGTATGGTGCTAAAGCAGTGATGGCCACTTTCATTGTTATGGTTTGTGCGGCAGATAGCGTTGTTCATCTCCTTGAAACTGTCTCCCTCAGCCTGCTCGCACAATCGCTGCATTTGTTTTCTGTGTATTCACATACAGTAATACCTCGTTGACTCAAAGTCTTAAAAAGCAGGGAAAATTTCTGGATAAACGGCTTTTCGAGACAAGCAAAGTTGCGCTAATTAATCACCGGGAAAAATTAGTGTTTTTTAGAAAGTTCACTACTACTTACCGGCTCTTCAGCAGCAGTTTCTAATCCTTTTTGTGAAGGTTGAAAAGATAAAAAATAACATAGTACAAGAGTCTTTAACCGGCTGGGTTTTGCTGCACTGCCATTCTCTTTAGCTGAGAAAAACTGTCTAATGCTCGTCTGTTGTGTGGTCGTGTTCGGGCCTAGGACAGTGATGCTTAGTACTACACTGAAAAATTCCCATTCAGAGACTTGGAAATTCCCTATTTTGGGCGTGTTTCCCTGCAGTTGTTCACGAAATTTCCAGCATATTTATTTACCTGCGCAACAGTACTAATTTCCACCCCCATACATGCACGCACATATTATAATTACACGTGTCTGACGTACTGGTGACTTTTGAAATCGCGACTTGCCCCTCACTGCCGCACAACAAAAGCATGGCTTTATTAATTCATATACTTTTAGTACACTGCATAATGTGGGCTTCAAGTCTAACACCAATAGTAAACTAGAAATCGCTGCACGTAAGTATCAGAAACAAATTTCAAGGGCTATGCTTGCGTGGTGCATGTGCAAGAACCGATTACAGCTGATGAAGGAGCACCGTGACTGCTAATTATAGGTCGTCATAGTAGAATTTAACCATTCCTGAAATTCCCTGCAATATCACGAAGATTCCCTTCTTCCCTTTGGCTCAAAAAGGAGAGGCGAAAATTTCATGAAAAGGGAAAAATTTCCTGCAAGGAACATCACTGGCCTAGGAAGGCATGCTACAGCTGCTTGACGCATCGCATCAGTTGCCTTTTCCTGGCGCTGCACTCGACCTCATTTCGAAGCATGTGCAGCAAATTTCTTGTCTCACAAGATGTTGGCACCTCTCGAGGCGGTTCATCATCGCCGTCGTTTTCGCCGTCTCCTATATTAGTGGTTGTTTGAACGATTTCGGCGTCCATCATTTCTCCAGTCACTGCCATATCCTGCTCACACAGCGCGTACTCCAAAAAAGTCGTGTCATTTTCGGCGGCACCATTACCTGTAAGCTTGATGACCTCCTGACGAAGTTCCTCAGTCTGAATCTGTGTCTGCCATCTCTGCTGTCTCTGCTTCTGGCAAACTGGTGGGAAGGTTAGCCGCTCTGGCATTTTGCAGCCACACCATCAACGCCCCTTCACCGTCTCGGAACTTTGACCCTTGAACCCACTTCTGCTGGCTGGAGAAGCTCTGCTGATATCAATCCAGCACCTTCTGCTTGTTTTTCAGCACCGTAAAAAGTAGACAAGGGAATGTCGAATTCTTGCGTGATGTTCGATCTTGTTCGGCCTACTTTCTCCACTTCCTTAATTAGGGCAACCTTTTTTATTCTAGCTTTAATGACTTGCATAGTTTTGATGCCATTGCCGCACTCACGCTAAGTTGCCGCTGCTCACAGTCAGCGAAAAATCCGTACCGTTCAGTTTGCACAGATGAATGGAAATCATTCCTCAGGGGAAATCATGTGCACTGCACAAAGCGAAGAAGATGAACTATGCCAAGCATGGGCAGAGGGACTCCCTGCTCAGTGCTTGTGTCACACAGGGTTGCTTGACAAAGTTGATATGTTGCTGGGCTGAGACTTTGCACACTTCGCGTTCACGAAAAGCATCGATGTAGTGGCAGGCACGGCTGAACAAGAAAAAAAACAATCCACGGACTTCAGGTGTGGCAGCATCGCGCGAATCTTGTGAAATGGTCAGGCGGCGGAATTTTCGTTCCACTCCCAGTCAAGATTTCGAGTTATCCGCAACCTGACATAAAATTACTTTGAGATAAAGAGAAAGGTATACACGGTACGTATTTCTACATGCATGTATATTGACATTCTAGGGGGCGACGCGCGTGGGTGCCTGACGAGGAAGACGAAGAGTTGTCTCCGCTCGATCGCTGGTGAACCGGGCACGTCATTACCGCTGGTTTTGAATATATCTAATCCCCAGCCTCGTCGTTACGGCGTCTCTTCTTTTCCGTAACATATTTGGTGTAGGTGGAACGTTCCCCGTCTTCACCACGAAGCTTCACAGTGGCCGCACCATTCAGTCTCCGGCCATGGCTACCAATGACAACAGCCTGTCAGCGTCTCCATCTGTAGCTCCAGCCACCACATACCTGACGATGCCTCACCCCCCGTGATCCCGGTACATTCTCCGCACAACCTGGGCTCGACGTCAACTACTGGCTCCGTATGTACGAGCGTGTTAGCCACACACACCGATGGGATCCTATCATGATGCTCGCCAACGTAATATTTTACTTGGACGGCACCCCACGGGTCTGGTTCGACGCCCATGAGACCGAGCTCACCAGCTGGGATACCTTCAAGGAGCGACTAGGCGACATCTTTGGAGACCCGT
Organism: Rhipicephalus microplus; assembly: GCF_013339725.1. Classification (NCBI taxonomy): domain Eukaryota; kingdom Metazoa; phylum Arthropoda; class Arachnida; order Ixodida; family Ixodidae; genus Rhipicephalus; species Rhipicephalus microplus. The sequence goes on from NC_051169.1 coordinate 76,736,847, forward strand.
CCGGTTGCCAAATGGAAGCGCAAAAAGAACTCGCCACTCGTGTGCAGTCGTCAACAGAGTCGTATGTCTCGTACATACAGGATGTGCTCGCGTTGTGCCGAAAAGTCGACGAGCAAATGACAGAGAGTGACAAAGTGGCCCACATAACATACTTAAGGGCATCGGGGACGACGCCTTCAATTTGCTCGTCTACAATAACGTCACGACCGTAGATATGACTATCAAGGAATGCCGTCGCTTCGAAATGGCCAAAGGCGCTGTGTTCTGCCTCAATTTACGCGGCTACCAAACACGGCTGTTACATCCACTTGCAACGATCTCGGTGCCGCACCACCCATGCAGGACAGCGTGACACGAATAGTTCAACGGGAGCTTGAGGCGTCAAGTACGGCACCATTTCCTCCACATCCGCTCGACCATGGCGCCGCACAAATGCCTCTGCCGGTCTCCGTTATTCAAGCCGTCGTGAGGCAGGAAATTGCAAAGCTTGGTTTTCCTGTGGCCTGATCTATCTCCCGACCCGTCTCCAGACCAATGACAACAAATGCACCACGCCATGACTTACACTTTATTCTGCGATCCCGCAATCCAGCGGAATGGAGAACTGCAGACGACAAGCCGATCTGCTTCTGCTGCCACCGAGTTGGCCACATCTCCCGCTACTGCCGCAGCACTTGGACGCCCTCAAACTGGAGCCAATTTTCCTCTAATCGACCATTCGAGGACTCCCAGTCGGTATTCGCCCAGTCGTGTGTACCCTTCTTCCGACATCCCCAACAGCCGCTCCACTGCTCGTTCGCCGCTACCTCAACGCCGCCGTTCCCCATCGCCCCAACCACGCCGCTATCCGTCGCCGGTCAACTGTGGATCCTCTCGGACGGAAAACTAGATCATGCAGCTCCGGGAGGTAGTGATGCATCGCTTGCGAATGATCCAAATTCTCCATTGACGCTCCCCACTGATACGAACTTGATTAAGGTGTATGTGGACGGTATTTCTTTGACGGCGTTAGTCGATACCGGAGCTCAAGTGTCCATAATGAGTGCTCATCTGTGTCGCCTGCTCAAAAAAGTTCTCACGCCTGCAGCAACTAAAGCCCTCCGTGTCGCTGATGGTGGAACTGTGGCCATCACTGGAATGTGTACCGCTCGTGTTAGTATTGCCGGCCGCCATGTTCCCATTTTATTTACGGTGCTTGAAAATTGCCCCCACGACCTAATCTTCGGCATGGACTTCCTATCGACGCATTCTGCCCTCATCGATTGTGCCGCCGGTACTCTCTGCTTCCTCTTCCTCTTCTCCCGGATTCTCACCCTGAACTCCCGAACAGCTTGTGCACCACTGACTTCTTCCGGATACCACCTAAAGCTCTCACATTCATCGAATTGGCAACACTTTCTCCCGTGCTCGACGGTGATTATATCGTGACGCCGATTACTGATGTTCTCCTGGCGCGTGACATTACTGTCCCACACTCTGTCGTAAGCACGGCCTCTAACCGAACATATTTACCTGTTATCAATTTCGGTTTCATAAAACAAGTGCTACCCCAAGGAATTTCTGTCGCCACACTAAGGCCCTTAATTGACGACCACGTCACCTGTTTTACGGCAGACGTATGTCCCGAGCACCCACATCACTGGCAGGATGCCACGTGCCTCGATGCGACCTTACGCTCCATGATCGCCCCGGACCTCAAACCTGAGAAGTCAACCGCGCTATGCCGCCTTCTGGCTTCATACCGCGACATATTCGACATCGACCACCGTCCACTCGGCCAGACTTCACTCGTCAAGCACCGCATTAACACAGGCGATTCTCATCCCATTCATCGGCGACCATAACGGGTGTCTGCCACCGAGCGTAAAATAATTCAACAAGAAGTCACCAAGATGTTAGCCAAAGGAATTATTGAACCCTCTTCGAGCCCTTGGGCGTCCCCCGTTGTGCTCGTTAAAAAGAAAGATGGCACGTGGCGCTTCTGCGTGGATTACCGTCATCTGAATAGAATCACGAAAAAGGACGTTTATCCTTCACCCCGCATCGATGACGCTCTCGATTGTCTCCACGGTGCTTGATACTTTTCCGCAATAGACCTACGTTCCGACTACTGGCAGATTGCTGTCGATGAAAAAGACCAAGAGAAGACTGCATTTGTAACTCCAGACGGCCTATATTAGTTCAAGGTTATGCCATTTGGGCTATGCACCGCCCCAGCCACGTTCGAGCGCATGATGGACTCTCTGCTACAAGGGTTCAAATGGTCAACATGTCTTTGTTATCTTGACGATGTCGTTGTATATTCCCCAACATTTGAAACCCATCTTCAGCGTTTGTCAGCTATTCTCGACATATTCCGCACTGCAGGCCTCGAATTGAACTCATCGAAGTGCCGCTTCGGACGCCGGCAAATTACAGTGTTGGGCCACCTTGTCGACGCCTCTGGTGTGCAGCCGGACCCCGAGAAAATTCGTGCAGTCACCAGTTTTCCTGTACCCCAGTCAGCCAAAGACGTCCGGAGTTTTGTAGGACTTTGCTCCTATTTTAGAAGGTTTGTGAAAGATTCCCATCGCTCGACCCCTCACAGAGCTTCTAAAGAAAGACGTCACATTTACGTGGGGTACCGACCAAGCTGCTGCTTTTTCTCACCTTATCACGCTACTGACGACTCCACCCATATTGGCTCACTTTGACCCATTCGCTCCGACGGAAGTTCGAACCGATGCTAGTAGTCACGGAATCGGAGCCGTGTTAGCCCAGCGCCAACGGGGACACGACCGAGTTGTCGCCTACGCTAGCCGCCTCCTCACAGCTGCTGAGTGCAACTATTCTATTACGGAGTGTGAATGTCTTGCTCTTGTTTGGGCAGTCTCAAAGTTCCGCCCATATTTATATGGAACTAATTTCTCTGTGATAACTGACCATCATGCGCTATGTTGGCTTACGTCACTGAAGGATCCTACTGGCTGGCTCGGACGCTGGGCTCTGCGACTCCAAGAGTGTACCTTTACGGTGACGTACAAGTCCGGACGCCTACATCAGGACGCAGACTGCCTGTTGCGCTACCCGGTCGCTGAGTCGAGCACTATGCATGACACCGACACCGAGTCTTGCGTCTTTTCCCTTTCGCAAATGACATGCATCGGTAACGAGCAGTGCTATGATGCGTACTTGCGTGCTATCATTGAGTGCCTTGAATCACCATCTTCCAGTCAGTCCGATCGCTCATTCGTGCTACACGATGGTGTATTATACCGCCAAAGTTTTGAGCCGGATGGACCGGCTCTGCTGCTCGTCATTCCGAAACACCTTTGCTCGGAAGTTCTACATGAACTTCATGACCTTCCGACTGCTGGTCACCTTGGTGTGTCACGCACTTACGACCGAATACGCCGACGCTTCTACTGGCCAGGGCTTGCACGCTCAGTCAGAAGATACGTTGCGGCTTGTGAGAAATGTCAGCGCCGCAAAACGCCATCGACACTTCCCGCCGGACGCCTTCAACCACTTGATATTCCGTCAGAACCGTTTTTCCGCGTTGGCTTGGACCTACTTGTCCCTTTTCCCTTGTCTTCCTCGAGTAACAAGTGGATAGCCGTGGCCACCGACTACGCCACGCGTTATGCCATCACACGAGCGATCCCAACAAGCTGCGCCACAGATGTCGCCGACTTCCTCCTCAAGGACGTGATTTTGCAACACGGAGCCCCACGGCAGCTGCTTACAGACCGTGGCCGCACCTTTTTGTCGAAGGTCATAGCTGACATCTTGCAGTCATGTAAAACGAGACCCAAGCTGACTACGTCATACCACCCGCAAACCAATGGACTCACGGAGCGCCTAAATCGAACTCTTACAGACATGCTCGCTAAGTATGTTTCTACCAACCACACCGACTGGGATCTCGCGTTGCCCTACGTCACATTTGCCTACAATTCTTCGCGCCATGACACTGCCGGTTACTCTCCATTTTTTCTGCTGTTTGGCCGATGTCGTAACTCAGGCGCGCGCAGCTAAGCAGCAAGGACGATGGTCGGGCAGTCAACGAACAGCGTTTATTGTCCGCAGCGTGGTTATATACACTGGCATTAGGAGAGGGTGAAGGGAGGGGGGAAAGGGAGAATGAAGGCGCACAGGGCCCAAACGAAATGGTGCGCGCGCAGCTGGTTTTGCTGGCGTTACAAACGAAACAAATACAACATTTCTTTCCTCTTAAAAGTGGAACCGTTGTACCGGGTTCCTAACTCTTGTCGATCGCCTCAGTGTTGGCTGGTGCGGGACCACCTCAGGCAAGGGTTCGTCCGTAGCGACTGGAGGTTCCGTAGCAGCTGGTGGGGAAAACTCACTCCGACCATCCGCGGCCGGTAGCTCTGGGCTTCGCTCTTGCTCATTCCGCCTGGACGTGCGTTGCAACGCAGGAGACGGGACAGGAGCAGTCACGCTGGCAGGTTCAGCTTCAGCGTCCGCGCCTTCAGTCGTCCCCGCAGTTGCAGACTCCGGCGTCGATTCGCGGCGGCGGCGGACTTGGTCGATATGACGCTGCACTAACCCTCTTGGTATGTCCACTGCTATCATTCTCGCCCCCGACGCAGCTTTTACGCGTCCAGGCGTCCCATCTTTTACCGGCACCGTAGTTGCGCACGTAAACGCTGCTTCCTGGCGAGATGGTCCAATCGTCAGCACCCGGCGACCAGTTCTCATCCCTGGGCGGCAGGCAGGTGTCAAGACGGGACCGCAGCTGGTAACCGAGAAGCATCTCCGAGGGTGACTTTCCTTCTTTTTGCGGGGTCCTCCTGTAATGGAATAGCAGGCGCATGATGTTATCTTCTAGTGAGCCATCTTGCATTTTCCGCAAGCCATCCTTAAGGGTTCGCACTGCTCTTTCTGCTGCTCCATTCGACTGAGGATGGAAAGGCGCGGTACGCAAGTGCACAATATTGTTTCTTGCTATAAACGTGGCGAACTCCTGGCTCGTAAATTGCGTGCCATTATCGGACACGATTGTGCGTGGCACTCCGAACCGACAAAACAGACTTCGTAAGCAGCGAATAGTACCCGCTGTGTTCGCATGCATCATAGGTATTGCTTCAATCCGCTTCGTGTGAGCATCTACCACCACAAGTATCATTTTACCGGCTATTGGGCCCGCAAAGTCGATGTGGATTCGGGACCACCTCTCGGCCGTTTTCGGCCAACTCACCGGTGGTGCTGCCGCAGGCATGGGCAGGTTTTCTACACAGCTTACACACTGCGCCGACAATTCCTGAATCTCCCTGTCCATCCTTGGCCACCAAAACAGTGACCGTGCCACCGCTTTCATTGACGAGGAGCCTTGGTGTGTTTCATGTAGCAGCTGCAACATCCTTTCCTGCGCCTTCCGTGGTATGACGACTCTGTTGCCCCAATAGATTAGCCGGTGAGCCATCGACAGCTCCATTTTGCGATCAAAAAAGGGCAGCAAGTCGGGCGCCATTCCACTTGTTGTTCGAGGCCAGCCATGCAAGATGTATTCCACCACACGGACTAACAACGAGTCCTTGGCAGTGAGCTCCTGCAACTCGTGCGTCGTCACTATACCTTCGTCCAGGGCTTCCAACGACAGGACGTACTCGGGAGGCTCCCCTTCGGCTACTGGTTCCGCTGCCGCCGGGGCTGGTAGTCTGCTGAGGGCATCTGCTGTCAGTAGTTGTTTCCCCGGAACGTACTGTAGCTCGTACTGGTAGCCTCCTAGGAACAGTGCCCATCGTTGAATGCGCGCGGCGGCCATCGGCGGCGTTTGGCGGTCAGGCTTGAGCAGTCCCAGCAGTGGCTGATGGTCGGTTACCAGGGTGAATTGCCGACCTAGAAGGTAGTCACGAAAACGAGAAACGCCAAAAATCAGTGCTAAGGCTTCTCGCTCCAGCTGAGAGTAGTTTCGCTCCGCTTTTGTTAACGTTCTGGAGCAAAAACCGATTGGTCTGTGCTCATTTCCCGCCGAGTGAAACAGAACAGCACCCACGCTATACGGGGAAGCATCACATTCTAGCTTCAGTTCCCTGTTGGGATCAAAATGAACGAGAAGCTGCGCATTCTTCAACATTTCTTTCGCTTTCTCGAACGCTGACTGCTGCGGTTCCCGCCATTCCCAATGGGCTCATTTTTTCATGAGCTGATACAAGGGGCTGAGCACAGTCGACATGTTGGGCAGGAAACGTGCGTAGAACGTGAGCATGCCAAGGAACGAGCGCAATTCGCTAACGTTACGCGGGCGCGGGGCTTGCATGATGGCGTCTACGTTCTTTTCAATGGGGTGGAGGCCTTGCCGATCTATACGATGGCCAAGGTAAGTCACAGAAGGTTGCCGAAGCTTGCATTTGTCAATCCTAAGTTTAACGCCGTGCTCTCGGAACCGCTCCAGCGCTCTCTTAAGCTGCTCTCCGTTATCACTCTTGCCTTCTGACCCTAGCGCGTCGTCAAGGTAGGCTTGAACACCCGACAGCCCGCCGAGTACTCCCTCCATCTTTCTTTGAAAAATGGCTGGTGCGGAAGCTATTCCAAACGGAAGTCTGTTATACCGGAAAAGCCCTCGGTGCGTGTTAATGACGCACAGCCCGCTGGACGCTTCAAGGGGCACTTGATTGTATGCATCTTTTAAATCCAAGATGCTGAAATATTCGCCTCCGTTTAAGCTTGCGAACATGTCCTCTATCACCGGAAGAGGGTAATGCTCCACCTCACATGCCGGGTTAAGGGTAGCCTTAAAGTCACCGCATATCCTCACGCTCCCGTCCTTTTTCAAAACGACCACAATAGGTGTAGCCCATTCTGCATGTTGCACGGGCGATAGAACACCAAGTGACACCAGCCGATCAATTTCACGAGAGACCTTATTGCGGAGGGCGTAAGGAAGAGATCTGGGCTTACAGAATTTCGGTGTCGCTGTCTCCTTGAGTTTTAGGCTGGCTGGTGGACCCTTGATTAGTCCAAGGTCTGTTGAGAAAACATCCTCGAACTTGCCGAGCAGTCGGTTCAGCATAGGGTCGCTTGGCTCGGCGCTTGCTGTAGGGTCCGGCTCAGTCAGGTCTCCAATGGGAACGCCCGTCTTGCTAAGCAAAGCAATGAGGTCGCGGCCACATAGGTTGGGTCCTGCATAGTCAAGCACGATGAGCGGGCAAGGCACAGATACACTTTTATACTTCACTGGGAGTTCGAGTTCCCCCAACACCGGAAGCTGTCCCGCGTAACATGACAGCTTGATTCGTGGTGGTTGTAAGCGCGGCCACTGTGCGTGGTGTCGATCGTACACTTGGCGCGATACGACGCACACCGGGGAACCCGTATCCACTTCCATGGCAAGGTCTACGTTGCCCCATCGAAACGTGCGGCGTGGAAATGGGAAACGTGCAGCGTATGGGTGGTTCCAAACCCTTTTTTCTTACCGAAATCAACGTCCAAACGTGTGCGCTATCCAGGTCGTCGTTGCTAGACGCGCTTTCAACTGTCAGTGCCTTTACACTCGCTGCCCGCCTTCCCACCTTTGCATCAGTTGGAGCACTGTAGCATTTCTTTGCCAAATGACCGCGCCGCCCACAGTGATAGCAGCGTGCGTTAACCCAGCGGCAGGCGTTATCGTCGTGCTTCGTGCTTCCACATCGGCCGCAGTCATGCGACGCGCCTAGTGTGTGATTACCTCGAGAGGGCGAGCGATGATGGGCTTGCATTTTTAGCACAGTCGGCGGCTCTGCACTCATATCTTTTACATCGCTGTCGGTTGCCTCGGCTGCAATGGACATTGATTCAGCCTTCTCGAGGGTTAAATCTTTATGTGCCAGTAACTGCTTGCGCAAGTTAGTTGAGCGTACGCCGCAAACAATCCTATCCCTCAACATCCGGCTCAGCGCACTTCCGAAGTTGCAATTGTCTGCTATGCGCCGTATTTCGACTAGGAATGCGTGCACCGACTCCCCTTCTTGTTGGCAACGGGTGAAAAACTTGTAGCTTTCTGCAATCTCGTGACGCTTGGGATCGTAGTAGTCATTTAATGCTGCGACCGCTTCGGCGTAAGTAAGGGAATTCGGCGTCCGAGGTGCAATTAGCCCCGCTTGCGCTTGCACAGTCTGCGTGCTGAGTGCTGCCACCAGAAGTGCTCTCTGCCTTTTGGAGTCAGTAATGGCATTTGCTTCAAAATACGCTTCAGCCCGAACAAGGTATGGTTTCCACTTATCTCTTGTGTCGTCGAACACTGGGAGCTGGAGGCTGGTCATGGTCGCCGGTACTTGTTGCGGCAGGCCGTCGGCTCCAACTTTCACGGCAGCATGGGTGGTTTCCGGGCTCGTCGCCACTGTCGTAACTCAGGCGCGCGCAGCTAAGCAGCAAGGACGATGGTCGGGCAGTCAACGAACAGCGTTTATTGTCCGCAGCGTGGTTATATACACTGGCATTAGGAGAGGGTGAAGGGAGGGGGGAAAGGGAGAATGAAGGCGCACAGGGCCCAAACGAAATGGTGCGCGCGCATCTGGTTTTGCTGGCGTTACAAACAAAACAAATACAACAGCCGAGAACCAATATTGCCTCTAGACACCGTCATACCGTCCCCTGTAGTACCGACCAGTGAATATGCCATGGACGCTATCACTCAAGCCGCTCACGCACGCGAAATCACCCGTACTCGCCTTCTGGCCTCTCAAGAGAAGCAACGGCGCTTGTATGACCGACACCGCGACGTACACTTTCCGCCCGGTTCTTTGGTACGGCTCTGGTCTCCCACCCATCGAGTTGGCTTGTCAGAAAAACTGCTTACTCGCTACACAGGCCCATACCGAGTCCTTCGTGTGGTTACGCCTGTAACATATGAAATTGGTCCTGCCACCCCGTTGCCTTCATGTGCCCAACAGGCTACCGATATTGTACATGTTGCGCGCTTGAAGCCCTACAACTCTCCTTGTGACGTTGACATCTAAATGCGCCGAGACGGCGCTTGCGCCGCCGGGGGTTATGCTACATGCATGTATATTGATATTCTAGGGGGCGACGCGCGTGTGTGCCTGACGAGGAACACGAAGAGTTGTCTCCGCTCGATCGCTGGTGAACCGGGCACGCCATTACCGCTGGTTTTGAATATATCTAATCCCCAGCCTCATCGTTACGGCGTCTCTTCTTTTCCGTAACAGTATAGTAAAATGTTCGGTGCTGCGGAAAATTTCGACTTAGCCGATTTTTCTAGATATGCGAGTTCAAGTAATGGGGTATTAATGTATCAGTAGCCTGTTATAGCTTCATGTGATTGTCTACAATGGCTTGCATTGCACTTACACGATATTTCTTATGCCTGGGTCACACGGAACGCTTCATGTCTGAGCCACCTTCAGGCATTTCTCACCATCTTTTCAGATGTGGAGGCATGTGTTATGACAAATGCAATTCTGTGGTAGCTTTTGGTTGTCTCTATGTTATGATTTTAGATTTTGACAGTCTGAAAAATCTCTTCCTCAATTTCTTGATCCCCTCGATTTATTAAAATATTGCAACAGTGGGGATCGCTTCTTTACACTGAGTTTCAGCTATAGAATGAACTTGTAATTAGTACAGCTGCTGTTTGTTTTGCTGTGTTTTGTCCATGGGACAGGTCTAAGGGGAGAGTGCGGATAATACACATTTAAGCTACGGGATTTCTTATGCAGAAGTAACATTTCTACATTTTGTGGTGCGAATGTCGGCTTATGCAACTGCCTGTATTCTGCTGAAAGTATGACGGGGACAATGTTTTGTTGTGTGGTAGTGCTTTGGTGCGAAAATATGTGCTTTTCATTAATGGTTTGCCTTGGTTATTCTGATGCAGGCACTGAGCTGGTGACACCACCTCTTTCTGGAATCATTTTGCCTGGTGTCACACGTCAGAGTGTTCTTGATCTCACGAGAGAATGGGTAAGTTAACCGAGAAAGCAGAAAAAAAATAATTCTTAACGAATGCATGCCAGTCTGACAACCGACATATACCAAACATATGAAGGTGTTATACAAGTTCTTGCGCAGTCTGGAAGTACTGCGGCATGTCATGTCATGCATGGTCCCCTGTTTGATATGTAATAGCGCTTTCCATTAGCTGAGCAGGAGTTAGGGAAACGAGCAGAAAGAGCAGCACACTGGCGCAGCCGGGATGTATGCTCTCGTCTGCCTAATGGAGTGATCACGGTGCTGCGAGAGCAGAGCTAATAGCGTGTGCGGTGTACCTGATGTCAGGTGTCGTGTGACCAATTTTTCCCTGCGCGCCTGCTTTGTGGACATGTTCAAACATGCCGCAGGCTCGCACTGTGCGGGCAGGCACACCGCTTTCTCGGACATAAAACCAGTCATGTCATGTGACTTCCTCCGCATTCTCATTACTCAGCTGCTGGCGGCGGAACACCAAAAATTGCCCTCAGCACCAGAAAAGGGCCTCTTCTTGACCAATTAAACACAACGCCCCCGCTCCTGCTTGACCACTAGAGGGTGCTGCAACTCGCGAGAGCACTTTGAGTGCAGTTACAAGTCCTCCAGCTCACTCAATGGAAAGTGCTATTACTTAGTGCATAGCTCAACATGCAGCAAGTTTTCGCCTTCACGTACTACTAAGGCTGTAACATTCAGCCAAATGTTGCAAATTATCGCTTTTATCAAAGTGCCGTGCGGACCTTACCCAAAGTGAGCTTTTTAGTTGGAATTACTCAAAGCCCATGGGCAGCAGGCTCGATTCGATACTAAGAAAACTCAGAAAAGCTTAGAATCGGAAGATGCCTGAGCGGTGGCGCGGCCCACCAGTGATGCAGAGGGTTGCACGTCTCTGGTAATTGGAACACTTCTTGCCAATTTTCACCAAGATATAGCACAGAGAAACCATGTGCCATTGTTTGGATGGTGCTAAAGCTTTGACCAACGGCTTGGCCTCAAATGGGGCATGATGCTTGTTTCTTGCATAGCTCTTAAACTACTAGACTGCACACATGGCCAGTGTCAGATATCATGGTGATGTGGTGTACTGAGAGCACTGCATTAGATTCACAGACCTACTCCCGCATTGTACTATTATAGTTGTCTCCATGCCCCGTTTTCATCATTCCGAAATGAACCATGGCAGCGACATTACTGCACAGATGCTTGGTGTGTAGTGTTGAGACATTGGGGTTGCATTGTTTTGAGAGTTGTGACAACTTCTTCGTGCATGAGGCTTCTTATATTTGCCCAGCCAATAGAGCAAAGTGCTGGGAGAATAGCCTGAGAAGTTGTACCTCTCTCCAGGTACTATAAAGAACACTCTTAACTTTGTTCGTTCCTAAAGAAGGACGCTGTAATTCAATGTCTCTTTCTTCCTTCCTTTTTTGCCTTAGGAAAGGACACTGTAAATGCAATGTTTTAAATAGCCCATTGCAGAGCAGGGAAAGTTTTTCACTGTCTTGCCATCTGTCGTGGCAGTTTGGAAACTGCTGTAGACATGTTCATCTTATTATCTTAGTCTCATTTCGTACGCTCCAATAAATTATGCCAGTGAAATGTCTGACCAAGGAGATAGCTACAAAGATTGAGCATGTGAAGTGTAGGTCTATGCACTGTCATGCCGCTGTGGCATTATTGTGAATGACAATTGTGCAGATTCAATCGCAAAAGCGAGGTGTGGAGACATGGACACATTGGGAAGACCAGGCAATGCTTATGCCAACTAGCTAAACTTTCTCTTTTAAGTCGCTGCATTGTTGTGACCTAAGTGAACTGTTGGTCCACTGTTAGCTAGCCACGATGGCGATTTTGCTAGGTTTTGTATTGAGTTATGTACATTTAAATAGTCCCTACTTGAAAAACTGTAGCTTTATTTTAATTTCTCTCCTCCCAGAATGAGTTCAAGGTCTCGGAGCGTAAGATAACCATGGCAGAAATCAGAGAAGCTCTCAAGGAAGACAGGGTGAGTGGTTTTGGAGCACAAGCATTTGCGGTCTTGACATTTCTGCAGTCAATGACTAATGAAAGCTTTTAAAAAAGTTTTCCACGGCTGTTCAACATTTTCAGTGGGGCCAGTATGTACAACCAAAACCAAATTTCGTATGCTTTGCAATGTCCAAGTTTATTTTTGTTTCATTTGTTGCATGTGACTCCAGTTAGGGGAAGTTCATCTCGGCTGCCATATTATGAGGTGCCTCATACCTTCATTTTAGTGTAGTACAAGTTGGGTTTGTTGTCGCCATATCAAATCATGAGCAGTGTTAGTGGATCTGTCATTGTGAGTGAAAACTTCAGCTTGTTATCGACAGAATAATTCAAGCATATTTACTCGAATATAGTGATCCCATTTATTTCGATAAAATGTGTCTGAATATTGCCTGTGCATTATGCTCACATACAAAATCAAAAGTATGTCTGCAGTGTTTACAGTGTTCTAGGTTCAGATGGGTTTGAGCCAGTGTCGTTGCTATTACAAAATGACGAAGAAGCACATAGCATGTGGATTTTTGTAGGATCTTGTGCTTGACTGTGACATGTGCATAAGTCTGTGCCCAATGAAGTTCAAGTGGTGATGCACTGATTGTGCCATGAAAGCTCACATTAGAGGAAAGTTATCTGCACGCGGAACAGAGCTGTAACTTGCTGCATCATGTCATTTCTGCATACCTGAAAACTGTGCCCACGAGTGGTGCTAAGGAAGGAAGGATATTCATCATTTGAATCGGTAAACAAAGCAATCATGATGTTGACGACGCATGAGGAACGAATGAAACACTAGGCGGTGCTCCGACTATTGCCGTCTGTTGTGACCGTATGCAGTTATGACCATACAGTTCATAGTCAGCGGTTCGCAGGATGTGTTGTTCGTTCCTCTGCTTTATCATCATTTTCACCGAGCGTGTTTCCCGATTCAAGACGTTTAACCAACTAGCCAACAAGTTTACCTTAGGGGTGGTGCAAAGGGAGGATATTTTGCGCCATTCAGCTGCATGTCAATGAGAAAAATTTCTCAGGCTGTAAATTGAAAAGTATCTAGACTTCAAAGACAAGCTTGCCTTCCTTCATGAGCAAGTCCGTCTAGACTGAGTTTCTCAAGGTAACAGCCCCTGCATTGGTATGTGGTTGAGGCCTATCCAGAAACTACCTATAAAGCCAGAAAAACTGCGTCGCAGGACAAAAGGAATTACCGGGTGAAACATTTTTTGTTCCATGGCTGCAAGCTGAGCTTGTGTACTTTTTTTTTTCTGGTCACCAACCTGGGGTAATGCAACCCCGCTGCGGTGGTCTAGTGGCTAAGGTACTCGGCTGCTGACCTGCAGGTCGCTGGATCGAATCCTGGCTGCAGCGGCTGCATTTTCAATGGAGGCGGAAATGCTGTAGGCCCGTGTGCTCAGATTTGAGTGCACGTGAAAGAACCCCAAGTGGTTGAAATTTCTGGAGCGATCCACAACGGCGTTTCTCATAATCATAAGGTGGTTTTGGGACGTTAAACTCCACATATCAATCAATCAGCCTGGGGGCATGCAGTTGTTTTCTTTTCGAATTAATTACATTAATATTCAATGTTTGTCATTTTTTAACCTGGTGGAGGTTGGGTGCATGTTATATTTGGGTGGCTACGGTGGTGAGTAGTGAGTAAGGAAAGCCTTGTTTGGCAGAGAGTAGAGAAGTGCGTGATGGATAGTTAATTGTTGTGTTACAGCTACTGGAGATGTTTGGCTGTGGGACAGCGTGCGTCATCTGTCCGATCGAGCGGCTATACCACAGGGGCGAGAACCTGCACATTCCCACCATGGAGCAGAGCAGCCCACTGGCCAACCGGGTGTTGAAGGCCATCACAGACATCCAGGTGAGTTGTGCAAATAACTCGTACGGTTAAAGCTTGTTTAATTCAAAGTTGAAGACAACTACCGAATTGCTTTAATTAAGAGTAGTTCAAATCAGCAGGTAGGTGGGCGCTACAGTGAGCCGACATCATGTCACACTGCGCCGGCAGAACTCAAAGCAGGCATTTCTGGACTCATTATCACGAATTACCGTATTTACTTGCGTAATTCTCACACCCCCCACATAGCCCAACAAAAATACGATTTTTTTCCCACAAGTAATTATTACACTCACAAAAATTGCAGCCGAAGTGTTGTCTGCTCCTTCCAACCAATGATGATGATAGCATGCAGCAGCCTGGGGCCGTCTCTTAAGCACGGAGTACACGAACAATCAATATATCATATAAGGCACGACTACCACCAAGCGCTCGGGGAAGGACACAATATTGTATTTCAATGGTTGCCGAGTCGTTGCGGAATTGTCGGCAATGACCGCACGGATGAAGCTGCTCGATTGCCTCTCACCAAGACCTGTGGATGCCCATATGGCTCTTGAGAACAGACGCTGCTCGCTGACTACAATCACTTGCTTGCCATATCACGCTTTACAATGGAATACATGGGGTTTCTCGAACGTGCACCTGTATTCGATTGAACCAACCTTCAACTTCGTTTGCCATCCAGGCTCTCACGACGCAATGAAACTTTGCTGTGTCGCCTATGGTTCAGCGTGGCATTTACGAATGCGTATTCGTGTCTCATTGGAATGGCCAGCAGTGCGACGTGCAACATTTGTGCCTGCGAGGAGGCACTTGCGCACATTCTATGCTACTGGCTATCATACTAATCTGAACGACGTGGTATGGAAGCTAAGCTCCATCACCTCGATTCACAAGTACTTACAGAAAAGAATATCCTGGGACCTTGGCTGATGGTCTCGTATGTTCGCAAAGCCACGAAAGCTCTCTTGTGCTTCTTAAGGGCCACCGGACTTCACGAGCGCTTGTGAAAGAACTTCGTGAAACTGTGCTGTGTAGTCTCGAGCTGACTATTTATCCAACTCTTTCTTACTTTTCTTCTTTTCTGTTCGTCTCTTTCCTTTCTATTATTCCCCCTTTTTCCCACCCCAAGTGTAGGGTAGCCAAGCTTGGTTAACCTCCCTGCCTTTCCTCTCCATTTCTCTCTTTCTCGACACATGGACATGGCCTCCGAGATGGCAGGCGCGTGGAGTGTTTCTGTCCGGCTGTCCCTATCGCATTTAGAGAGCGTGTTTCGCAAAGTGGGCGTGGTCTGCTCTTTTCTCCGCACCGCGGCACTCTCACAGAAGACTGAAACGGCTGTCGTGCTGTAAGCGCAGTTTGCATGTGGCGCGAAAAAAAATTGTTTTGCACTTTTATATAACCTCGTGCTCACTTGGAAATGTCGTGTCAAGGTGCACGAGAGGCAAAGTGAATGATAAAGTATATATTTCCCAATGGGATTTTTTTTTTGTATATTTGTGCCACCCATATTAGGGCACTTAAAATTGCGATGCCTCTGCAAGAGATCCCCTTGCTGGGCCAACCAAACTCGGCATTCAGCATCAGTAATCTTCATCCTCCTTTTCGTGCCATGCCATTGTGTCACTGTGGCAACGTTTTATGGTACAGTGAAATGCTGCTGCAGCAAAGCTGACAGGGCACGGAAAAAATTTCGTTGAAGCGAAAATTTCATTGTAGTGAAATCGAAAAAAAAAACATACAGCTGACCTTAGCTAGCAATACAAAGGAACTTTTATTCCCAAAATGTAAAAAAGTGTCTGCTGTTCCTTTTCTTTCTAAGCAGCATCACGACGCAATTCTCGCCCATGCATAGAGCCATAGCAAAAATTCGCTGAAACAATGCCACAGTGGTGCTCGTGAACAAACCTAACAGTTGCACTAACACCCCGACACAAGCAGCTGTGCGCCATCAAAGTCTATCTGACAAGTGGTGGCTTATGCCTATTCCTATCATCCACCAGTCACGATAGGCTGATTTTATTGATAACATGGACGAACAGCCACTGTGACCACTGTCCACACTGGCCAAGCTAAAACAAAAAAAATATAAACCAAAAGCATTGGCATCAGAAAAACCATCATTCAGCTATTGCACCTAGCAGTTGCGTAGGGGCAACTATGAATTGAGCGACTGAGCTTCAGTTTTGGATTATCTGCGGCTCAAAAGCAAGCCAGCGAAAAAAGCAAGGCATTGTCATTACCATCGCTATCGAGCAATGGTGGCTCCCATACTTGGTAAGCAGCAGCAGTTTCTGGTGGTGTCATCGCGTGTGTTGGACTTCATCGACGTAAGTTTATGTTCTGAAAACACATCAAAATTGTTCCGACTTGTATGTAATCGTGAAGTCGTATTCTTGTAAGCGAAGAATCCAGCGACCAAGGCGGCCGGACAAGTTCTTGATTGTCGAGAGCCAGCACAAGGTGTGATGGTCCGTAACCACAGAGGACTGGTTCAGATGTGAGTGCACACTTCAGTTGGGCAAACGCCACTTCACATTCAGGAGGCCACACAAAGGCGACGTCTGATCCGAGCAACTTGTGCAACGGTGAAGCTATTGAGATGAAGTCTCGAATCAATCGGCGAAAATAAGAAGCGAGGCCAAGGAAACTGCGCAAATCTTTGGCTTTTCAGGACGCGGGAAGTGTTGGACAGCGGAAATCTTGTCTGGATCGGGACGAATACCGTCCTTGCTTACAATGTGGCCTAACACTTTAATCGTCTTGCTCGCAAAACGGCACTTCTTGGCGTTCAAATGAAGGCCTGCGTTTGCGAGGCACGTAAGAACTTCGTCCAGTCGTTGCAAGTGCCGAGGGAAGGTTGACGAGAAAATAATGAAATCGTCTAAATAGCACAAGCAAGTTTTCCATTTCAAGCCTCGTAAAACAGTATCGATCATCCGCTCGAATGTTGCTGGAGCATTGCAAAGGCCGAATGGCATGACGAATTCGTACAGCCCATCTGGTGTTGAAAACGCTGTCTTTGTCATCCTCATGCATGGGTATTTGCCAGTAACCTGAACGCAGGTCTAAGCTTGAGAAGTACTCGGCACCTTGCAGTGAATCCAAAGCATCGTCTATGCGCAGCATGGGGTAAACATCCTTGTAGGTAATCTTATTAAGTGCTCTGTAGTCCACGCAAAATCGCACTGAGCCATCTTTTTTCTTTACTAAAACAACAGGGGATGACAAAGGACTCGCGGAGGGACGTATAATGTTCTGTTGCAGCATATAGGCTACATTTTGTTCAATGATCTCACGCTCGGACGAAGAGACGCGACATGGTCGACGGCGTACGATGGAAGTGCCATCGGTCTGGATACGATGCCTAATAATGGACGTCTGTCCCAGAGATGAGAAATGGGCATCAAACAATCTCCTATGCTTTTGTAGCAAGGCAAGCAACTCATCTGTCTGTGAAGAGGTCAGTTCTGGACTGTATGGCAGGTCGCAGCAAGAACAGAAACGCTTGATGAACGTCCAATAGAAGGAAGGTCAGAACACGCTGGCATAAGCGGGACAACACAGACAGGTTGGGATTCAGTAACGCAAGCCATTGTGGTGCCTTTAGGAATGAGAATTTTCTCAGACGTCTGGTTTGTAGCGTAGAGAAGTCCGGAGCCATTGTGGAACCGCGCTAGACCTGAAGCAAGGGCTATACCTCTTGCGAGACAGCGTGCAGATGGTTGGACAAACACGTCACCAGAGTCGATCACATTAGAAGTGATGTTAACTATTCGCTGATGACCAGGTGATAGCTCGGTATCTTCAGCAGCGAGCAAGCGAACGGGCTTGTCATCCGCATACAGGGCATATTTAGTTTCCATCATATGAACAACATTTTCTCGACAGCAGATGGAAGCGTTCGCCGTAGACAGAAAATCCCAGCCTAATATAAGCTGGTGGGCACACAAACTCAGCACAGCAAATTGCACAAAATGAAGAAGACCAGCTATGAAAACACGAGCGGTGCACATTGCGGCAGGTCTAATGGCGTCCCCTTGAGCAGCGAGCAGTGTAGGTCCATCATAAGGGGTGGAGACTTTCCGCAGACGTGAGCACAAGGAACGATCAATCACAGACAAACAAGTGCCAGTGTCTATTAAAGCGTCCACGTACACACCTTCTATTAAAACAGATATCGTATTATATGGACGCACGGGAGGAATTTCTGTCTTTTCGTTCGATGCAGCTTTTCCTCCAAAACCTGCAGAGGTTAGTTTTCTGGGTGTCATTTGGTGAATTGCGAGACAGGTTGCAATGGAGACGTGGGGCGGCAAGGGTGAGTGGCGTCTAGTAGAGCGGTAAGAAGTGGTTAGCTCAGATGTCGCAGTTGGAGACGGTGAGCGGCGTAGCGGCGGATCATAAGGGCGATGTTGGAAAGCGTACCAGCTTGTCCTATCATCCTGTTCGTAGGTGTCGAATCCATGACGCTCGTCCTGCTGACGCTTCTGACAGACGCGTGCAATGTGGTCCCGATAGCCGCAGTAATAACAGATCGGACGAGGCGGCCGCCATGGTGGGTGAAAGGGCTGGCTAGGCGCACTCGAAGTTAACGAAGCCAGTGGGACAGGCGTCGAGTGTGCGGGCATCGGTTGTACGACGGGTGGTGAGCCAGCGAGGACTTGTGCGTACGTCGGCTGGAGTCGTACTGGAAAGTCTACATATGCTGGCCCGGTCATGGACTCCAACTCCTCTTTGATAGTCTATATACGCTGGCCCGGTAATGGACTCCAACTCCTCTTTGATAACGTCGCGCAAAACAGTGTTGGAGGGGGGAGGGGGACTCAATGTCATTTAGAGACTGGAAGATTGCAGCTCTTCCCGTATAATCGCCCGGATCATGGCACACAATGAGGCATCAGTCGTGGTGGTGTTTTCAGCGCTTTCCGGCGGTAACCGTTAGGACTCAAGTTTCTCTAGGCGTTGGCACGTGGCAACGTCAGCGACTGTGGTCGGGTTTTGTATGACCAAGGCATTGAACGCAACTGTGCCGATCCCTTTCAATAGATGACGAACTCTCTCTGATTCAGACATGGACGTGCTGATACGGTGACAGAGAGCAAGCACATCCTCTATGTACGATGTGTAAGACTTACCGCATTGCTGCTTGCGAGCATCCAGTGTCTTCTTCGCGAGAGCTGAACGAACCACCGGGGTGCCGAAAATTTGGCGAAGCTGTTGCTTGAAGCGTGTCCAGTCCGTAATGTCCGTTTCATGATTGAAAAACCATGTTTTCGCTACGCCTGTCAGAGATAACGAAACACGGCGAAGCTTGGTAGGATCATTCCAGTTGTTAGTCGAACTCTCTCGATGGAACTGGTCCAACCAGTTCCATCCAGTTATGAACTGGTCCAACCAGTTATGAGGCAAGGCAGGAAGGTTGTCTTTATCGTGGATGATTACCCAGCATAGGTCAAGTTCAAGGACTCCAAGCCATCAGTCTGGAATTCTTGCCACTCAATGCACTGGCAGTGATTCAGCGGATGGATCGAGGGGTTATTCAGAACATTAAAGTTCATTACCGCAGACAATTGCTCCATCAAATGCTGCTTAAAGCAGGCAGCGGCAAATGCTACAGCATAGATTTATTGGCAGCCATCCACATTTTGGCTTGTGCCTGGGAGCAAGTGAAGGCAATAACAATACACAGATGCTTTCACCATGGTGGCTTTCAAGCACAAGAAACAGTACCTAATGAAAAAGAAAGCCCTGCTGATGCTGACATTGAGACAGTATTCAGTCAGGTCGTGCTCTCTGCCCCTTTCACGTTGCAGGACTATGAATCAATTGATGAAAATGTTCGTACCTGTCCGGAAGAGACCGTCGAGGAAATGTTTGTCGAAGTGCAAGATGAGGATCAACTTTCCAGCAATGAATGTGATGACAATACTGCCAGTGCAGTGGTGCCACCAGACCGATTAGCTATAGAGGGTGTTGAACTTTTGCAGCGCTATTTTGAGCATGAGGCTTGTCCAGAATTTCTAGCTAGTTTGTCAGGCATGGGTGCATACCTTGTGAAAAAAAAACAAAAAACAACTCAATCTTGCCAAACAAACCACTCTTTACTCCTTTTGTTTTCCTACTCATCCTCATGAGTAAGGTGAGGTTTGTGAAATTTGAATAAAGGTTTTGCTTCACTAAATAAGTGTACTTTGTTTAAATGAAACTCCTGATAAATGAAACAGTTTTATGGATCCCCTTTCTAGTTCCGTTTAAGAAGAAGCGACTATAGTACGATCTCGATGATACAATTTGAAGGGAGCACGCAAAATATTTGTATCATCCCGAGTTCGTATGGACCAAAACCAAGTCAAGCGGATCATGAGCATGAACAAGTACTTTATTGGGGTACATTTTGCTAAAAAAAAGTTCATAATGTTCTTTTGAACTTTCCTGCCTTCACCCTCTCTCCGTTAAGTGCTGGGGTTTCCTCAGTCATGCTGCTGGCACTTAAAGGTGCGTTCACGCTTGACATCAGAAGGAGTAGAAGTGGCAAAACTAATTGGAAATTTACTAGTTTTGCCGCATAAGCGGCTGAAAAACTGTGCCACGAAATTGATATGAAAACAATGAGTCCTAGAGAATTCACACAAAAGAATTCAAGCAAAAACACCAGGGCAGCCTGAAAACCATGCCGGCGCCCATCGAAAACGTTCACATTCGTTCTGCCCCTCGTATGTGCTACCGCCGCTGCCACTATCGCTGCTTGAGAATTCATTCCACTTTGCCTGTTTTCTGAGCATTAAAGTTCATTCTGAGTTCTAGGTATGCATGCAAAATGCAGAAAAGAAACAGTTTACCCCTTTGAAAACATTTCGAGAGATACGCCTGCAGCAACGACGCGAGTAGAAGCACCGGCGGCGGATTCAGCCGGCAGTTCGAAAGTAAAATACGTTAAGGCATGACGATTTGCTGCTTCTGCACTTTCTTCTACTTCCCGTGTTCACAGCGGTGGTAATCTAAACCAGGCGCTCTATGAATGCGCCCTTGTCAAGGCCATGAGCTTTGACATGCTGCAAGGGTTGTCCACCGCCGATGCCTTTGCCATCGTGCTGAAGTTGCAGCTGGTTGTTTACATCACGTGGTTTGAGAGCTAGTGCAGCCGGTGTAGATAAAGCTGGGAAGCAAAAAGGCGATCTGTAATCGCGTGGCGAGAAAATTGGTCTCGGATCGATTTTTTTCGTGTCGGCTTTGCGCCATGGTTTTTTGTCCACTTAGGCGGCGAAGCGAGGGAAATTCCAGTGAGTTGTGACTCATTTACTCCCTTCGAGGCCAAGTGTGAACAGGCCTTCCCCCTCCTCATAGATAAGGCACGTTGCACCGCTTGCATGCAGCTATCAATCGCATGTTCGGATCACACCGAATCATGGCATATTTTATACGCATAATACGTGATCATATCGTCGAGATTCTATGTATGTATGAGCCAGTTAAACACTGCATTGTCACTTGATGCAGTATGATTTGCTAAAGCTCTGCATGCTTTTTTTTTTTCCAGTATGGAGTCGTACCACACAGCTGGGCCATAGAAGTGGAGTGACGTAGGGCATTGAATTGAACAGTATGCTACAAATTGTCATTACGCGTGCTCTCAAAAAGAGTAGATATGTTTCCTAGCAGAGCTGGATGCATTGGCTCTAAGGGCACAGACTGAATACAACAGGTCGATTGTGAAGATACATCTCTTCTCACGTTTGTGTTTTCTTTTATACTCTACATATGTGATTATATTTCTCGTTCTTTTCCCGTGTTTGGGAATCACTGACGTACCACATCTTCAGTCCTCTCAGCCATTTTGTGCACTCTGCTGCCGACAACTGACATTTTGCAAGTTCCTGATAATGTCGGAAGAAAACTGCTGAATGAGAGAGGTTGTGTTTTGTGCAAGCCAACTGTGACTCTTATTGAATGTGTTCAGTGCTTTGACGTTGTACAAATGTCACAAATGGCTTGTGCGAGAATAAAATTTTGCAGTTTTCGTTTACGTCGGCACCTTATTTCAGGAATGCGTATTTTGATCTTACGAAATTTATCACACACGTGGCGTGTCTTGCTTTCTGATCATCAGTGAAGTGTTGTTCTTAACGTACTTTATAAAACTCTGAAGTTGCTGATTTTCACATATATGTACTCTGTCACACTTTCCCATGCTGCTAGTTTGTGGCAGAAAACCATGTGCTGCGACTTGTGTTCCAAATGTTTGCTGTATATCTGTAAAGTTTGATTAAGTCCTTAAGCGTAAATTATGTATTAAAGCCAGTGGTTTGTTCTCAGTGTTGAACCATCTTTCTGCTTCTCTACCATTAGCATGAAATCGAGCATTTTTTAAAATTGCATTCTTGGTCGAATTTCGGTAGGCAGCATTTGATCAGCTGTATAGAATCACATCACGAAACTATAAATAGTGAAGTTACTGTTTGCGCTTTTCACGCAAGTTTCGATTAAGCTTACCTCCGGGTATTTTCTGTTGTTTAAGACAGCTCAGCACTTTGTGGGTGAGCTTTCTTTGTACGTGTATTGATTTCCTATGTAAACGTGGCCCCAGAAAGTGCTGTGTCGTGGCAAGCTGAAGGCTGCGTCTCATTTTCCTGTTTGTACAGCAAAACCTTGTTGATTCGAAAAATGAAATAATTTGGTCTCGTCCAAGTGGTCTTGGCACGTTTGTATTAGTTAATGGCTCCAAGCGTGTTCATTTGGTCAAATTTGATCTCATGTATGATTAGGGTTATCCTTGAAGCGTGAAGCCATATACAGTTTGTGTCGCGGTATTCATTAGTAGGAACTGTAAGGTAAGAAAGGCCAGAACACTTTACACGTATTTGCATCTACCACTGTGTTGATTGTGTGTGCATTCAGGACAGGGGTATCTGTTTAGGATCATGTTCTTAGTGACCTAGGTTTTATGCAGTTGTGCCCAACAGTAGTTTCGTTTTAATGCAGTGCGATTAGGTCACACGTGTGCTCTCAAAAATGCAGGGCACCACTTATGGCCATGTTTCTTTGCAACTGGTTTTGTCTGCAGTGAATAGGGCAAATAGTATAATTTTGTTCAGTCGAGGACATTTCGATTTTTAAAATCATCTTAGGCACACTGCACGCACAGTGTCACAAATGTCAAGCTTTCGAGGTTGAAGAGGCTTCTATTGTGGTCTGCATGCTGGCATCAAATGTAGCCGCTACATGGTGATTGGCAATCTGTTGCTGACCAGTTTACTGGTGAAAAAAAAAGTTTTTGTCCTGAGTGCATGATGGTGGTGGTTGCAGTGGCAATTGAAAGAGGGTGTGCTTGCGAAAAGCACATCCATCTTTCTTGCATTTCATGAGTTTTCACAATGTGATTGCATTTTGAAATAAGTTGCGGGATAAGAATTGAAACAGCAGATTTTTTTTTTTTACCGTGGGAAATTCGGATTGATGAGCTTTTACTGCAGTGTGCCTCTGTGAGCAAATGGGGCCAAGAACCTTGAGCATCTCTCGACTCTTGCATGGGATGTGTTGTGATGTCGCTGGTAGCAATGCCTGTGATAACACTTCTGCTTCTGAATATAAGGCAGGGTCTAGTCAGCAAACTAAATGGTTGTAAGGATTTCGATGCCTTTGTGCAGTTGCGTGCATGTCCCTTCTCTTCTTTATGTCCTCTGTGAAGATTATTTATGTCTGCATAATATGTAAGTGTTGCACTGAAAAGCAATGTTACCAGCGATATTACTTTTCATTAAATGCAGAGAATGGAAGAGCAAGTGGGGTATAAAATGATATGTTCCTTTATTATGAAGATTGTTAATGAGAACTATTGATAACTGTTGGTTCTCATATTGTCTATCAAAAGAGCCCTTCAATTTATCTTTTTTTTTTCTTTATTATGAAGCTTAAGCTAACTCCCTCTTAGCTCTAAAACATATAGAATGAACTTCGTCAGAATATCACTCCAAGTCGCAATGGAAAAGAAACCTGCATGCTGTCGGCTATTATGGCAACGTGGTGATTGGTTCCCTTATTTGAATATACCCGCCATACCTGTTTCAGCCATTAGAAATTCCGATATGAAAAGCAAGTCGTGCTTTTACTACTCATTGTTGCTATGCAAGGCGTACACCCTTCAGCACAACACTGTCGTGAAGAACCCAACAGTCTCCCACCACAACAGCTTCTGCCACAATCTGTGCCACAATCTGTGCCACCTCTGAAGAAAAGCCAGTTTTGCCCTGTCAGCATGATACAACCAAGTTTCCTCTTGCGTCTGGTTTCCTGTGCGATCAGCGACAAGATCCCATGAGCAAGAACTGCACTTCCTGGATTTATTAGCCATGTGCTCGGTGTCAAAGAATTATGTGTAAAGAAGCAGGATATAGTCTCAACTCGGCTGTCTTGTATAGTGCGTTTGGTGAAATACCAGACGGTGAGATGTACCTTGGTGGTACCTTGATATCTGTCTGCATGTTTTATCCCACTTGGTTCAACTCTTCCCCAGCAGTGTCTTTCTCCATTTCCTTCCCTGTAATAAGTGTTAGCACAGCTTTCTAATTAGTGTTGGCACTGCAAGAGCATGTTTTCACGGAAACTCCGAAAATGTCGTAGCACCAGCAAATGAGGAATAGAGGATGAAAATATTGACAAAATAATGTATCCAAGTTCTTAACATGTTGTCTGATGGTGCAAGATATTCTCCTCAATGAGTGTTAGCCCTAAATGTATGCTTCATTGTGTGGTCACTTATAGAATGCATTCGCTCGAAGATTAAAAAATGCACCGAGGATTAAAAAATTGCTTTTGCATTGTGTTGGTGGTCTAGCAGTTCTGCCATCATGCAAAGTGCCACACGTTCATTACGCAGTTTCAAAGGGGTACTCAAAGGTAAAGTTCATTGCATACATACTCTAGCGAGATTTGCCGCGAACTACGCATGGAATTGACCAATGTATGTTCCTGCTTTCGCCTTCTTATTTGAGCTTGCTTTAGCTTTTACACTTGGAACCAGTTTTGTTTGACAATCCATGATGTTCACTGAAGGGCAACTAGAAAGTGCTGTGTTATGGCAAGCTGAAGGCTGCGTCTAATTGACATCTTTTCGCCAACAAAACTTCGTGGCCACTTCCAATCGAGATGTTTGTATATTTTGTCTGCCATCTTAGGGACAAGCTACTCGGCAAGCACTGCCATGTCGGGTGAAGTTCATCTCTAAATTAATTTTTAATTGTTATCTGATGAAATCACACGATGTGGCAGACGGGAAATTTGTACCTGAACCTGTAAGAAGCTCGATTGCATAACTAGCTCAGCATATGGTTATGTGGATGTTCTGGTTTTTCTTTTTTTTGTCTACAAGCCACCGAACCCTATTGCTACTTTTCTGTCAAATAAAATGCACCGCCTAAAAGATGCTCTGCACTGCAGTCTCATTGTTTGATAAAAATGTACCTTGTTTTCAACATGTGAAGCAGGCAAAATGCTATGAACTCTAGCGAGACCGCTTGCTTCTGGCCTTCACAAACAAATAAGGCATTGCACTTGAAAAAAAAAAAAAAATCGTATGTCTCATGCAATATGTAGGTGAGATTCAAGAACATGCAATGTCGCTGGAGTTGCATGATTGCATCTGGTCTAATATGTAAAACTTGCAAACACCTTCAAGATGGTGTTATAGTTTGACATCGAAAGTCATTATGACCATTCGTATCAAGTCTAGACATTGGAGCAGAGGCTACAAAGGCGGGGCTCCCGCACGTTTGTGTTGCTTTGTGAGTAGCCTGTGGCTAGTTTCGGTTTTGCTCGCTCACGTGGTTAACGAGTTCAGAAAAATAAAATATACATGAAAATATTAATGGGAGAAACGTATATTGTTCAGTGCCCTATTGCGAGTTTTTTTTTTTTTTTAACTAAAAGGTGCGTTCGCGGCCGAACGCTAACGTCACGGGCTCCACGTTTTCTTGGAAAACGAGTGGGGGTAAAAGGTGGTGCTGTCTAACAGATGGAAAGAAGTACAAAAAGTAAGCGGTCATGTAACTTGCTATGTGAACAATGCTGTATTTTATCTACAAAGTACCGCAACTGTTTCAGTCTCGTGTAATAAATAAAAGCGTGTGCCCTTGCTATATTGCTTCCACAATGCTATACTTCTCCCCATTCTAGCTTTGGTAACCCGGCTGAAACAATGTAATCGCTATTGGGGCTCGCACTTCGGCTTATTTTGACACGATGACTGGAGTCTCCGCAATGCGGATATGGCAAGTATTTGCGAACGAAGGTTGATGAAGACCCTCGTGTGCGCAGATTCTATCCGGTAACATGGTAACGCAAATCGTATACGTACAAGCTAAAACCCACTAATGGCGGTCACAATGCGACTGAAGACCGTGCGGGTAGAGAATGCGCGGTTGCCGCGCTATCATGCACGTAAAGATAACTTCGCCGCGTGAATTGAACATTTGACGTCACTTTGCACCACGTGACACCACTCGCCGAATAGCAGCGCGAGCGGCTGTAGGAAAAGGTAGGAAATTCGGGGCTCTTATCACCCCTGATAAGGCTGAAGTTTTTTCTGACGTCACAACTTGCAACAAAGGATATACTCTGCGTTGATATTGGAGCATCCCGAGCTGAAGCTTCCCCTGATGCGTTAGCTTTCCCGCAATGCATGTCGAAAAGCAGCCAAAGAAGCTGAGGCCCTTATCGCCCCTGATAAGGCGCAACTTTTTCGCTGACGTCACACCCTGCACCGGAGGATATACTGTACGTTTATACTAGAGTCTCCCGAGCTGAAGCTTCCCCCTGATATATTGGCTTTCCCCATTGTAAGTCAAAAAGCAACCGAAAAATTTGAGGCCCTTATCACGCCTGATAAGGCTCAACTTTTGTCTGACGTCACACCATGCAACGAAGGATGTAGTGTACGTTTATATTAGTCTCCCGAGCTGAAGCTTCCCCTGATGCCTTGGCTTTCCCACAATGCATGTCAGAAAACCAGCCGAAAAAGTTGAGGCCCTTATCGCACCTGATAAGGCTCAACTTTTGTCTGACGTCACACCGTGACGCATTGGCTTTTTCCCTGACGCATTGGCTTTCCCCCTTTGCATGTCAGAAAGCAGCCGAAAAAGTCGAGGTGCTTATCACCCCTGATAAGGCTCAACTTTTGTCTGACGTCACACCTTAAAGCGGTGAACCTAATATTGCATCTTCTGGTTTCGCATGTGTTGGAAACGGCTAAAAAATCTGATGACGTCAGACAAAAGTTGAGCCTTATCAGGCTGATAAGGGCTTCAACTTAATCGACTGCTTTTTTTTTTTACATGCATTGCGAGAAAGCAAACGCACCTGGAAAGCTTCATCTCTGTAGGCTCTAATATAAACGTACATTATATCCTTCGTTGCAAGTTGTGACGTCAGACAAAAGTTGAGCCTTATCAGGGGTGATAAGAGCCCCGACTATTTCGGCTGCTTTTCTACATGCACTGCAGGATAGCCAAAGTATCAGGGGAAGTTTCTGCTCGGGAGGCTCCTACGCGCACAGGAGGTCCGTCTTTGCACGGTGTGACGTCACACTGAAGTTGAGCCGCTATCCCGGAGTTCCTTACAATAAAATCACGCTTATTAATCACCTCCAGCCTTCAGTTTGTAACCTTGGGACATCTGCATATATACCTGCACTGTATTACAGTTATTCTTACCCGACTAATAAAGATTTATTGGTGGCTTGATTTATTGGTGGCTCGAAAAGGAGACTGTGAGCAGAGCTTCTATATACGTCGATGACATAGAAGCCGCCTCGATGATTGAAGGTGTCTGTTCATCCATTCATATCTGCCACGTAATACAAATCGCACTGAAGAAACATATATATAAAACAAAATAAATCTTGTAGGCTGCGTTGAGTTTCGAAACCACTGGCTCACGCTGCAAAGGCGAGTGCCTTACCCACTGGGCTAAAGGCCCAGGCGTGCACAGCATCGCTATCTCTGAACCTAGTGAATGCGCCCTGAAGTAATTCACGTATCAAATAAAGAAAAATTTGCACTGCTGCACTGAGCTTCGAACCTAGGGCCCCACGCTCCAAAGGCGAGTGTCTTACCCACTGGGCTAAAAACCCAGGTTTGCAGGACGTTTGTATCTCTCAACCTTAATAATGCTCTAAAAATAAATGGTGCGAGATGGTGGTACTCCAAGTACCACCATCTCGCATCTTTTCATGATATATTCCCCATATAGAATCACCGCCATCCAGCGGACATTCCAAGGACTGAACGAGAGGTGACACACGCACACTTTCTTACGGCTTGCGCTTCGGGTATACTTCCCACCTTTAACCACCCCGAGTTCATGGTATATACTAGTTCTCTGTATTCGTGGCTGTGCGGCCCAACGCTCGCTAAACCTTTCTAAAACCAAGGTTACGCCCAGCGAGCATAACGTAGCAACCTCTTCCTGTCAGATAGTGCTCAATGTACATGCCAATGGTTGCTAATGAAAAATGAGAAACGGGAGAATTCGGCTTTTGCTTTCTTACGGCTTGCGCTTCGTATCTACATCCCACCTTTAACCACCTCGAGTTCATTCATGGTATATACTAGTTTATTGTATTCATGGCACTGCGGCTCAACGCTCGCTAAACCTTTCTAAAACTAAGGAGGTTACACCCAACGAGTTTAACGTAGCAACCCTTTCTTGTCAGGTAGTGCTCAATGTACATGCCAATGGCTGCTGGATCGCAGCGTGCGCGTTAACTAAAATCCGAATGCTCCTGTCTCTCATTCCCCATTAGCAGCCATTGGCATGTACATTGAGCCCTATTTTTTATTGTTCAACAACGCACAGAGGAGATCTCCCACCAGCATCACCTTGGAGGTCAAAATGTAACAATTGTTACACACCACAACTACGAGGGACGAACGGGTGCCGCTATAAGAAGCTTCACTCCTAAAAAGCTCGCCCAGTCGCTTATTCCATTACGTGCGTACAAACAAATAAAATGCCACTTTATTGCACGCAACAAGGAGTCGCACACAACCAAGCGCCCACTATCATATGTTATGACGCTCTCAATCGTCACATCCAACGCGTTCCTAATCAGGAGCGCACAGCCGCCGGCTCTTCTGCGTGCATGGGATACGCACACAAGATAGCGCGACGTGAAAACATTCGCCTTTCGTTCCGTCCCCTTCCTCACTTTCTATATTTGTCTCCTGCACTGCAATAATATCAATATCTCTGTCGCCAAGAAGGCGTTGTAGCTGATACTGCTTCCTTCGTCCCTATAGTCCCCTAACATTGATAGTTAATAGCTAAACGCAATGGCTTGTCCATGTGAATCATTTTGGTGCCACGGAGCGGCGGACCAAGCAACACACAAGCGCTCCACTCTGCACATGACACGAATTCACTTTTTCGGTCAAAAGTGTAAAAAAAAAATACACCGACAAACCAAGAAGAAAAAAAAAGAACGCAAAAATAAGGCAAGAAAAGAAGAAAAAGAAAGACGCGGAAAAACCCATAGAAGAAGACTTTCTATGCCGGAGCTTTGTCGCTCTGTTTCCAGCTCGGTGGTAAGCTAGGCGCCGGCGTTAATGCCATCCGACGATACGGAATCTTTGATATCGGTTCCTTCGTGCTGCTATCTCCTGCATTTTCTTGATAATCCGCTTCAAGGGCTCGCTTTAACGGCGCCCCGCTTGTGCCCACCACCGTCTCGTCAGTATTTACCTTCAAATTCTTCTTCGAGTTCTTATCTGTCTTCTCACAAGAGTCGGTGTCATATACATCGTGGTTATAAGAGGGAAAAGAAGAGAAAAGTGAGCCCCGTAACTGTCTGCATCAGCGTGCGACACCTCAACAGTAGCTCACAAGGGATGGGGGTGAGGAGGGATTAAAAGGATGGGATTAAAGGTATAGAGAGAGAGATATTGGGCTAGGACAGCGAGCGATGGCATAAGAGAGATAGGAGAGATATGAAAGATGGAAACACGGTCACAGGAGTCCGAAGACGGGGCACCACTTGCGAGAGCTCTTGTCGGCGACAGGAGATGGCGTAGGGCTAATCCAGTCGGCCAGAGCTGCGCTGACGTCGTCGTAGGGGACCTGCGGCAGGAGGTGGCGTAGGACCAACCCAGTCGGCCAGAGCTGCGCTGTCGTCGGAGATCGCTGAGGGCACAACCGGTCGGCACGGAATCCAGCGAGCGAGTCCAGTCGGCGTCTTCGGTCTTCGAAGGCTGCTTCGGGGTCTCTGTCTTCCGCATGCGCCACCGTTTACGGAGTTGTAGCTTGCGGCCTCATCATTGGTCCTCTGGCGGCGTTTTCGGCGTTCTGCTTCATCCATTAAGCGTTCACGGATTAGTTCCGTCACCTTTGAGAGGCTCAGCTACATTGGCGTAGGTTCGCACGTGTTTGCTTTCTTCACGACCGAATCGCATACACACCGCACAGCGAGGCACACTGACAGCCTCTTCTGATATGCCCCGTTCTGTTGCAACGCATGCCGGGGCAATCCCTTAGGGCAACCAGAAGCGACATAATACCACCGATGCGCAGCTGGTGCGGTAAATCATCCACGGTTACGCCCGGCTTTAACTTGAGGCAAAGAGTGCGCGTTGAAGAACCTTGCCTTGAATCCGTCAGGGCTCACGGGTAACTTGCTTCACTTTCCCGTACGTGTTTAGTGCCGAGCAAACTTCCTCGTCGAGAATGCAGTGCAGCAGCCAGTAGAACTTCACACGAACGTCCTGGCTCCCCGGATCCACAACAAGGCATCTTCGGTCCTTTCACCTTCAAGTAACCTTGGCACAGCGCCTTTTTCACTGTTTCAGAACTCGAAAAAGTCACCGCCCACACGTGGTTCATCTGGAGTGCTCCGAGAGCCTAAGACCTCGGTCAGCAAACCCAAACAAGCCGAAGTGTCACGAAAATCCTCAGCCCGGTATGGCCTGGCTTTTATGTCCCCGTCCAAGAAAATAGTATCCAAAAGACGCGGACCTGTAGGCAACTGCGGTAGAACCGCTTGGTAATCCTCAAAACTGCTTCTTTCCATCCGTTTCCACGGCTAAAAGCCATTGTCATCGTCCCTACGGAGCACATGAAAAACACGTTCTTTCGCTAGCGAGACTATAGAAGTGAAATGAGACACAGCAACGCGTCTGATTCGAAATGCACTGTAAGTAACTTCATCTGCTAGGAAATGCAGTGAAAATAACGCAATCGCTTTACCAAATATACGCGTTCGGTATACAGGCTTATTACACGCAATATCGTATCACGATTGCGTGGTACAAGCGTACAGCCACGGCCGCGTCTGTGTAGAGCACGCGAGGAGCCGGTTTTCACACAGCGGGGCGAAACCTCGAGGCAGTTTCGGGCTCTGAAGAGCTGTATCAGAAGCATGTGTGGCTTAGCTGCCAGGCCGATCACATCAGAGCACGGAACAGCCTCGGGGTTTCACCCCGCGGAGCGAAAACCAGCTCCTCGAGCGCTCTACACAGACATGGCCGCGGCTGTACAATGCCTTAGAAGTGTGGCAGCTTGGGCTAGTCGGTATGGCATGACGATAGTTATAGCGCGAATCAAAACGACGACACAGAGAAAAGTGCCCCGCCGCGGTGGTCTAGTGGCTAAGGTACTCGGCTGCTGACCCGCAGGGCGCGGGTTCGAATCCCGGCTGCGGCGGCTGCATTTCCGATGGAGGCGGAAATGTTGTAGGCCCGTGTGCTCAGATTTGGGTGCACGTTAAAGAACCCCAGGTGGTCTAAATTTCCGGAGTCCTCCACTACGGCGTCTCTCATAATCATATAGTGGTTTTGGGACGTTAAACCCCACATATCAATCAATCAATCAACACAGAGACAAGTGTCTTTCGTGTCCTTCTTGTCTCTGTGTCGTCGTTTTGATTCGCGCTATAACTATCGTCATGTACAATGCCATCTGGCGTCAAAACGTGCTATCTTAACGAGTTTTAAAGGCAGAGCTTAAGGGTCCCCCAATTGCTTTCTCTCCTGTGAAGAGGTGAATGTGCAGTATCAGCTCACCTTTAAGCATAGAAGCCACGCTATCAAGCTGACGTGCGAAGTCCTCCAGGACGCTAGAATAATGACACCTCTACGCAAGTGCTCCAGACGACACATTTATTGATGCAAATGCGCAAGGGTTATGTTGCAGGATACAGCGATTCACTGTATGCCAACATAACCTATTTTGGGATGAAAAAAAAAAAACGTAGAAGAGAACTCTCAGCTTTTCTTTATTTACATACTCTTGAGACAACACTGGGTCTGAATATGGTACAACAACAAACGAAACTTCTTCAGCAAGCTTGGTTTATCTGGTATGTACAAGAATTTTCACGTTTCACTTAGGAGTATTTTTGGACAAGCGCTGCATATCCGTCTTGTTCTCCGAGTCTGCCATCGTTTCAAATGGCCAGGTCTGCGTATGGTCGTCAGAACAGTGCACAGAACTAAAGCTGCAGCAGTTCGTGTACTGATTGGGTTACATACAAAACAACAAAAAACAACCGGGCATTGTTTTATGGCTTTCCGAGGCAGGACGCTGGGTAGAGCAATGTGGTCGCGGCATGTTACGGCATCTTGGCAATGGTCAGCCGTAGGTCATTCTGAAATGAGAACAAGTCCCAGGAGACTCATCTTGGGCTCCCATTTCGAACTTGTAACACACAACACAAAAGCGCAGGTAAATGACTAATTAGAAAGGTACTGTAAAACACGTTATTCTTTTATGGCTTAATGGTATCGCTATCGCCATCACTTCTCCAACAAGACAAATTTTCCGGAGGAAAAGTACTCTATTTTAAGTCTTGCTTTATTTGCATTATCATAAACGTACAGAATAACAAGTGCGTATGAAAATTCTTCCGGCTGCTGCCATGATGTGTCGCAGTTTTGCCTAGTCAATTCATTGAGCTACCAGTATTTCAGAATTACTGCTTGAGCCAACCAACACGACTTCGTCAAGTATCCAATGTTACTGAATGCCACTCAACATCAAACCCGTGATGTTCATAATAATTGAAATGCGAACCAGTGAACATACTTAAA
The DNA here is from genome assembly GCF_013339725.1 of Rhipicephalus microplus. Taxonomy (NCBI): domain Eukaryota; kingdom Metazoa; phylum Arthropoda; class Arachnida; order Ixodida; family Ixodidae; genus Rhipicephalus; species Rhipicephalus microplus. The sequence continues at coordinate 76,769,697 of NC_051169.1, forward strand.
ACAGAATGAGCGGGGCTACTGAAAGATGTAGTAAGGACGCCGTAATGACATTGTTCTGCGTCTGTAGTTTTTATAAAAAGACTCATTACACTATTTGTTCCGCTTCATTAGGCTCCAACCAGCCCATGGTTCAGACCTTCCTGCAGAAGGCTTGAGTGTCTGGAAAATATTTTCGGACCTGCCTTCATTGGTCAAATCGCATCTATTCCATATACTACATTTACAATACCTGCTATAATCTTTCGTATAACAACACATCTTAGTTGCATCAGAATTTTACTACGATCTGTTTTGCGTCTGTTACCGGTCAGTTAATGTGGCAAGAGATGTGTTTCCCTCTTTACTGAATGCTGCTCTAAAAGCCTTTTGCGTAGTTACACACATAACCATTGTTTCATGTCAAATATTTACGTGAGCTTGATCCCTGAATACTAGCATCATGTTAGCTGGCGCTCAAGAGTTATGCTCCAGCTGGCTTGTCAAGGTGTTCACAGCAGTTTCTCACCCCTTGATGTATTAGCACGTGCAGGTTTTTTTACGGTGGGGGGGGGGGGGGAGGGGGGAGGGGGGTGTACCATCACAGCGTCCACCCCTCAGGGCCGTAACGGGGCAGTTGAGGGAGTTCTGATCGCCCCCACCCTGATATTTTTCACGCTTTAATTTTATGGGTGATGCTAAAGTGTTTACCCTTACTCAAATCGACCTTCCACCCCACCCCCCGAATTTTTACTCATAGTCCCTTCCACCCCACCCCCAGAATTTTTTTCGCCATGCATAAAAAGCGTAAAATGACCATTTGCCTGCCAGGCCCCCACTTTAGGTCGAGGCGTCCTCTCCTTCCCTCGAAAAATAATTTCTACATACAACCCTGCGCTCTACACATAAACACAACCCTAAAAAAATTTCCGGGCACGGCCCTGCTAACAGGTCAATACACGAGACAGACTTCTCCCCGAGCCCGCCTTTTAGGTGATTTTGGGGGGGCCTCCTGTCCCCACGCACCCTTCTACCCTCTTGAACAAGGCAAAAGGGTGGGGGGGGGGGGGGGGCTCGATTCTCAAGCGAGAATGACAAATGAAGTGATGATAGTTATAGCGCGAGAACAGAACGACGACCAAGGGACAAGAATGTCGTCGTTCCGTTCTCGCGCTATAACTATCATCGTGTCATACCAACTGGCCCGAACCGCCACACTTCCGAGTTACAAATGAAGTCGCAGTGGCATAGCAGAGACATACGTGGGCGCTGGCCATGGCGTTCTGGATGGCCACCCTGGCAGCGGTGAGCGTGCTGTTCACCAGGCGGGTGTTGTCCACCATGAGGATCTGGTCGCCGGCGCTGATTTCTCCGTCCACGGGGACCATGCCGCCCTCGCGCACTTCGGCCACCACGATGCGCCCGTCGTGCGCGGAGTTCAGGCCCCCGTCGAGAATCAGGTTCAAGGGACCATCCTGCGCGCGGGACCGCACCTCAGGCTAAGACGGTGCAACTGCGTCTCGTAAGAACTCACGTGGTTCGTTAGTTATCTGCCTTGTCTGTATCGTGGAGACTGAACGAAGTACTGAGGCTGTACACGCTGACTCAGATATTTAAAAGGATCACCATACGTGAATTGTAAATTAGGTAATCTTTCTTTCTTTCGTGTCGTTTAATTCTCAGAGAAGCGGTATGAGTTTATCGTTTGTTAAAAAAAACACAGACAAGTTTAACACCAATATTACACATATTTTATATCTATATTTTGTTTCATACATCATTCAAGCATAAAAAATGGACCTGAGGGGTGATTTGTCCTAAAGCAGAAGGGTGAAAAGTGTGGCGGCATAGACATCTTAAGCATCACGGAAGATGCACCACTGATGATGAAAAGTGATCAGAAGGTTTTTATACTTTAAAAACAACTATATGCTGCCTTCCGTCCTGCATGCATAGTGCAAGTGTTAATTTGTTAATAAAGCTGAACTTAACAAACAAAAAATTGTGTACGCTACCTTTTTAAATGTTAGAGTCTTCACAACAGCACCTTCTGTCACATCATTCTGGAAGGGAAAAGAAATGACAATAGATAAGACATATAGGAAAAAAAAAGATTTTTCTCCGACTAGTCGACGTTCGTATAGACATCGGCTTTTCCTTTCAATACAGGATCGAATTCCGACAGTAGCGGCCGCATTTCGAATGATAGAGGCCACTGAACTTGAACATTTAGGTGCACATTAAAGAACACCAGGTAGTCGAAATCCTCAGAGCCCTCCACTACGGCGTCTCTCGTGATCATACCGTGATTTTGGGACACAAAACCCCAACAATTTCTATTCCTTTAAATCACTCAGACTGCATTTTAAATTTAAGCTATACAGCTGCGCGAGAGGCAGTCGAAGAGTAACTCGGTTGGGAGGGAGTGAAATAAAATGAATCGCCCCTTTCGTTTGGTGAGCACTAAGACGCTCGATTATAAAGCACTGAAAACTGAAAGGTCGGATAGGAGGATTTATTGAAGGCTCAGCCGTCTCATCTCCTTTTAGAGTCTCCCTTGCACGGTACTCTGTGCGCTCAAGCATTTTGCAATGGAAGGTCGTGATTTGTAATTGCAAAGCCTATAGCACCAGCCGGTCGTATCATTCGGTGTCGCGAAACGGGGCTGCCCCTTTATTAAATGTAATACTTCAGCGGGTGTAGCTTCGCGGGTTTTGTGCGGTAGGAAATCGGCACAGTTTTGAGAAAAGTCGACCGACGTCCAGCGCAGCTCCGCGAAGCGGTGGACGTACAGACCCCACACGCTCGCGATCTTCCGCAAATAAAGCCGAATGTTCGAGAATATGCCGAGCAATATCCGTTTATCGGTAGAGTCCCTTCTTTCGAGTGAAATTTCGAAGTGTTTGTGTGTTTTTCGTATTTTTGTTTGGTATCCCTCATAAATATAGCGGATTTGTCCAGATAATTCTTACAACAGTCAAAATGCAGGTTAGCCACATCAACTCTCGAATATACATTAAAATGTTAAAGATACATTGAAATGTTAAACGAAATAGTTCAGTCAGAACTCATGCAGCGTGTGCATGACAAGCTGTTTACAGCAGGCTTTACGGCCATCATAATAATAAGTCATTTCCTTTTGTACTGAGAAAAATCGTACTTACTGCAAGATTTGTCAGTGCAGGCTGCGCTGGACTGCTGAAATGATAAAAAAAAAGATGCTGCACATTTTCTTCCCCATTATTATTTAAAGGGCCTTTTTCTATCAAGTTCGAGAGTTGGACCTGTTTTCTATGCATGTACATTGTAAGCACATCCCTTACATTTAGAATTGTAGTTCAAAACTAACCTACATAGTGCCTCCCATCAAATCACACGCAAACACATCAGTGACAACACAACGTAGGTATACTTAGATTTTTTGTAGCTTTTTATAGAAAATAGATGTAGAACGTGGAATATTTGTGCTGAACGAAACAATCAATCAATCAGGGCTTACTCAAAAGTGTAACCACAAACGTGGTTACAAAGTATTTGGACCATTAGCCTGTGTGGCTTTACTGGTCCAGTTTAATACATGAATATTTTTTACATGTCAGGAGCAGAGGAGCACACGATACGATTATGAATCTTTATGCAAGCTTAATGGTTGAGTAGCTTCAAAGGTCTAGTATTATACATACTGAAATGCACATGACAATGAATACCAAATTGCTGCTAATTCCCAAGTGCACAAGTAATAAAGCTGAAATAATGGCATACATTGTATAAAATGTTCTAAAGACGAGGCACCCGAAAAGAGTGGGCAGAATTTTTGTATAAGGCTGCATTGAAAGATAAATAATATTCGAACTTGCATCAGAACAAAGAAGAAAAAACAAGAGAGAGAGAAATATGTACCAGATGAGACACAAAAAAAATTATGTACGTGATCTGACAATATTCGCGCTATAGTCTAGTGCCTTTGCACTGATAAAGCTTTAACTGTGAAATGTCTGTCGTTGAAAGCCTGGCATCAGATGTGCCCGTGATCACAGCATTAAGAAGACAGCAGTGAACACAACACAAAAATGTGTCTTCACTCACGCATTGGTGGTGAATCTCGTGCTGAGGCTCGGTCTGTTGGGCGCCTTGCAGTTGATGCTGACGGTCATCTTAGGGCCATCTGGTGACTGTGTCCGTGCAGGGGATGGCGTCCGTACACTACCAGACTTTCCCGACGAGTCAACTGTTGTCGTCCTAAAAAAAAAAGAGGGCATATTGCGACCATTCAGTTACCTTGGTCGAATTAGATTAACATTTAACGGACTTTCAATGTGTGCAGGAATAAGAGCTCATGCATACAAAAATTCACAGCAACTTATTACGCAATGTAGAGCGGCGCTACTGTTGTGGTTTAATTCACACACAAGACCAATTAAAAGGATGCGGCGTCAAGCAACAATTTTTTTTTCAACAGCTACCAAAAAACGTTTTTCTACCATAGAAATAAATGTACAGATGTATTTAGCTTGTAACCTTTTCTTCTGGTTTTCTATGGCTTATGTAGTGAATGCAGACACTTGCCCCTTGTCAGCATCGATGATCTCGACATTAGCAGGTCGGGCAAATCGGTTGGGCCTGGGGTTACTGCCATCCGGGTAACTGCCAATGGTTACCAGTGGTTTCCCATTAAAGAAGCTTTTGGGAGGCTTGGCCTCGGGTCCCCGGCTGTCCGTGATGGGCACGTCCTTGGCCGCTCCCGGCACAGGCGGTTTCGGCGCAGGTCCTTTGACCACGTGCGCCGCTCGCGCAATCGGACGATCCTTCTTTAAAGCCTGCGTGAAAATGCGACAAAGGCTGTTCTGTGGGTTGGGAGGAACGCCACCAGGGAGAGAATGGGCGAGAGAGGTGCAATTCTTCTATTTCTGAAAAAAAGGGTGCAGGAACGCCGACACTGGTAACTCCGAAGAGATAGAAAAGAGATGAAGGTGAAATAAGTTGCGAGGATTGGCCACCGGTAACGTCGCTAAGCTAACGCCCCCGGACGCGTGCCACCATCGCGGCTGGCAGCCACGTCCTGTGGCTCTCATTTGAGTTGCGATGGTACCCGTCAGTCCTCTGGTTCAAAGGAAGCCCTTATTTTGACACGCTAGCCATAGTTTTCCCGGCAAGCTAACATGGCTTCATTTGCCTGCACCGAGCTCTCTGCAATCGGCAGACAACTCCGCAGCCGTCCTCCTCACCCCACTCGTTCCCTTTTCTTCGCGAGGCCCCTCCGGAGAAAACTTGCCGGCGGCGTAGTCGTAGAAGTCCGTACAAGTAGCGCGGGCTCCACGTGCGGTACTTGTAGGCCGCTAAATCGAGCGAAAGCACGCGAGAATGCACGCAGTTTTCGCGCAAGTGAGGTAGAGTAGAAACGCTAAGAACGCCCAGGCATGTGAAGGTGAAGCAGGCAAGCGAATAGATCGCGCGTTTCCCCGTCAACCGGCATGGGCAAGTCAACGTCGTCAAGTGCATTGATTGATTTGTGGGGTTTAACGTCCCAAAAGCACCATATGATTATGAGAGACGCCGTAGTGGAGGGCTCCGGAAATTTCGACCACCTGGGGTTCGTTAACGTGCGCACAAATCTGAGCACACGGGCCTACAACATTTCCGCCTCCGTCGTCAAGTGCACTAGTAAAAAAAAAAAAATGTCAGTTTGGTCTCAAGGAGCGAAGCAAAATGAAGAAGCGAAGCAACTAAATTGGAACGTTATGCGAAGTAAGACTAGAAGCTAACCTTACCATCCGATCTGGCATCGCTCGAAACACTGGTGTTAGGAAACGCGACCGATGAAGCGAGCGAAACGACCTTCGCGCCGTCTATCGCTTCAACGCGAACTGAGCGGCGAGAACGCTGCACGTACAAAGGTATGAGAAGTTTGCAAATCGCTGTTTAAATAGAACGCGCACAACCACGTTCGGCCCGACCGAAGTGCGCAGTTTCTTACAGTAATAAGACATGTACACTATCAGAGCACAAGTTTTTTCGAGCGCACTTTCAGCAAACGCAACGCAGACTTCCTGCCCCCACCGCCCTCACCCTCTGGAACCATGCACCGTCCCCTTCGACACGGGTGTTTTGCGCAACAAAGGACGGCCGGCGCGCTTCCTGTCCGCTTGAGCCTCGAACGGTGGCTGCCTGCGAGTGCTTTCTTTCTCACACAGAACGTATACGACACGTGGGGCAATGCTATGGATTCGTATTTTATACGGAGCCTAATGGTGACACCAACGCACAATTAATAGAAAACAGACATCTAGCTGCTGAGATTTGATGACGACTCGGCATAGTTTGGCGTGAGCCCCGAGTAAGAAAGCTCGGCATGCGTTAACTGGTAACGCAACTACCGAACAAGGATCCATTGCTCGGCATGTCAAGACTCACGAAATAAGAAATCGGTGAAGCGAGTGATTTTATTGCATGCAAGAAGCAGGTTGTGATGTCAGTGAAGTCTCAGGGAGTCGGTTAAAATCAAAGTGGGGGATAAAGGTCAACCAATTACACCAAACTGGCCGTACGTATTTGGGGTCCTCACCGCATCAAAGACTTTATCGACTACTGTCGCGGCTACGTATACGAATATATGGTGCGTATTTCGTACCCATTTTAGACTATAACGGCATACTAGGCGACGCGCTTCACCAAAACAGTTTAAGAGCGTTCATACAGCTGGAACTGTGCAAATGAGGAAGCATGTTCGATAGTCAGATACAACCTAAATCTTTCCGAGAGGCTGCACGCAGACTACCAAAGCGTGGCAGCCGGTCACCTCCTCGACTCAAGAAAGAGTCCCGCTCGTAAACTCGACAATGCATGTTTGCGAAGGAGGGCTCAGCACGGCCGCCTGCACACATGACGTCAGTCTGCAGAGAGCCCATTGGTGCAGGTCTGCGTGCACCAAATGGGCTTTGAGGAAGAAATGCTGCGGACTTCGAAAGTTCTATCTGACTGTAGCATTGCGTATCACTTTATGCGGGGACCGTATTGTGAGACGGTCACTTTAGGCGACAGTGTGTTTAGAAAATGAAAGTCACACTTTCGCCAAAAGGGCGAACGAAGCAATGAATGCGATAGCAACATATTCGAATGTTTTACGAAGCGAGGCTAGCATTTTTAGAAGCAATATTAATTGTCGTAAACATGCGCTTGCTAAGTAACTAAGTTTCCTGCGGTGCGGCCAGATGACCACAGCGAAGCTCGTGAGTGGTGACCACGTTGATATGCGAAGTGAGTCTGTCCGTCAACTAATTTATATCCAATCTCACGTAGCTCTACAAAACGCTGGTGTAAGAGAACACGGCCGCTCCAGGTACACTCTTGGCGCCGTTTTTGCGTGTTGCAACCATGAGCGCTCCCCCTTCCCCTTGTTCGCTCAAGAGATAACCGCGCGCGCAGACGACCGCGGCCGGACAGGCGATGGTCGCTACACAGAAAAAGAAGCTAGTGCATTCTTTCAATGAATGGCGGCAGCGACAGCAAAAAAACCCAGCCGAGACTGTCTATGATTGCTATCGCAATAAAAATTTCAACAATTTAGAGTACGGTGTAGTCTACTATGGGATAACATTAAGCTGCCCCGGTAAACCCTATTCGCGTGACGCGGAATCTCATGTGTCCAATGATTGGAGGGACTATACAACTACGCTTTTCACCACACAGCCAGTCGGCGCGCATTGAAAGCGATAGTGTTACCTCCAAAAGTCATACTCTCAGAAAACGATACGGCTTTTGATCTTAACGCTGTTAGGTGCCGTCACGACGTTAAAGTTCTTCTGCCACCCGCAGTACCTAAGCAAGCAGTTATACCTTTGATATGACTGAAAACGAGTCCAATAAACTCGGGAACTGTGTGAAACATGTGCATCTTCAGTCATATAGTATTATTACTGCATGGTTGCAATGGTGTCACAGCGCGTGCGAGGCGGTATATATATGACGCTCTAATTATTGCGCACTCTCGGCACTTTCCTCGCGAGGGCCACCTCTGGAAGGCGGCGGGACGCCGTCTCACGCAACACAGCAGTGGAATTACGGTACGGAACGTTTTTACCGTTCCACACTCCCTCCCGCCTTGAGAACGAGTCACGGCCGCGTTGAAAGCAACAAAGCAAACAGATGCAGAGCAGGCTGTTAATGAGGAGGGACAGGAGGAAGATGCAAGCGTCCATTTACCAAGCCGTTAAGGCCCTTGTCCGCGTTGGCCGGCTGAATAAACATGTGCGGGTTAGGATGCGTGGGCGGCACGTAGGTCGGCCAGTGGCGCTTGCGATTGCCGCCGCCGCCGCCGAGCTCGCTGGACTGTTCGACCGACGAGGAGACCTCCTGTAGCAAGCAAGACAAGCACCCCGGCGCACAGGACACCGGCCGTTAGCGACCGCCACTGGACACACGTACTCGTTGGTCATCAACAGCAAGCATCCCTTCCAGCCCCTTCCCCCTTCCTTAAAAAAAAAGGAGCATGCATCCAAGCATTTTTCTGTTGCCGTACAAAAAAAAAACAACAAAAAACATGCGATATCTCCAAGCGTTGCACTCTTCGTTGAAAAGTGTACTCTGGGAGCACCTCAAAGCACATGTCGGTACGTTACATGGCATGGGAAGTTCTAACGGTTTCAAGCATGAACGGCCGCCTACATGTATCACGCCAATAGCTTGTTCTCTTCATCGAGAAAATCACGTGCTCGTATTCCTGCCTTCCGCGGCCACAGGGTCCTTCTAAAATTAGCTGTATAGACTACTTGTATGTACCCAGTGGCAGCAGCTCGGGACCTCACTTACGGAACCGCTTGCATCAGCGGCATGGTTTCTCTGCAGTCAGGTCATTACAATCAGGGCACTACACTGGGCATTTGCTGACATTACGGACTTTGACTGCTCTGAACAGCGACACTGTACTGCTTGCGGATTCCTGAGATTCCCTGGTGATCTTCATGTTCAAGCCATTCTGCAATCTAAAAAAATAAAGCAAAACTATATAAACGCGTCTTCGTCTATTGCTTTGCCATTTTTCGCCTTAGTCATACCTATTGCGTGATTATGGGCAATCGGCCTTCTGGCAGACGTTGTTACGTGAGCGCTACTTGAAAGAGACGACTGAACAGCCCACTAATACTCAAGGCATACTAACTAGCGTGGCAGCGAATTGGCTCGCGAGTCAAAATGACATCGTTACTCCATTTATCTCGCTCTCTCCAGAATTCATGCATACTTCCGAGTTGACATCCAATCGCATACTGTTGGCCGTCCAGACACAACACAGCATGCCGACGCAACAAAACCGCGGCTTCCACAACCTACAATACAAGTGCATGCAGACATGCAACACGCCTGTCGACCAGCATTCCATCCAGTGGTGCAGTGCTTACGCTGGGTAGACTGAGCGTGGCGTAGTCAGTGACGTATCCCGGTCCCGTGGGGCCTGCCGACACGGTCGAGTGGTATTCGGCCGGTATCCCTTCCACGCTGGACAGCTCGGTGGAGGGAACCGCGGTGGCCTTAGACTTGTCCTGGCCCTGAGCCTCGTCCTTAGCCTCAACGCCATTCGCTACCGCTGCGGCCGGCGCAGCCTTATCGTCCTTGACCGTGCTAGCGTGCTCTCCAAGAGCCTGCTCCATTGTCTCCTTCGCCCGTTGCGCCTGCGCGGGTTTCGGGGGAGCAGCAGCCAGCCGTTGTCCATCGGTTAGTGCGGTATTAGTGTGCAGAGGCAACGCGAGCTTCGCTTTCACGCTTCTAGGGAACACTATAGTGTGAGTGTGCCGAGCCGCTGGATATTGCCTTCACGATTGGATGTAGCCACGATTACCGTTGGCGGCACGGCGAAGTCAGGAAAGATAGATAGACAGAAGAAGACCTTCAGTACATGCTTCGCCGTAATTCAAGACCCTACTTGTCCACAGAAGCTGCTGGACAGGAACCTATAATCAGAAGAAGCACCGCCTACAACAACGTATTACTGGTGACGACGTCTGGCGGAATTGTTATAGCCACTCCTACGAGTGACTCCGTATTACCTGCATGCTCCAGAAGCAATGCTGTTATCTCACAGTCCTTACGTTTTTTTTCTTTTTTTTACCGAAAGAATAGCGGTTAGTTAAAGTTGAGGGAAGTATCACGATATTATTCTTTCATGTCAACCACCACTGCTACTATCATGCACTTTCGGTTTCCCCGTGTGAGCTATACCAGGAGTCTCAAATACGCCTCCCGCAAATTACTGTATTCGTGCCACATTTATTTATTGTTAATAGGCGTGTTCAAGAGCAACACAGACGCGACTGGCTGCGAGCATTTTTTTTCCTCTGATGCACGCTGTGTCAAAACATAACCGCGGAACAGAAACGACGTCCATATGTCGCTCATTCTAGTGCTTAGTATCGATATGTTTTCTCTACATCTGACGTCAAAAACTTTAAAGAAATGACCCATATGTCAGATATGTGAAGGCCTTCTTTCAAATGATAACGCAGTACGAAATACCCTCCTCCCCTCTCAGCATATATACGTTCACACTCTCTAACATTGAGAATGACTCGGTTCCCGACTCTGGACGGCTAGCTGAGGGCGAGTGAGACCCCTGGGCTATTCGATATGCCTCTTCTATGACGAAAAAGTCTACCACAGGAATAGGAAGCTTAACAGAATAGGAAGGGAATACTTTATACAGAACTGTTAATTCAGACGCCGAAGTTAAAATGCTACTCAGCTCGCTACACGCGTCATGCAAGCTGCGTGGTTAGTGAAGATTAGTGGTGATTAGTGCGGCCGTGCCAGTTGGTGCGACACCTTCAGTAGGCGAAACTGGATGAAAAAATTTAGCACATCGTCACGACTGCACATGGGAACCCTTGTGTAAATGATCAAAACTCAGGATACAGCATGAACATAAGTATATCACACATTCATAGGCCTTTGTCAATATACGTATAAAAAATTTGGATTTTTGGCGTGTATAAACCTCAGGTGAGAGTCACACTGTCCACTTAAAGGATTCATTGTTGGCACTGAGCGTACAAACTTTCTATCCAAGGTCATAACAGAACAGCTGGTCACAATGACTTGAAAGGGAATCGCATCAACGCGTTTTCCCAGTGATTCACGAAACTGTCTACAGTCGAAGCAAGATATGATAAAAAAAAGAAGCAAATAGGCTCATATAGCGAGTTTGATTAGCAGTCTAGCATTAGCTGCCGGTGCAAGTAAATACATTAAATCACGAGCGTCATGCCTTGAGAGAGTATAGGGTAACGTTTGTCGTTGAAAAAAAGATGGTTGCATTCATCTTATCAGAAGATTGAACATATTTTACTCGACGCACGACTACACGGACACAGGATAAGAAGGTACAACCACAGAGCTGACTCGCAACTGAATTTTTATTGGAAAACAGCAAGAAAAAGGAACACTTCGACCTTCGTACTCTTGTGACCACACAAGAGCAAGAAAACGGCAGGTAGCCTGATATTTTTAACAATGAAAAAAAAAAAAACGTTCAAGTTTCGTTCATGTTTTCCGATAAATATTCAGTTACGAGTGAGCACTGAAGTTTGCCCCTTTTTCTCTCGTGTCCACGTAGTCGTGCGCCGAGTTAAAATATGTTCAAGTACCTTTAACTAAATGGCCCATCTTTGAGTCTGTCAGAAGCTACACATTACTTAAAACGCCTTTCGTGTATATAACAGCATACATAACGCGCGAAACGTCAAATCCGAACACGCACTATGAACACGTACCTCTTGAGCGTTGATCAATGCCGCCGATTTGCGAAGATCACCGTCGACGTGCGACTGCTGGGACCCGGAGCGCTCCGAAGGGGCCACGACGGCGTTCGTCGCACCGAACATCTTCTTGTGAACCTCCCGGAATTCTACCATCAGTTGCTCTGCGAAAGCGCGGCAGAGACACGTCAATTGCATCGCACACATCGTGTTAAATGGTCACCACACGTGTAGAACAACGATTTTTTTTTGCGTATTTTAGTAAATGGCGATTTCACAATGCTGGTATTACCACTTTTAGCGCGAGAAGGTGCTCGGGAAGTGAGAAAGCGCGCGAAAAGAAAATGCGAGTGGCGACGCCACCTAGAAGTTCCCGCACCAAACGGCATGACGTCGCAGATTTCGACGGTGTCTCCCGAGTCACACCAGAGTCAGTGAGTACTGAAGTTGGGCGTGTTGGTAATAGGCTGCGCGTGATCAGTTACGCATACCAGAGTCCTTCCACACTTTGGTCATACGTAGCTCCTAACTGGTAAAAATGAAGTAATTTCCTCCAATAAGGCCATAGACTTGATATACCACGTTTCACGAAATTAGGTTAAAATATTTGTCATATAAAAAAAAAGAAATCCACTGACGTTACGCGCGGAGAATTGGGCGCGAAGTTTAAAAATGAAACTTTGTTTATGATTTTCTTCTCTATTTGTAAACATGTGATGATGAAGTAAACGGCATTGGAATAAAATTTATCACTCTAAACCGATTCGTTGTAGTATTCCTTTAACCCTTTAGTATCCCTTTAGCCCACGCCCGCCCACATGACAACTTCACGGACTGAGAACCACAACTGCTCAGAAACATCGACTATAGTCTGTACTCAAAGAGAGCCGGAAATGACGAATGGATCATCGTACTTGTACCACATACTTCTTCCCAACATATCGGACAACGGGTATCAACGAGTATCATGTCACAGGCACAGCACAAGCGCCAATGACATGCGCGGCGACTGGCAACAGTCCCCACGAAGTCGGAAAAGAGCGAGAAATAACAGCGGGAAGCCCTTTCCTCCTACGTATACCGGCATATAGGCCCAAGAAGAATATCCCAACTAGAAATTACAAGAATACAAACCAAGTGGAAACAACAACACATTTGGAGAGCAAGCAAGGAGCGCCAGTCCTAGGTAGTATTTGCCCGTATTGACTTGATTGTAAACATTCGACTGATGTCCGTCTGGTTGGGTCCCCCAGTGTATGCACAAGGTCTGCACGCCTACGGCGAAACGAGAGAGAGAGAGAGAGAGGTCATTAACCACCCCGCGAGTGCTTTGAAGACGCCGCTGTTACGTAGTCCCAGTTACCCCTGAGGAAGGAACCAAGTCGGTTTCGAAACGTCGGGTTTCTTCCCAAATTTTTCGGTTGGAGTTTAAATCTTTTCCCACTTGCCCGTATCGGCAATCTCTCTAGTGACGAGCGCGGGCCCCAAAAGTTTTAACTATAGCCATCCACCGGCGTCAAGCTTCACCGCTTGCATGCACACCGTTTGTCTAAACAGCGCACGCCCCGCAGACTGTGAACTACATGCAAATGCATAAAACGAGCGCAGCCTTCCCCATTTTTATCTTTTTTTTCTTCCGTTTTTTTTAATTTAACAACGAGAAGCGTGGCGGCAGAGCGAAGGCCGCCTCGTCCCCTCCGAAACGCGTCGCGCAGAACGGCATGATCGCCTTCTAACGAGGACGGCCGCGCGGGGCCCGTTCTTCCCGGGGTTGAGCTGACTATTTATGTTTCTTTCTTACTCCTCTTCTTTTCTGTCTCTCTCCGTTCTATTATTCTCCTTTTCCCCCACCCCAAGTGTAGGGTAGCCAACCGAGCCAAGCTTGGTTAACCTCCCTGCCTTTCCTCTCTATCTCTCTCTCTTCCCGGGGTTGGAAAGCACGCGGTCAGCCACCCACACGCGCGCACAGGAAAAGCTGTCGTTTGACGCGCGCGCAAACCGCCACACAAAGCGACCCGAACACCGGAAGCCGAGCGCATTCTTCTCGTCTTCCGGGAGACGCTGCGCCACGTGTTGTGATGCAAATACAGCAGCAGAGGGTCGTGAATGTACACACGGCGCCCACCGCGTTGTGAATGCGGTTGTGGTGTACGCTTGCAGTGTGGCTTCGTGAACGCAACGCGAATCCAAAGCGGTTGGCGTCGCAGATTCGGATGCACCTTGGGCATCCTATATAGCGGACGGGGATGTCGCTGGATTATTATTATTATTATTATTATTATTATTATTATTATTATTATTATTATTATTATTATTATTATTTTACCGGCTGTGTTCGATGGCTTGTGGCGAGAGAGAGACAATGTTAACGTGTCTTCCGAATTTCGGGAAGATACTAAGAAAATTAAAAAAAAAAATCAGGTTGTAGGGTTTAACGTCCCGAAAGATATATAAGTGGGTTATGAGAGGTACAGTGAGAGGTAATTTTGGTCTTCTTATAATTTTTTTTTGTGTATTGCAGCTTGGTCTTATGGGAATGTCGCCAAAACAGCTGGAAATCAAACCTGAGATCTCGAGCTATGTCATCGAATGTACACCCACAGTAACTTCAGGCGACGCGAAGACTGTAATGATAATTGAGACCTCAGTGATGAAACAGCAACTACAATCCGTGATGTGCCTATCTGCTTAGAATACGCGAAAGATATCTCGATCAACGCGGCACCTTCAAGTCCCTATCGCTCCTTGTTGGTCATTGTTGCTAATCACCTTAAACAGGGCAGTACGACAACAACAAAGCGCATACACTTTGCAAGAAAGCGAGTATATGCTCACCTGCGTTCAGCTTCGAAAGTATCTGTGCTGCCAGCCTACATATATCTACATACATCTATACGCTAAGCTGCTCCCGTGACGCGAGAAGGAACCAAACTCACTTGCGGAGCGAGATCACGATTTGTGCGAGTATAAACACGAGGAAAGTGGCTCTTCTAGAGAGCGTAATGCACGCAACTCGTCGTATACATAACTTTCGCGTAGCATTCGAATATATCCTACATCAGAGATATCCCCAAGCATCTGGCATAGTACCGCGTATAGACTGTATAAGGTTTTCACCGCAGCACGACACAAGGGCGTGCAACATTCCAGTCGACCTATAATACTTCGCAACCGTGCGTGTATACTTGAATCGAGTGATCTCGCCAAGTATATCGGACGGGCTTGTTCGTATACAGCGTCCACTTGAGCTGACATAGCAACCGAGAGCTGCTGTATAATTTCCGTCGTATAACCTCAACGCCGGTATCGCGAGCAAACGAGTTTAACGAACTGCCGCCGCAGTGCATGGTCACAGTGTGGTTGCGGAGGCCTATGCATGGGCGGTTTCCTTTAATCTGCAAGCGACGGCCTCCCCGAAGGGCTCGCTCCGTTCGAGTGTGTACATACGCGATACATCGCGACGTCCTTGAGGACAAAACAGGACGGCGGCGGCTGATGGCCGATACGGCGGCAGCTGAGGTGATGAACTCGAATGATCTTGTACACGGCGCGCGTTGCCCATCATCATCATCATCGCGAGCTTGTTTCGTATCAGTTCTGCGCAATCCCGCAAGATGGCGAAAGGGGCAAACTGGCAGCCACCCGTTCGTAGCACGCAACAACAAGATCCAACCAAAAAAGTCAGTAGTTCTTGTAAAGGGAAATGCGGATCTTTTTTTTTAATGAAAAGTATGGACTTTTCATGTATATTCCTCGTCCGGATACGCTCGCAAAATATGCGTTCCGAACGAACACGGCCGAATCTACAAGAAAAGCCGTATGCAACTTCGCCCAAATAACATGTGTTTATATTTCCTTTCATGATCTTACTTATGTACATTCTTTAACGAAGGCCTGTCTTTCTGCGAGCTCAACTCACCTTGTACTACCTCATTTCACATAATGTTTACAAGCTTGCTAATTTCACCTAATAATCTAGTTATTCACCGTCCTCTACTACGCTGTCTATATTACAACATAACTCAAGGGAACTTCATTTTTAAATCGAATTCCTCCCACTGTTATTAAATTACTGATAAGTTATCGTGTTTAATAAATAAATAAATAAATAAATAAATAAATAAATAAATAAATAAATGCCGAATACATGTAGAACTACATGCAATGTTCTTTATACATATGAAACATAATAGTCGGTAAAAAGGACACGCCCATACACACAAAAAGCACGGCGACGGTGTTGTCAACTTTGTGTCTCTCAGATCCCTGTTTCATGCGAGTCATTTTCGCGGTAATTGTATACCTCACTGTAAGCAAAAAGATAAAAAGAAAGTAAAGGAAGAAAAAAAAAACGACTTAGGCGAAAATTGTCGGTGAAAAATATATTTAGCCTACTATGACGATCACGATATATTTGGTGAAGCCGCTTGCCTATAATGACAATAAAACACACAAAATGAAGGCTTTGTAAATGCAGCGCAAGCTTTTTTGAAGCGTGGTTTAGCGCATACTCTTTTGCGTCAGATTTTATTGAAGTTGACTCAAATCTTGAGCACTGATTGTCATTGGTGACATACATATTTATTTATTTATTTATTTATTTATTTATTAGAATACCCTCAGGGCCCGTAGGGCGTTACAGAGGGGGTGGGTACAACATTTTATAACACACAAGAAAAAAAGACCAAAAAAAAAGAAACAAGTGTCAGATGCGCAAATCACGAAGGCAACATAAATCAACTAAAAATGTATGAGTAAGAATTCAAGCACATACCAGGCAAAGATAGATAATGGAAACTGCGTATAGTTACAAACATTGCTGAGTAATTGCAGTCTTGAATAACAAAGGGTCTGTTATTGTTACAACGGAAGAGGGAAGGTGGTTCCAATCGGCGGCTGTTTTCGGTAAGAAGGCTGCTGAAAAGAATTTGGTGCGGCAAAACGGAATGGCAACCTTATGCTGGTGATCAATGCGCGATGAGTGGTATGACGGTTGTGAAATGAGGTCTCGCTTCATTGATGGATTGTGAAAAAATATCTTATGAAAAAAATGCAGTCGCACCAGTTTCCTCTGGACAGTTAAATTGGGCAGGTCAAGGTTAGATTTCATTTCTGATATGCTAGCAGTACGGGAATAATTAGAACAAATGAACCGAGCTGAGCGGTTCTGAACAGATTCTAACGCGTTGATTAAATTTTGCTGCACGGGATCCCATATAGCGGACGCGTACTCAAGCTTTGGGCGACTTAGTGATCGGTATAGTAGAATTTTGAGGGACAGCGGAGCGCGAGAAAAAATGCGGCGTAAGTATCCTAGCGTTCGGTTAGCGTTATTACAGATGTAGGTAACATGCGTGTGCCAAGATAGATTGTTGGTAATGTAAACGCCGAGGTACTTATATGAAGAGACATGCTGGAGGGGAACTGCGTTAATCCTGTAGGTACAGGGGGGAGAAATAGATAAAAGTAAGTAATAACTGCCGCATCGAAATACTTTGAGCACACACTAGCTTCGCATTTTGCATTATCGGGCCCCGTTCGCATAACTGTCTTAGTCGCTTGTCACGCTCTTGAGTCACGAAATAAACGAGCATAATACACCCAATAGGTCCCCTTGTACTTTTACAGCTACGACCAGCGATACGCCATTGCGTAGAAGTCCTGGGTTCCTGGCCCAAGTTCAACAGTTTTCTTTTCAATTTCATTGCTGCACTTTGAAGGAGTACGGCCCGAGAAATGTGGCGTCTATCCGAGCATTATTTAAACTGTTGTGAATTTTGATTCTTCATATTCATGAGGATTACGTTTCGCTCACGGACAACGCGGACGACACCGACAGCGGATTCCCGGCGACACGGGACATTTAACGCTGTCCGACGTGTTGCAAAGAAACTTGACCCCCGAGATTCGAGGAAGATGCTGTACGTACCATGCTGCTTCTGCTTGATGAGGACGTCTGGCGAAGGCTTGGCGTCCGGCCTGAGCCCTGGCGAAACGAAGCGAGAAACAGGCACAGGCAGAAGGGTCAATTTTTTGGCCAAATGAGCAACGATCAGCCGAGCATTGGCTCGGCCCGCCCACAGTTGCAAACAGCTCGTGGGTGCTGCCGCTGCTCGCGCGCAGTCATTGTTCTTATTCTTGTTGACCTCTTGTAGCTCATGCCCTCTGTGGGGGATTGGCCAATAATTGAGTGGTCTTATAAAGTATTATTCTATTTTAGAGTAAAAAACTTACAAATTTAAAACGTCACAACTTTTAGAATGAAATTTTGATGATCACTGATCTGTACTTACTATAAAGTTTTTTGTATCAGTATTAGATAATAACCTAGATCGGAACCTAGCTTAAAAAAAGAAATAAAAAGGGAGAAGTTATGCGCATGTCGACACACAATAATAACATTGGTCTGTTAGTCTTTTCGTTTCATTCAGATAATTCCGCACTGCCTCGCAAACTTTCGCACTGGCACAGCCAGGAACAGAAGCTCCAATGGAGAGAATCGCGGGCATGGATAAATTCATTCAAATAGCACGTAAAGAATTTTATAACTTGGATCTACGAGCTGTAGTATATCGCCTATACAGGTCAAAAAGAAATGGTTCATATAGTTTCCACAGTGAGTGTGGGACACATTATTTTCTTCGCCCGACTAAGATCCCTTCCTTCCAATGCCCGATGAGTGAATGAATGCGGGTTTTTCTGTTGACTCCAAGCAACAGATTAGGCTCTGTCAAGTTTAGTGTGAAGCCCACCCGGATCCCACGCTATCAAAGACCTTATACCCCGAGATACACGCTATAAATATACACCAAGTCATGCTAGCGTGGTAGTGCCACCCTTCAACGCAGGGATGTACAGCATCTCAAGATGGAATGGAAGTCTCCCTGGAAGATCTGCACGCGTGGTGGTCGGCCACACTGCTCAGTTCAGAACTCGAAGACAATCTGTAGGCCATCCAGCGAGCCATGGGGGCCTTGCGGGAGCAACGGCTCCCAGCGGCTGTCTGCATGGGTGGTCCCAGGCCCGCGCCTCTCAATTGCCGGATTCCAAGTAAAGTTACACTTCACTCACTCTTTCTGTTCACAATTTGCCACAGGGACAAAAGAGAGCAGTGGGACAAGGGCAGACGATGTCCATGCAAAGGGTTCTGTTCTTGCTTCGCGCAAACTGACAAGACCAGCAAAGTTGTGGTCCCCCCTCTCCCCCCTTACCTTAACAGTCACGTGCAGGGGCGGGCAACGCAAACACGCATAAGTTAGGCAGCTAACAAGCACATTTTTTTCGAAAGAACACAATAAGTAAGCAATTACCCATTTCTTTATTTTCTGCTTTTATAGATAACTTGTCTTGCACTAATGGCACACCAGAAATGCACACAACTCGCCACCCATCAACAACACTTTATTCCGCCGCCATGTTAATAGTATGCATAGAAGTGCCAGCTGTTTCATGCAAATACGTCGACAGCGACTTGTGCAGTACTGTGATCCACCATTCGTAGTCAGGTCGATCGCTTCGTGGCTTCATATATTGAGGTCCATTTTCGTAGATTAGTACCGACGGCGAGAAGAAGGTGGCAGAAAAGACGCAAAAGTGATACGCTACGGAAATTGAACATTTTAATCACGGGCTATTTTTCCTTCCTTATCCCTATTTCTCTCTCTATCAGACGGTGGACTGAATCACACATGAATTTCGGAGGAATATCCGGATGTTCTTCTATCCACCCTGTACGTCTCCTCACACTAACAATCATGTACTCCCGTTACCTATCTAATACCTACAGCGAAGTGCCCAAAACAGCGTTCACACACACTCACGTTTACAAGTCTACTCACTCCCTTTATCACTACGCGCTGCTGCAATCTATTAAGGATAGCGGACTGATTCACCACTTGTGATATCAATTGCGCAGAGCTGTTGTTACGTCGTTGGCAAGAACAGAGACAATTCTCCCGCTTCGCGAACTTTTCACCCCATTACCCCTTGCCCCAGTGCCTTCAAAAGAACAGATACTTGGGCGAGTTTGTAAGGATCCATGATGACACTAAAAATAGCAAAAAAAACACAAGATACAGAAGAAAGAAGAACCATACAGGGCAACCTGTCGGGTGAAGCCCTGATAGCCTCCCCGTCTTTTTTTGGTGCTTATTCTCACTTCCGTCTCACGATCATGCTCACGTCTTTGAACTTGAGTGAGTGCCAACGTATGCTCCCGGCGAGTTGGCTCAATTCGTTTGCCAACCAGCTCAGCGAGACGCATGTATACGCGGTCGCATCGCGTTTGGTCAGGTCGACTTCCAACCCGACTCGTCCACGTCATCATCGTCGTCATTCACACAGCCTGTTCTAGCCCACTGCAGGGCAAAGGCCTCTAAGCTCCCGATGGCCTTCACTTTAGCCCTGTCCTGTGCGAACCATTTACGTTCACGCAGGCGAACCTGAAGCAATCGCTCACCGGGCCTGATGCCTCCCGGTTTCCTTGGCGCCGCGGCGTCGCCGTTCTGTGCGGCCTTCTCGCGCAGCAGGCGCCTCTGCTGAGCCACGCTGTGCAGCTCGGCGAACACGTGCATCTGCGGCGGCGCCGGCGGCGCGGCCGGCATGGTGGCGGGCCTCGGGTGCTGCTGCTGCTGCTGCTGGTGTTCGTGCTGTAGCTGCTGCTGCTGCTGGAGCTGCTTCTGCGCCTCGAGCTGTCGCCGCTCCTCGGCCAGCTTCTCGGCCTCGAGCTGGAGCAGCTGTTCTTTCTCGAGTAGCCTCCGCTTCTCCTCTTCGATCCGCTGCCTCTCCTCGGCGCCCACCAGGCTCAGCTTGGGCACCAGCAGCAGGTGCTGGCCGTTGGTGCCGTACAAGTGGTGGTGGTGCGGGCCGTTCTCCGAGGACCTGCCCGCAGACGCATATACAGTGTATATGGAAAGAACTGACAATGGTAAGGCAGTTTAACGACAGAATAAAACCCGGTCATTAAGAAGAGACAACGAACAGAAGGGATAGAAAATTGGCGAGTACTGATATAGAAGGAAAGGTCACGCAAGTGCGCGCAAGTTTGCTCAATAACGGTCTGTCGTTCAGCCAAAGCCGTTGCATAAGCATGTAGAAAAAAAATTAGAGTGGCAAAAAAACAATAAGAAATAACGTAGCAGCCCTGTTGCAGCTTCGTCAGTGAAGACGTACAATATCACGGTGCCGAGCTTCGTCGTCGAACCGTCTCAAAGCGGAGCATGCGCAAATTTGTAAATTCAATAGTCAAATGATGAGGTATACCAGTCACTGTCAAAGCACAATGTCCATCAATGTGCCATGTCAGCAGGCTGTCGAGTGTACTTTTGAAGAATAAGGTGCACGCAGTACGTGGAAAGCTATGCGTTGCGATAGCTTCGCTAGCCTTCTAGAGTGGCCCACGAACTTTTTGCAGGTACTGCAAACGGCGACACAAAAGCGCGTTTCAACGCGACGTCCGCAACCACGCGGGCAAAGCGAGCTTCGACTCTTCTCCGTGTCTCTGGCCCAGAAGGGGTCCACGCGTGACGAGAAACACTTGGGCCTCAACTGCGCGGTCACGCGAACTGACGCTCGCAGCGCTCTCCGTTGTGTTTATGCAGCGATCTGGGCATCGCGTGCGCGTATGCAGTACACGGACGACGATACGCAGTCGTGCGAGCAGAGCACGGCAAGAGAGCGTCAGCTGATGCGGCGTCCAAGTGGGCTTTCAGTGAGGTGGCGCCCTCTAACGTATACGTGCGCTTGTCCATCTCGTCCGCGATATATGTGGTCGGAGGCGCGAGACGAAGAAGAGGAAGATTGCTCGGCCGCGTCGTGCAGTTCACTTAGCCTATTTTAAGCGGGAGTATACACAAAGTCGACGGTGGCGAGCTGGAGAAAGACAAAAAAAGGCAAACGCGTTATATACGCCAACACTTTTCGTCTGTTGGCAGGACGCTTAGCGGTTATGGGACAGCGCCAATCAGCAAGACGACTGCTGTTGTAACACGGGCATTGCCGTTACTTGGAGGAGTCACTCGAGACACGACACGTATATATCAAGGAATCTTCGCTTTCTCCTCGCCAGTCGTCGCGACTAAGATGGGGATGTTTGTACGACAATAGAAAGCATACGCAACGTTAGAAAGCGAGAAGCCTCCCGTTAGAGAGAGAGTGAGAATTTATTAGAAGGCAGAGAGGCCGACCTCTCTGCCTTCTAATAAATTCTCACTCTCTCTCTAACGGGAGGCTTCTCGCTTTCTAAAACTGCCTCTGGAAATTGTTTTTGAACACGGCGAACGGATAACTACATACTGTTATGCCAGCGAGTCCTCGTCAAACGACCGTGCCTCTGAAAAAGGCAATCTGGGTCAAGGCCAGCCCGCAGTCCGCCTGGCGCGATCAACTCGACGGCGTGAACACGCGCAGCGCCCCTCTGGCCCACATGCATTGAGTCAGCTGCGCACGTGACAGCGAGCCGGCGTCCTCGTGTCTGGTGGTCTGACGCATGGCGCGGCGACCCCCATTGGAGGAATCTGCCCTGACGACCAGCGGCGCTTCTGATTGGACATTTTGGTTGGACCCGGTGTAAATAAAAGAAGCCCTGCGGCGCGTCGCGATCGGCAGTCCTACGAGAGAGGAGTCCCCATGTCGGAGAGCCGACATGTGTATGAGTCGGCGGTCTTAGGCGAAAAGTTGACCTATGTATTAGAGAGGAGAGCTCGGCTCTTCGAGTCTCTGTCGGCCCCAGTGCCGAAATTGTAACGCCTCTGTATATATGCTGTACATAAACCTTGTTTAACTCACCGTCGTCTCGTCCGCTCGTCTTATCAGCTCTGCGCAGAAGCAGTCGCGAGCTGATAAACATACCCTACCAAACGGCTGGTGACCTTCCCGGCGGAGTTGGAAGCAGTGGTGCCTTCGGGACCGTGTTGGCGTCGCCGTCTTTCGCAACAGTGGTGGCTTCGGCGGGATCGGTCCGTCGTTCGCAACAGTGGTGGCAGCGGTGGGATTCGGAGGTGGCTTCGCAACAGTGGTGGCAGCGGTGGGATCGGCCGGCGTCAGCGACATCGATGCGGTGAGTGCCTGATGTTTTCCCCTCAGTTCACCAGACTACTCTAGCTCAGGTTGTAGTAGTTTAGAGAAGGGCTGTGTGAAGCATTGAAGTGAGCTTTGATCGTTTCAAGCCAAGTCGAAGCGCTTTGAAACCAAAGTTAATGCAGAGGGGGTAAACACGGGAGTGTGAAAAATTGCTTGCGCGTCTTGCTAGTAGGCTTATAGTGGGTACGGCAAGTAGATTCTTAACAGGGGCAAACAGCAAGAGGCTAGTGTGAACGATGGAGAACCTTAAAGTGAAGGAACTCATCGAAATTTGTGAGGAACTCGGCATTACTTTGGGCCGTGCGAAATGAAAACAAGCGATCCTTGAGATCATGAAGGATGAGGGAGTGTCGGCTGAGGAAGTCGATGAGGCCTGGGTGGAAATCAAAGCACGCCGCGAGGAGGCTGAAAGGCGAGAAGCTCGCGAAGAAGCTGAAAGGCAAGAGGCTCGCGAACGTGAGGAAAGGCGAGAAGCTCGCGAAGAAGCTGAAAGGCGCGAACGTCGCGAGGAGGCCGAGAGACAAGAGCGCCTAGAGTTGAAACGACTAGAATTGGCAATCCTACAGTGTTCGCAAGCGCCTAGCGTAGCTTCTCCAACAGTTCAGGTCAGCGGTTTTAGAATTCGGGACCAACTGCCACCGTTCGTAGTAGGCGAGGACATGGCGAAGTATCTCGTCAAGTTTGAACACGTCTGTGAGCGAAACGCTTTGGAGCGACCTCTTTGGGCGCGGAACCTGCTAGCTCTTCTTCCCGGCGAAGTGTCCGACGCGATAACTTGCTTGTCGAGGGAAGCGTTTGAGAGCTATGACGAGGTTAAGGAAGTGCCCTTGAGACGTTATAAGTTGTCACCCGAGGCTTTCAGGCAAAGGTTCCGGTATGCTGAAAAGGGGAATGAGTCACACGTTGACTTCGCGTTTCGTCTTAAAGCCGATTTAATTGAATGGCTCAAAGGGGAAGGGGTTTATGACGACCGCGATAAAGTGGTGGAATGCGTTGCATTGGAGCAATTCTACCGCTGCCTCGAGGAGGATGTCAAACTTTGGCTGCAGGACAGACTTGGTGAAGTACAGTTAAATAAGGCAGCTGAGTTTGCTGAGGAGTATTATACTCGCCGAAAGTTGCATAGCAGGGCAGTGCGCGTTGAAAAGGATGAAAGGAAAGAGGGCTTTTCAAGGAAACCTGATCAACGGAAACCCGCTCCGCACCGTAATTTCAAGAAGGACCCGTCTCTTACGAAGGACAGTGTAGGGGAAGGGCAAACAGAAGCGGAGAAATCGAGTGAGGTTTCTACCACACAGGCATTTGAATCGGAAAACAAACGGAAGCCGCTAATCTGCTTCAACTGCAAAAAGGAAGGGCACATCGCGAGAAACTGTCAGGAAAAGTTTGCTTTCGCAACGATCCGAGAATCAGAAAAAACATTCGGTTGTTGGAGCCGTATCTCCAAGAAATTAGGGTGAATGAGAAAACGTGCCGAGCACTTAGAGACTCAGCGGCAACCATGGACGTTGTCCATCCTTCATTGGTGTCTCCGGATGACTTCACAGGAGAATGCGCGTGGATCAGGCAAGTCGCCGAGGAGCAGAGTGTTCGCTTACCAATCGCCACCGTTGTCATTGAAGGCCCGTTCGGTAAGCTTCGCACCGAAGCGGCTGTGTCTGCCGCGCTAAACGATCGTTTTCCTTATCTTTTCTCCAACAACTCAGAGCAGCTTCTCAAAGAGCAGGGCAAATCGTTCTTCCCCAACTTAGCGTGCATGGCCCTCACGCGATCGCAAGCGCGGAAGTTATCGCGGCAGCTTGATCCGGTTCAATGCAGTGAACTCTCGAGTGACCTTGTCGGCGGGTCGACGGAACCCCAGAAAGAAAATTTTCCGCATGAGTCATGTGAGCAGTCACGCGAGCGGCCCGTCGCGGAAGCGGCCGGCGCGGTATGCCTTGGGGGAGACGACATGGCGCCATTGAGTCAGAGCGAGAGGGTTGCAACGCTCTCGCCTGTAGCGGAAAGTTGGAGCGAGCTGCCCAGAGTTGATCGAGAGACGCTCATTCGAGAGCAGCGTGAGGATCTCTCGATTGAAGCGCTAGTGGAAAGCCAAATTGAAGCGCTAGTGGAAAGCCAGAAAAACGCGGCAAAAGTGCTGTCGAAGGAGCACTACGAGGAATCGGTGAAGAAGCGTGCTTTTGAAGTAGGGAGTCAGGTAATGCTGCTGCAGCCATCCAAAAGGAACAAGCTTGAGGTTGATTGGGAAGGGCCCGCCAAAGTATTATCGAAGCCTTGCGATACAAATTATGAGGTGCAAGTAGGAAGGCGGCAGAACAAAATTTACAACTTGATGAAACCCAATGTTCAACATCAAGCGGTCGTAAATCAGCTGTTGAATGCCTCAGAGGAAGAGAAAGCAGAGAATTTGAGTTCTAGTGAGGTAATCGAAGGGGGATCGAAAGTAATCCGGGAGCAGATAAACCTAGAGCCTAGGTTAAGTGAAGTCCGGAAGGAGGACCTGAGAAAGATTGTTTTGGTGTTTGAAGACGTGTTTTCGGACTGTCCCGGAAACATGAGGGTGATCGAACACGATATCGAGCTAAGCGGTGAGGAGTCAATCCGTAGCAAGCCGTATCGTTGTTCCCCTGTGCAACGTCGAAAGTGTGAGCCGCTCTTGGTGCCGCATAGGTATCGTCGCCTAAAAGTGGCCGGTTACTGAAGTGGAGCATGTTGCTCCACAGCGCAACTTTGACGTTCGCTAAAAAAAAAAAGGAAAGGTAAACGCTAATGCAGGTGCATTGAGCAGTGCGTTCCAGCTAGTAACTTCTCGACCTTTCGGTTTCTCGCTGGCGATTCGGGGCAAAATTTTGACCTCATCACGACCTGGGCTGTGCGCTCCCGTTCAGAGTGATCTCAAGGGGCCAGCTTTATGTGGTATTCTAATTCGTTGCGTTGTTGTAAGTGTGAAAAATTCAAGTTCTTACTTTAAGAGTCTTGTGTCCCACATGTGCCTCTTGATGTAGAGGGGACAAAATTCCGATAGACACGTAGATAGGTATATGTTGTACTATACTTTGTCTGGTGTTCTGTTGGGTGACCGAGGGCACTTGCTTGTGTCGTGTGTTGTCTGTTGTCGATCCGTTCTTGGCAAGTTGCAGAACCATCGACAAGTGCTGAAACCGAAGATGGTCAGAAGAGACGAGTGAAGCTGGTCGACAAGTTGTGGCGACAAGCCAGTGGAGCTGGGATCCGTCGTCAAAAATGGGATGTGTTCCCGGAACAGTCTGGAGCTGTATTCTCCCCATGGCCCTGGAGGCGAACCTGGAGGGACCTGGCGAACGAGCGCACCTGACATCCGAGCCCCGTGGAAGCAGCTCGTCTTTCCGGTGCATTGTCTGGCGGCGGGGGTGCTGTTATGCCAGCGAGTCCTCGTCAAACGACCGTGCCTCTGAAAAAGGCAATCTGGGTCAAGGCCAGCCCGCAGTCCGCCTGGCGAGATCAACTCGACGGCGTGAACACGCGCGGCGCCCCTCTGGCCCACGTGCATTGAGTCAGCTGCGCACGTGACAGCGAGCCGGCGTCCTCGTGTCTGGTGGTCTGACGCATGGCGCGGCGAGCCCCATTGGAGGAATCTGCCCTGACGACCAGCGGCGCTTCTGATTGGACATTTTGGTTGGACCCGGTGTAAATAAAAGAAGCCCTGCGGCGCGTCGCGATCGGCAGTCCTACGAGAGAGGAGTCCCCATGTCGGAGAGCCGACATGTGTATGAGTCGGCGGTCTTAGGCGAAAAGTTGACCTATGTATTAGAGAGGAGAGCTCGGCTCTTCGAGTCTCTGTCGGCCCCAGTGCCGATATTGTAACGCCTCTGTATATATGCTGTACATAAACCTTGTTTAACTCACCGTCGTCTCGTCCGCTCGTCTTATCAGCTCTGCGCAGAAGCAGTCGCGAGCTGATAAACATACGCTACCAAACGGCTGGTGACCTTCCCGGCGGAGTTGGAAGCAGTGGTGCCTTCGGGACCGTGTTGGCGTCGCCGTCTTTCGCAACAGTGGTGACTTCGGCGGGATCGGTCCGTCGTTCGCAACAGTGGTGGCAGCGGTGGGATTCGGAGGTGGCTTCGCAACAATACCTGATGTCTTTTCATTTTTTTAACCGCGAAAACGTTTAGCAAATCGTTCCTTGTTGACCCCGTACCCAAACACTAGCATCATCATAAAGGGATATGCACCACAGAAATTGGGCAAATACCACTGATCCCCATTTACGCAATCAAATTAAACAAGTGGACAGTTAGCCCGACAAAGACGTATGTACCACTGAAATATGAGCAGCCTATCAGAAAACTGTCATCAATATAAACGGCCTTGTGTCTCAAATATTGGGCACACCCAACTACACATCACCTCCGCTGAAAAGGAAGAAGGCCAAAGTTGGCCCGATAAATGCGAAGCGACGACGATCAGCCAAAGACCCCGAAATCGTTCGTACCTCTGGGCGGATGCATGCGAGAGGTGCGAACGATTGCATGGTTTGAGCGCGAGCTTCTGTTGCTGTCTGTTGTTTAACTCGAACCTGCATGGGTTGACAATCGACGCAGAAACAACCTAGTATCACCTAGCTAAAGCACAACGACCTATAGCAGGAACCTGAAAACAACCTGCATTACCTGGCTAAGGTCGAGAAACAACCTGGAAGCAGCCAGATCAGTCTTCAGAATCGTCCAGGTTCGCTGTTTCAAGCCTTGCGCGGCTTATAACGCAAGATTCGCCTTTTTTTCCCTTTCCGACTTTACGACACATGGACAGCCGTTCCGTTTGTGGAAGTAAATCTTCTGCGCTTACTCGTGCTAATGCAGTGAGCTTTTAAATCATAATTTATATAGAAACGCACACAATGTTAAACATGCGAAATTCTCTGAATCACACTTTATTTTTTTTCTTCACTGTATAAAAAATACAATCAAATGACATCAGTAGCACACACAGCCACGACCAATACGAATTGCAGCATGCCACACGTGGTCAGAGCGGAGCTAATGCTGCACGGTGGCACCCACGCAGAAAACAATCGGCGTCGTAAACACTGTTTCGACTACTGACATTTGAACAACTAATTGCACGTTTTGTGCTGTTACAATATAACCATGGCCCCAGTGTTGGAACTCATATTGAGCCCCACTCTGTAGCTATAGCTTCAAAAAAGTGATCCACCGCTCACGCAAGGCCACCGTACCTGAGCTTCTGTCCATATTCGACGAGGCCGTTTGTGCCGTTGGTGTGTCCGTTGGTGACGGGACTAGTGGACTGCGAGCTGGACAGCGACGTGCTCCGGTCGGACATCTCGGACAGCGAGCCGTTGGTCAGCGTGTCGTGGAAGGACTCGGGCGAACCCTTGCCGTTGGTGCCATTCGTGTACAAGGTCCTACACGTTGACAACATTGTATACGTTTCAGCGATTAGGTCTAACCATTAATGGGAACAGCCGCTGAACTCGCAAAATGCACGTGATAAGAAGCCGATGAACTGTTTCCAAGGGCTCTTCGTATTAGTCTAAAGGTGACAACGTTGGATACGCGACAATTACATTTATAGGACTAACTTCGTCAGAACCCGTGGCATTAGCGGGACGTATTTTCAGTTCCGGTATTTTCACTAGACAACTCTCGTCAAATCCGAATAAAAGAAGTAATTTACGCGTCTGCTGCGATTATCTTCTTACATATGTACGCCCCTGTGTGAATAGCTAAGTAAAGCGTAACTTGTGGTTGCAAGAATAATCCTTCTCCGGGTAAGACGTCACCACATGTGTCACTTCTGACGACTATAGCTCCAGCAAGACGGGAGCCCCAAGTAATCATTGGTACGTAGGCACGCTTGGATCCCACGCCCGATGAAATACTTATTTACGAATTCTCCTAGAGTTCGACGACTGCCGCTGATACCTTGCGGAATGACTCTGAAGGAGAGCGCTTGCGGCGAATTAGCTTACATGGCATAAAGACAATACACCTACAAATGAGCACGATCGAATCTGTTTGACTTACGCATCAAACGCGACAAAAGGCATTTACTCTCTTACTGCAACAGCAGATCATTTCAGTAAAGCTAAGTTACTAACGCCTTATTTCCCGGGTTTTACAGCGTTTCTCGGTCGTTTGACGGTCAAGTATAGAGTGGACAAATCCTGAAGATGAAACGCCACAATTTCACCGATGCCGTATTACGCGGAACACGTGGGTCACGTGCGAGGATCACGTGGTGTGTTTTCGCGTCTTGTCAATATGCCGGGTAGGCACGTACAAAGTTAATCACACACACACACAATAAAAACCAACTTGACAATGGGTGTTACTCGGAAACGCTGTCTGAAGTTCATTTTTTGTAATGTTTGCGCAAGAAACGTTGCACAGTTAATCGACCACGTGACGAAAGTTTTGCCTAACACGTACAGCCGCGGCCACGTCTCTGTAGAGCGCGCTAGAAGCCGGCCTTGTTCTGCGGCGCGACACCTTGTGGCCGTTGCGGGTTGTGACGTCACATGCACAGGAGCGTGTGCTGCCTTACAGACATGCTGACCTGCTTTGCGCGGGTGTAGACGTTGGAAAATGTGCTTGCTTAACCGAAGATCTACGCTCACTCAGGGCGCTTTCGTCGTATCTATTTTAGGGAGCCTTCCTGTGCGCACCACCTACGGAGGCGGCGCGTACACACGAAGGCTCCCTAATCTATTTCATAAGAAGAAGCGCGTTTCGAATGATAACACACTCCTGCATAAACGGCGTACTTTTTGTGGCCGTCCAGAATTTTTTTTTCTTGCGCAACTGCTGGCATAATCATATCTTCTTATAGTCGCACTTCTCAAAACAGCCACAAAGCGTGCATCGTTGACGCAGGCGCGTTTTATCAGTTGAAACGCGCTTCGTCTTATGACACAGATGTGACGAAAGCGCCCTGAGGGAGCGCGGATATTCGGCTAAACAAGCACACCTCCCACCGTTGTCACCCGTGCAGAGCATGCCTGTAAGGCAGCGCATGCTCCTGTGCACGCCACCGTCACGACCCGACCCGCAACGGCCGCAAGGTGTCGCGCCACGGAGCGAACGCTCGCGCAGACGTGCATGGCTGCGGCTGTTCTCCCGGCAGATGCGTTGTCCCAACAACATTTCCACCATCATTCCTGCAAGCGTGCCTTACTACAACCTTATTGCTTTGTTGTAACTGACCAAAGCATCGGAAGGAAGCCCCCACAGCCATGTGTGTAGACCGTGAGCTGACCTGTTGCGGATGGTGTGGTTCCCGTTGGTGGCGTGGTTGCCGTTGCGCGCCTTGCCGTTGCGATTGCAGAGGCGCGCGTTTATCCTGCGCAGCCTCTCCTCGGGGAAGAGTTCGAGGCCGGCGCCTTTCCGGACCGTCAGCGCCATCTCCTTGAATGACTTGAGCATCGCGATCGCCTGCAAAGGATTAGTGACGGTCTCGTCAAAACTGATCCAGTCAATCCATTACATAGCACGGGATTATTTGCCGACGCGTGTGCATGTATTATACATTGGAATAACAGAAAGCTGAGTTTGATGGTATGTATTCATTCTAAACGACAGTGTTTGTGGTGTCTTGGCGTCTTTAATGTGTCTATGTTTGCCCGCCCTGTCATTTAGAGTGTACTGATGTGCACACACGTTATTTAGAATGTATTGTGCACATCGACAGCTTCAAAAACATGAAAAGTGGGCCGCGTGGTTAATGTTCAAAATGTGGCGTCCAGGTACTAGACATGATTTCCGTGTTCTACAAAACACGGTTTACAGCACTTCAAGATGTACTAGTTCAATTGGAGTTCATACATTCTGAAAACAATTTGACAAACCGACTAAAAGGGCGAAATGCGAAATTTAAAAGGAATTATTTCGGGAAATACGGCAAGCTGCAATTGTACGCGTATTTAAAATATCACAGCAATGCTTCTGCAAGAAATGCGCGGTTTCATTGCGTCAAAACATAAATTACGCCCTGCCAACAAGCTGTTCGTACGACAGGTATTTCCAGCGTATGTAACGCATG
Source organism: Rhipicephalus microplus (assembly GCF_013339725.1). Lineage (NCBI taxonomy): Eukaryota > Metazoa > Arthropoda > Arachnida > Ixodida > Ixodidae > Rhipicephalus > Rhipicephalus microplus. The sequence goes on from NC_051169.1 coordinate 76,800,536, forward strand.
TCACGACAGAAAAATAAGGCATTCTGAGAAAAGGCCCTAGGTTTCAAAGAGATGATCGTACGCAGGGGTTTACGCCTTAGCGGGCATGGTAGAGAAAAGAGAAAACTAAGTTGTTTAAAGACGAAACAATCAAAGAAGAAAGGTTCACCTCCGAGAACTCGACGTTTACGAAACCCTGTCCGTTGACCTCGGTGATCTGGTCGCCGATTTCGAGACCAGCAATTTCGGCGAGACCATGCGGTTTCACGGTTTGAACGAAGATGCCCGGCAGCTCGGGAGGCCCCTTCACCACGCTGAAACAACAACAACAAAAAAGATGAATGAGGCAATTACACGGGTCTCTCTTCCACTAGATCCCGAGAAGAAAAAAAAACAAAAACAAAGAAAGGTAACTAATGATTAGTGGCAGAGCCAGCACGCTTTATGTACACAAAACTCAGGCTTCCGCCATTTTTTTTTTTGTGCTAGACATTTGGGAGGCAGAAAGACCAGAGACGGAGAGACGACAACACAATTACCCGGCTATTCCGTGAAAACAATAAGATGAGTCATCAGCTAGAATAGACAGCAAGTATACTATGAAGACCATGGAAGTTATTGTAGGGAGCGGAATCGAAGCGTTTTAGAACGACGTGTTTTTTCAGAAAAATTAACATGGTAGAAAGCTGAATAAACTAAAAAAAAACAACATAACAATCTTCTCTGTTTTGGTGATGCTTTTAGTTTTATTAAATACACTGCGTGTGTGTTGTCACGCACGTAGCCCATAGTTTTCTGGGGTGTAGTCCGACCCCTGATATTTACTTACGCGTCTGTGCTAGTACGTGAGCTGTATATGTGTGCACGCGTATACATATGTAAACTGTACAAACTTCAGGGGAGCTTTGAACCCATCCCGGCAACATCTACGTAGACAGCAGTCGGGAAATTCTGGTACTTTCACTTACAAAGCCTACTTCATCTTTCTTTCGTCCAGCGACAGTACAGCTCCATAATTCCGGCTCACGGCAAGTACAACCGGAAAGGATGCACCCCCGCTCGACGAATAAAAAAAGTACTTCCGTTGTTTTTGCGAGCCGTGCGTATACAGTAACGGCGCGTTAGTTTAACCATTAGGCTGGTCACGACAACGTGCTGCGATCATCCGCACAGCCATCCTGTTTCCTATACTGTTTCCTCGAAGGTGTAACCAACCTTAGAAGTGTGGCAGCTTGGGCTAGTTGGTATGACATGACAATAGTTACATCGCGAGAACAGAACGACGACAGAGACAAGAAGGACACGAAGCGCTCGTGTCCTTCGTGTCCTTGTCTCTGTGTCGTCGTTCTGTTTTCACGATGTAACTATCGTGATGTAACCAACCATCTCGGCGACACCGACGAGCAGAAAATAGTCCCGGTACATTCCGTGACGTCACAGTTGTGACGTAATAATAGCGAGTGCACTAAAGCCGTGAGCGTTAATTTTCTGACAAGAAGTAAAGCGTCAACAGTTTGAACGATGTCACGAGAACAAGTGTACGAAGTAAGACTCGGTACACAGAGAACGAAATGCAATAACTTGTGGCGGCGCCCTCCTACCTGAAATAACCATTTGCACACGAGCACTGGCGACATACACGCAAGTGACGATGTAGATGCAAAACTTACACTAGGAAGCATATAGATATGTAAAAGTGAGCGAAGGGTATTGAATGCTTACGCAAAAATAAAATAAGATTTTACAGGAAAACGCCAAATTACAAACATTGTATTATCCTTGTAAAAGTACATAATTACTACATCATCCTAATGGAATAGATAACACTACGTTACACGAAAACACGAAGTATTCAAATAATTAACGGCGGTATACTCTGAGAGATGGCGGCAGCACATAAGAACCACCAAAACACACACAAAAAAGTTGACATCAACTTCTTTGTGCAACTGTCGTGGTGAGCTGATATAAACGATTGTACAAGCTTACAGAACCACCCAGTGTCCAACTAGTGATATTAACTGTTATAACCTACGGGAAAGATCGATGGTTAGCGTCGATGAAACCACATCAATTCGACGCAGAAAGGCTCGTTCCACATTTGAGTTTCCGAACATTAACGCATTTCCGGTCTGCGAGTACAACGTTTAAACGCTACACAGAACTTACCTGCAGCCGAGACTGGAACCACCGATGCCCGAGATGAAGACTTTAGTCTCGACAAACTCGTCGATGCTGGAACCGCTACTCACGGAATGCTGCAATGAAGATTAAAAAGAAGAAGAAGAAGAAGAAACAGAGGAAAAGATGTATGACTGAGCACTTATGCGGGTGTGTTGCAGAGCCTTAGCCACATAAAACAACACTTCAGGTACACACACTGGTCAGGGAGACGGGGTTCTCAATCAAGAGGAGTGGATGTGACGCAACTCACCGTGCCGTCGGAACCGCTGCTGCAGGGGTCGGGCTCCACCATCTTCCAGGTGATGGGGTCGCGCTTGTTGCTACGCGAGGCGAAAGCGAGAAAATTGCGGAAAAAACATTTTGTAACGTGTGAGGCGCGGTAACCTTCGCGTACAAGGCTTCGTCGAAGGCACCACCGTGATTAAGGCAGCACGCAGCCACGAGCAAGAATATTAAAACCGACTATGCCGCCATTTTTTTTTCTTCGCAACCTGAGCATGACGCTTGAACTAAAGTGGCATACATACTAAGTCTAAAAGGATACTTTGTGCTTGTTGGTACAAAAATCACGCACTTGAAATATAAACGATGTAAGTAAGACGACACAAGCGCGAACTATCAACCAATGTTTATTTGAAACAGCAAAGAAATGAAGCGTGGAAGCTTGGGCAAGTTCTGTCCTTGTTTTTTTCGCTTCCGTAGTTACGAAGTAACTACTTCTAGGTTGCGCTTTTCCTGCATTCAACAAAGAAATACTTGTGCACAGAACTTTTAAACAATTAACAGTCGTGCCTGCGTGACATGCGCGCCCACCTCACCAAGTGCCATACATAAGTTTTCTCTATTGTTTCAAATAAACATTTAGTTAACCCCTGTGCCGTCTTACTTAATCCCTGTACCAGTGTGCCTTATTTATCTGACATACGTATTAAGTACGAAAGTTTGTCACCTTCGATGTACTGAGACGACCTGAACTTCTAGAGATGGAGGATAGTAAACCTTGCGCTAATACAGTTGTCTCAAAACGTTTACTCGTGACTAAATGCATCGCTCGAATGCACGATTGAGAACCATGCATGTTTAGGGCCAAGCGACTATACATACTCCACCTTCACAATCTACTTATCTTATAGTTTACGAAGGTGGAGTGTGTACTGAAGGTTGATTAATAAACTAAACGTTGCTTGACTCTTGCGACTTTCACATCACAAGTAAATCCGCCCGTTTGGTAATAGTGATTACTTCAGCTTCTCTGTCAGAATATTATAATAATATGTTGCTTATCAAGAGAAGATGAGCGTTACATAAACACGGGTGCTCAAAATTATTTCTGATTACTAAATTCATTTTTCTGATACCAAATTTACTTCACAAATGTTTCTCTAATGAAAGGTTTCTGTAGGCATTACCTATAGATGTTAATTACCTGCTTTATGTTGTCTGATGAAGATTCCTTTTCGACAGTTTAAACTAAGACACCTTTTTTTCATAATCTCGGAAACTTGGCTATTAAGCCATTGCTATTATTTCACCTCCTGTATTCAAGAGAAGTGGTCAGCCGATAGCTCGACCAAACTTATATCACCTCGTTCTTCGGCTACCTTGAAATGATGGGATAATCAATCATTAATCGATAAAAAGAAAGTATCGCGTGAAGATGAAAGAGAATACTCACTCTTTGATGGGAATCATCCCGACACCTGCGTGAGAGACGTGATGAAATTTAGCACGTTGCCGCACCACGAAGATTATTTGATTACCGTATATTTCTTGCAGAACCCATATACGATATACAAGCGCATCTCAATAAAAATTCTACAGATGGTAATAGAAACTCAACAAAATGCCTACTGTTTATTTATTTTAAGACAATAAGATGATATGCGGAGGGCGATGAATAGACCACACTCACTCTTGACTTTGAGCACGATGTTCGGTTTTGCCTTGAGTAGCGCCAGGACTTCTTCGTGGATGAAGTGATCGATGGGATAGCCATTGATGCGGATGATCTGATCACCGACCTGCGAAACCCGGAAAAACAAAAACGAGATATATAAGTCTTTAGCGGCCTATGGTGACCATTTGCCAATGCTTTCTTTTCGAAATCTGTAGACAAACAGGGAGGAAGGCTTCATTAATGCCTGCTATCTCTAAAGCCACAGTGAAGCAACCGAGGCAATCCCCTTTTCATCTGCACAGACAAGCCGTACGCACATACACACATATTATGTCACTGAGTAGTAAAGGCAACATAGTTATTCAAACACACATAAATGTTCATGCTTCAGTGATCTTGAAAGCAAACACTGAATGTGAGCAACGTTCGCAAAAAACTACGGATAAAAGTCAAATTGTCAACTTTCTCATCATATATAAGACTATTCCGATACACTGCCGAATAACTTAAGAATCACTGTCGATGCTTTAAGGACAAGCACTCCTACGCATACGCTTCGGTGACTATGGTGATAACAATTAGGATGAAGTAATGTGGCTATGCAAATGTCCTTAACGACAATTACGATGGTAATCGTCATGATGAAGACCGCAGTCCTATAATTTCGGGGTTCTCGTCGTCACTCACTAGTACAAGCAGTGCGATCATACTGGTCAATGGGGCCATAAAAGCATGGTTTCATACTTTCTATAATTTTGATGATCCGTTGCACAGCTTTCGGACAATGACAGGACAGCGCGAAAAAATACAGGACCACGCCATTTCAATGTCGTAAAGTGTTCGCAGTGTTCTTGCGCAACATGAATTCGCGCATATAGTTATGGCTGCATAAATGTAACGAGTCTATTCAGAATGCGAAGAGTATAGTCACGACTTCTCCCCCCCCCCCCCTTTCCCGCTCAGTAACAAGATAAACGGTTAAACGAACAATCGAATGCGATCGCGCTAGCATGCGGTTCGTGCATAAGCTATCAAGTGTATTCCTGCACGACGGTAGCACCCCGCTGAGTCGCAGTTTCGTCACAAAACGAAAAAAAAAAAAAAACTGGAGGAGAGAGACGGTGAGAAGCAAGCACCAGATATCGAGACAAAAGATAACCGCGGCGGCGACGGGCGAGTGAAAAGAAAACAAAACGGCATTAGCCTTACCGCCATATATCTCCGGCGCGCCCTCATAGCACTTGCAGTGCATACGAGCGCGGTCCTTTCGCGCCGATTCGACCCCCCCCCCCCCCCCCCCGCATCCAGCGCAGATCACAAGAGAAGGCGGAAACGGCGTAACGGCGCCGCACGACCGATTTTTTTTTTTTTTTATTCGCCGCGCGAAACCTTTTGCGCGCGTGAAACGGCACCTCGCACCACTCGCCGCATGACCGGGCCGCGAGGAAGAAGAGCTGGGCCGATCTGCTGTTTGTCTGTGTGAGCGCGTTCGCAAGCTTGGAGTAGGCCTGCTCGATCTATTCATCACGCAGCAGAGAATCGAGAACGCCGCGGCGCGAAAACGCGAGAGCACGACCCGTGCGAGTTAGATCCACCGTCTCGCGCGGACTGTGCGATTGAGTTGGTATCTGAGCGTGTCTTTATCAAATGCGTATACGCATCCGTAGAAGGGGCGGGGGGAGGCGTTTTGTGTATATGTGAGCCCGTGCAACGTGCGTCACTGCCTGTCTTCTCTGTATACAGTGCACGCGTTGCCCGTTTTTCGGCAGTAAGTGCGGCCGACAATGGTTACGGGACGGGAGTGCTGTCACAGATGAAAATTCACGTTCTGTCAATAAGCGACGGTTTCAATTGAATCGTTCACTCTGCACATCGGGGAAATTAAAAATACTAAATAGAAAAACAGAAGAATAAAACTGCGTATGATCGTATCTAAGGTGCTGTTGTGGTAAGGCCTCGAGCAGACTGCTTTTATGAGAATCCCTTAACCTGTAAATATGGGAAACGCAAGCCATCGTAAAAAGAAAAAAAAAAAGTTTTCCCACCTTTTTCAGGTATAATCAGCTTGCGTTGACTAACAAACGCACACACACACACACACACACACACACACACACACACACACACACACACACACACACGCACGCACGCACACGCACACACACGCACACACACGCACACACACGCACACACACACGAACGAGTGCGCTCGCTCGCAAACAAGCAAGCACAAATGCACCGCGACAGCTATAGCTGACAGCCCGTTTTCGAGTACTAAAGTTCCTGCAATGGAAGTTTCTGGACAAGTTCATGTGCGTCAGTATATGCATGCTTGCACACTCTCGCATGCATCATTGCTTCGCTTTCTCCTAAGCGCTCAGCCACACTCCTCGGCCTCTTCCTCTTCCTCGGCATCATGGCTCAACAGCGAGCAACAACCACGCAGGTCACGCCGGCGCGAGGAGTCAATTGGAGGCGGAACGCGCGGATTTACGGCGCATTATAAACGCACCACATTGCGATGCGCTCTCCCTTTTCCCACGATCGAGAGCGCGCGACAAATTGCTGACCATTGCCGAGTCACCGAATGAGAGAGAAACACAGGAGGAAGAGGGCATGAGCCAGACATGCACTCGAGATAATGCCAGCCGCGTGTGGTATAAGATCACACCTCCACCTTAAGTGCGTCTTCCGGATTCTTCTATCACCTCCTTTGACTTCAGTTCACGGCGTCGTTTTCATACGCTTCACGCAGGGCAAGTGCGAGATCGGCGGCGAAATGAGGATAGTTTCGTGCCGAGATTGCTTTATCGGCGCTCGTTTCGTACGTGACAGCGAAAACGCCACGCAGGGTCCATAGCCGGGCACGCACGAAGAGCAATCGCCGAGCTAAATAGGTCCGGGCGTCACTGGCCGCAACCGCATGCTCCGATGTACTACGTGTTTCGCCTTCCAAATTTTTCATCGTGCCAGTCGTGAGTCGCTCCTTATATACGCCGTTCTTACTGTATCTCTCAACGGCCTCGGCACTCCACGCTTATTTACAAATATACATAACCACGAAAGGGAACTACAATCATGCAAGTTTACAAGTGGCTGCTAATATATATATATATATATATATATATATATATATATATATATATATATATATATATATATATATATATATATATATATATATATATATATATGTGTGTGTGTGTGTGTGTGTGTGTGTGTGTGTCATTTTTAACTTTTCCTTGATTACTGAGCAACGTGGGGCTCGTCGATCTTACATTCATTATTATCTGCTTAGATTATCGTAAACACAAGTGGTATGAGATGCCACAAAGCTATGCATGTATATGGAGAACGCGACGATAACGTGCAGATAAACGCATACGGTCACCCAAATCTTTAGTTATCGTATACGAGCGGCAGTTGTGCTTTCTGTGTATCTTCACCATACTACTGAATTGGGTTCCAAATTGAGTGAAGAAGACAAGTGTACGCCCACAAAGCATATGCCCACAAAATAACTTTTCGCAGTTTCGCTATACATTATGTGGCGCTGATAGACAGAAAAGCCACGGCTGGGCACGACAGGTATACATTTAGGCGGCTGTGCATACGATTATTTCAAGTGCGAAGAAATGTTCCTAAGCAGTTGATAGCCGCGTGACCTGCTAAAGATAGTTTACGGCAAATGCTTTATATGCGAAGCAGCTTATGGCGGAGTTCAATCCGGTGGTGTGCGGCGCGACCACCCTCAGTGCGCATGCGCAACGGCTGGTTCAAGCACTGGCATGCTCTCGCATGTGTAAGGGCCGTTCCACGCACTTCCCGCACAGCCGCAACGCACGGGCCGGGACCCCTACCGCACGCAAGCGGGAGACAAATAAGCCCATTGGCGACGCTGCGGAGGGGGAAAGAGCGTCGCTAAATGGCTTATTTGTCCCCCGCTTGCGTGCGGTAGGGGTCCCGGCCCGTGCGTTGCGGCTGTGCGGAAAGCGCGTGGAACGGCCCTAAAGGGACTGGGCTTAGACGCTGCGGCCTCTCCCTATTACACTCTCGCAGGAATCACGTGATCGAGGAACGAGATTCTGCAGACGAGCGATGAACCCACGTGCTCCCGCGTGGCGTGCGCCTAAGCAAGTTCGGGACGAGTAACAGCCACAGAAACTGCGATGAATTCATGGTGGTCTGCACCACTTGAAAGGACTCGTTAACATCGGGCAAGGTGCCCGTGATGAACGAAACTTTTAAGTCGACCCATGCGCTGCTTTCGATGCTACTCGTGGTTCCTTCTAGTGGCAGACGGTGTAATTTTTTTATTTATCTTTGCTAGTTAGTTGTCAAAAAAACGCGCAATCTTTATTGAAGTGGAATGTATGCTTCACTCCACTCACCTCTACAGAGGCGCGTCGATCAAAGGCCGGCTTTATATGTTATCTTCGGCATGCAAAAGCTGCGATTCCCACGGAAGTCATCGGCACTCTCTAGTAAACTTCTCTGAAATAAATGTTTTTACCACCACCACCACGGAAGTCATAGACGTTTCTCCGACACGACAAGCAAGCATTCCAATCTTCTACACGAACGATTAGATGCTGAACGAAGAGTGAATGAGCAACGCGACGAAAAACGAAGCCGCCTTAATGGAATGGTACACGCATAACTCTGCGAGAACACGCAATATACGAAATCGTAAATGGTTATTCGACGCCGCATGTATACAAAATGAGGCGCTGAAAGACTTGAAGCACATAAAACAGTACAAACCAGTGCGCGTCTCTCAATTCAATGCCGCAAGCATCACTCGTCGCGTGCAGGCATTGGTCACGGATAACGGAACGAGTCACGGATATAAGCACGTACAGCGTAAGCTACCGAAGGCGTTAAGACCGAGGAAGCTTCTTGGAGTGAGTTCTGCGCGCGCCGAACTAAACGCACGCGCGCAAACGGGAGCAAATTCGTGCACGCAAGCGAAACCTCTATAAGTCCGGCGGGCGCAGTTTTAATAGATAGAGCTCACGGCTCTCGGCTACATCGAACCAGGAAAAAATGAAAAGTCTAAACTGAGCGTAGACATGAGGCGTATGATATTCAAGTATGCGTGCAAACTTAGCGGAGCATGGTGGTGAGACAAAGGAAAGGGGAAAGAAGGAGCAGTCACAGATATTTCGTGGCCCACACAGTCAAGTTGAAGAAAGAAAGAAAGAAAGAAGGAAGGAAAGAAAGAAAGAAAGAAAGAAAGAAAGAAGGAAAGAAAGAATTAGAAGTGAAGCAAGCACATGCGCGCGAGCAGCACGCCAGAGTCACGCAATCGTTCGCGTGGGGTCGGCTGCAAACGGTGACTCGCGGCGCGCAAAGGTTGAGAATGGCGAAGATGATACTGCGGGTGAGAGCGAAGAATAGAGAGAAAGATTAATAGCCAGAGCCGAAGACGGAAGCCGACCCACAAGACAGCCGCAGTACAGCGCGACCACCACACGGACGGCGGCGGCCCAGAGTGCACGGACCACCGAGCGTCATCGCACGCGCGCGTCTCTGTCTGCTGCTGAGACGACGTATAAGCAGACGTGCTCGCTGGCGTGGCGCATGCGCAGAGGATTAGTGGAAACAAAAGAAAAGAGCGGAAGAAAAGGCGAGAAACGAGGTCCTTTTGAGGGGTTTACAAGCGAGCTATGGCTGCAGGGGCTCACGCGTACAGCTGCAGAAGTAACGGAGTGCGAAGTGTTTAGGCGCAGAAGCAGAGACGAGGAGGAGTGTTGCGTTTCGACGTGCGTGGCACCGTGCTGCAGAGCCGTTATAGCGCAACTGGACCGACAAGAAATAGCGAGGAAGACAAGAACAAAATGAATAAAAATAAAAGGAATCACAATGGGGTCTCGCGCGCCGGCCACACGTACGACTTGCTCGCTGACCGCCACGACAACCATTAGGCAGTTGGCCCCGAAGAATAACCGTGGCTCCATGGCTTCCTCGTGGAACGCCAAGTAGCTTTACAAGTGCGACGACGGCACGCGCGCATGCGCTGTTTGGCCGTTTTGACCGGCTGCCTCCAGCAACAACAGCTATGACCTCTCTTTTCCTTTCTCTCTCTCCCCCTTTTGTCTTTTACTGGGCTGTATTTCAATGACCGAGTGTGTGGCGGACGCCACTGTTGCGTTGGAACGGGAGGCGATGCGAGTCACAAGTTTGTTACCTAAATGTGGCAGTCGGAAGAAACGATCTCGCAATGACAGAATATACGCGTGCGCTCATTCGAGGAAGCACGTGGTACAGGCGACGGCCGTAATCACGTCCAGGAACCTGTAGTACACGGACCCAAAAGATCGTTCCTTATGTGTGGGAGCGACTACGCGAATTTCACGCACACGAGTGCCGGCAGGCGTGGCGAACGAGCGCGCAGAGGAAACTTAGTTCTCTCGGTATACATCGTCTGTAGTACTATACATATCCGTGACTGCCCACTTGTACAGCCAAATGACACCTTGGTGACAGAGGAAGCCAAAGGAATGGAATTTCTGTCCGGGTTTGGCGACAATGTGTATACTCTTTAGGCGCTGCAGGGTGGGTGTGTCATTACTTCAGGAAAAAGGAAAATGCTGCATCTATATTTGGAAGCAGTATATAGTTATTGTGGGGAAAAACATGTGTATACGATTTACTATATGAAACTCTTTTCTTCTTCATGACCCGAGGGTTGTGGTGCTTCGTATGGACACTCCGTCTTGCTCAACGTTAACTAAAAGCGACGCAGTATTCGACGATGTGAAGCCCGCGATATTTTCTCCTGCTTTAGAACTACGGGCGCCTTTTGATTCATCGAGATTTAAGTGCGGTAACAGACCATGACGAGAAAAGAATAACGCAAAGCCTACAACGCAATAGTTTTGCGCTGTTCTATTCTAATCAAGTGCTAACCAAGCTCTCTTCGTCTTATTTAACTCCTGTAGAACCGTTTGAACCGTCCGATCCACCCTCCTCCAAGTCCCTGACTTACACACTCCCAACAAATCACATGGAGACGTCTCCAGACAAGCACTCTTTCTTCCGCTCAGCTGCTGTCCCACAACATTTTCCCGGAATGATCCCTGTGTGGCGAACCTATGCCACCCTTTCCAATATCCTATTCAGCTGCCCCTCTGATGATCTCCCGCAGGGACAGCCTGCCATCTCAAGCTGCGAGGACTGGAAGGTCCTGCTCTCGTCTGGGGACCCAGCGATGCAGCTTGTTGCGACAGTCGTATGGATGATGATGGGTTGATGAGTTATGTGTGACTCTGAGACAAAGCGCCATCGGCACCGCGTTTCCTTCCTATCTGACAACGGCATGTTGCGGTGACTAGGGCAGCCGGTATCTTCGCGGCGAGAGGCATGACCGCGTAGGCGTGGTGCGGGACCGCGCAGTGGTCCAGGAATCCCGGGGGGTCCAAACACACTTGCTATATCATAAAGCTTTTCTGTCTGTCTGTCCGTCCGTCCGTCTGTCTGACTGTCTGTCTGTCTGTCTGTCTGTCTGTCTGTCTGTCTGTCTGTCTGTCTGTCCATCCATCTGTCTGTCTGTCTGTAGAACCTAGCAATTTTGTTCATAGGATTGTCAACTGAGCACATGCATGCATGCGACACACCGACAAGATGGCGTCGGTCACTAAAACCATCCAAAGGATGGTCGAAGTAATTAAGATCTCAAGGTTAAAACCGAGAAAAAAAATAATGAGCGAAGAGACAGCCGGTGAATGAAAATACGGGTTACCACATTTGCTTCGGCAAACACGACTCTGTTTTCAAATGTCTTTATGTAAGTACGCAACGGCTGACAAGTCAGCCGTCATACAATGACAGTTTGCGACGCTCTGACACATCGGTAAACAGCTGCCATGATATGCACATAATAGCGGCACTGACGTCAGGCCAACGCAAGCCTAACGACAAAGCCTATTTTTTTCATCACGGCCACGCGCGAAGTTTCGCAACGGCATTTGAGCGACACATTCGCGATCGAGCTCCTGTCAGTGTTGGAAAGCATTTTTGTGTTTCGTTGTGCGTTTGTGTGACCCGGATTCGCGATAAAGAATGTCGACAGCTTACACGTGCGTACGCGACAGTAATCGTAGCTGCTTGCCCGTTAGCGAGCAATTCAGGTCGCCATACATCGTCCGTAATCGGAGGTTCCTTCGAAGAACGCGTTTTGCTTTTCTCTTTCTTTCATGTATTCACTCATTTTCTTTTCCCTTTTGTGTGTGTGTGTCGAATGCAGAATGAAGCGCAAGCCAATGCGGCGGCGATATGCGTACAGAAGTTCAGTGCACCAAAGGGTGTCTGGCATTATTTCGAGTATCCGCGACGATCAAGTGTTCGTATATAACACTTCGAAGAAACCCATCACGTCTCATGCGATTCGGGACAATGAGAGCCAATGAAACGGCAAACAGCAGGTGTGCTAATAACCTGTTTCGTCGGTGAGTCTTGATAAGCTATTTCCTCGATCGAGCGAACACCGAACCACGCGCGAGTTAACGAGCTGTTTCGCCGCGATTAACCGTAAAACGAAGTTATATCAGCCAAAGTCACGAATGAACTGCGCTTCGGGCAAAATATATATCCGAATTATTGTCCAAATATTTTTTTGGTCTATCAAGATGCTGCTCTGAACGCAAGAAGTTGTGATCTTCCGCTTTAATGTTTGGTTCATATATATCTGGGATTTAACGACAGAAAACCACCATACGATTATGAGAGACGCCGTAACGGTGGGTTCCGGAAATTTGAACCATCTGGGATTTTTTAACGTGCACCCAATCTTCAGATTTATTGAACGATATCTGTATACTTTCGGTCTTGACTTCTGCCTTTTTTTTAAGACTCCATGAACTCTATAGTGCTAAAAATCAGGCCCTCGAAACTAAAGTTGTTAGTTTGATATAAAAGACACTAAAGAGTAAAACGATTTTTCTGTTATTAGTAAATTACTCTTTCTTAGTTCCATAATCCCAACTCTCGTCGCGAGAGGAGCTTGGTAAGCGAGAAAACGCGCAATAGGAAAATGCAGGTGGCGACGGAAATTTCTGCACCGAACGAGCTAGGTAAAAACGAAGCACAATGTCTGCTGATGGGGCCAGAAATTCAACATACAAAGATTCAGGGAATTTCGTCGAGCTAATGTTGGAAAGATACGTCAAATGCACTTTGAAATTCATGACGTCACATGCACAGATTTTGGCGCAAAATTTCTAAATGATACCTTGACCTCAACTTTCTCCTGTAATGATAAACTTATGACGGTAAGATTAACGACGTTATAGGGTTCTCAGAGAACACTTGATCAATGTAAACCAACTAATCGTTTCACTTCAGTGTCCCCTTAAGATAGCTGCAGTGTACTGCTGGATGAAAATCAGAAGTTTTCGGGGATAACGTGGTCGCAGCCATTACATGAGCTGACTGATTGCTGAAGTGCGGGAGAGGCTTTTGATCTAAATCATTCCACTGCAACTTAATGGAGTTCATGGACGAGCTCAACAAGTTTGTTTACGTGAGCCGCATTTCATGTGACATGATGTGAATATGTAACGCCTCAGGCACTGTTGATAGAATTCGAGCAAATGCGGTAGATAGACAAGGAAGCCCTCTACTTGAAACAAGTTGATAGCAGTCAGAAATTACCAACGACGTCGTCATAACACGTCATTCAAAGCGGTTGGACGAGGTCCCGGAAGACAATGTCTTCGAAAAGAAAGGACATGCTACCAACACGGCACCGCAAAAAAAAAACGTTGCCCCCAACTGACGGGCCACAGACGTATGCTAATAAGTTTCCTTTTCAATAGGAACAGACATACTTGGAGCGGCACGAGAGTGACCTTTTGCTGTATGGCCACACTCAGGGGAGCCAAAACAGGTCACTCGACGCGTTAGCGGGGCGGGTGTTTCCGCCCAAAGTTTTTTCCAATCCTCGAGAAAATGCGACAGGTCGTATATTGTCGTCGAGCAGAACGCTATCCCAGAAGCTTACGGCTTCCTGCAAATGTCTTCCGGCTGTATCGTGATGGCTTCCTGGCGGATGCGAGTTACGAGAAACACTCATCGAAGGAAAGTTGGGTGCCAAGTGCTTCGGGACACGCAATAGGACGTGTTTCTGACAAGCGAGCCGATGTATGTACGTATACACGTACACGCGGAGACTGGTTTCACTCCGGGATAATTCCGGCACAGGGAAAGGTGGGCCGTTTCCTCGTCAACGCAGTTCGCGACCGGAAATATCGCCGCACTCTCGGAAAACACGCCTCCTCGAGCGGATTCCCGGTTAGTCGAGAATTCGTGTGCCCCGCCGACGGCTTGATCGCCGACGTTGAAAATGCAGCGGCTGTTGAGGAACTGTCCGTGTAACATCTACGTGTGCGTGCAATGCAACAGCACATAGTTCAAGTAGAGAGGAAGATCCGGCGTATACAATGGCCTACCCTGGCGAACACTGAAAAGCGATATTGAATAGAAAAAAAATATATAATAGGAAGCACAGACACGCCGTCACAGTTGGACACTTGTGCGTCAGCCACTGCAACTGCGTGTGCATCACTTGTTCATAACAACTAACACGAAATTCTGCTGAAGACGCTTGTGCAGCTTCATACATTGTCTTCAACAAGATGTCCTTCGTTGACCTCAGCTGCTATCGCGTGCGATGTTGACATTCCTGCTGACGATGTCGAAAACGGTTTCATGCGACGAAGTATAGAACGTTACTCGGTTGTATTTTAAAACTCATCGACCAAAGTGCCGTTTAATCGTTAATGCAGCGTTCATGGCTAGTTTTAACGTGATAGTGTCAAAGAGCTCGTTCCGCAAAAATCCCAGCGTCGGCGTTGGCATGATTGGTTGTAAGCGAAAACTCATGTCGTCCGTAAACGAAAATTTGATAAAGATGCAAATGAAATAGTTAGAATTCACGGGTACAAGGGAGTATAGAAACCAGGTTGCCTAGGTGGCAGTCATATAGCGGAAGGAATCTCCTTAACTCATCATATATTGCGTGGCAGTAGCGTATATATATATAATCACGCCAGGCATCAAAGGATGTCCATTGAGAAACGAGTGGCTGTATTAAAGGCCCACACACTACAAAGCACTCAGACATATTTATTCAGCAGAAGCATCAGCAGCAGCAGAACCAACAACAGAGGGTTTTAGTTTAGCGCTCCCAACGGCCTCGCGCACGCTAAGGACGAGATAGAGCAAGACTACGCAAGCGCTGTATATAACATAGATGCGTGCGTTTGCGCGCGCAGGAGATGCGCACGCTAGATCTCGACGCTTGCGTTGCGGCCGTTGCGTACCTAACCGGCCGCTGTCTCGCGAGATCTCGACGGCTGCGAGCGTTGACGGCATGGCTGCTGCGAAAAAAAGGCCGCGCCCATCGGCAACTGCAGTTCATTTCTTCGCCTATAGGTTGCGCACAGGAGCACTCAAATTCAATGGTGTTTACGTCGAAGCGCACTTCACGTTTCGGTTGTTGCACGCGCTAAACTAAATCTAACAACAAAGTGAACACGCGGCTGCGGTTCGCGAGGTGCCCTACGGACGTGTATCTCTTCGCTGACTCGCAAAAAAAAAAAGAAAAAAAAAACGAAGGGTCTATTATGCTTGCAGTAGGCATTCAATGATGTTTTGAAACGGCCAATGTTACGTGCACAACCGTTCGTTTCTTTATACGGCACGGTTGAGGCATGCGCACCAAGAAAGAAAGCAGATTATCAGTTCAGAAGGCGATGCGAAGGAGGTCCGATTACGCTACCTCGTACTCCAATTTCAGTCCACCAGTATGGCAAATAACATAAAACAAAGAAGTGCTGACCCGCTCCACCAAGAGGTATAACGGGTTGAAAACAAGTGAAGATAAATGGAGAGGCGGAGTAGTTATCAAACAGATACCTTAAAATGTTATTCCCTCCTGTCTGTGAGGACAAACTTTTCTAAACATAAAAACATACAAGTGTCAAAAGAAAACGCACCTGATGTAGATATAGTATTATGTGGCACCGGAGTTATATTTGCAGCCCGCCCGCGGTGATCTATAATGGTTAAGGCACACGAATGTTAACCCGAAGGTCGAGGAATCAAATCCCTGGCGGCCGCATTTTCGACGGAGGCCCGGAAATGGCCCGTGTATATTTAGGTGCGCGTTAAAGAAATTCAGGCAGTCAAAATTTGCGAAGAGCTCCGCCACGGCGTCCCTCATAATCGTATCGCGGTTTTGGGACGTTAAACCCCAACAAGCAAACGTAGCACTAATTTTTACGTTGTACGACAACCACGCATGTACACGTGCATGGGTATTGCCGCTGTTTGCTCTTCTCTATTATTTTATTCAGGCTGGAACACTTGGTCCTAAGCTGCTGCTCTATGCGCTCGTTGACAACCAATACCCCTCACAACATTCACATCCCGTAGAATCCCGTAGATGCGATCGTCACAACTACCATGAAATAAAACGTATAATCAGGAAGACCTAGGAGGGGGGGGGGGGGTGGAAAAAGTGGGTAACGATTTAGAGTACAGGGCAATTACTCTACTATCATCATCAGCATCATCATCAGCCTGACTACGTCCACTGAAGGCAAAGCCCCCCCCCCCCCCCCCCTGTTCCCGCCAGTTAACCCGGTCCTGTGCTTGCTGCTGCCAATTATTACCCGCAAACTTCTTAATCTCATCTGCCCACCTAAACTTCTGTCTCCCTCTAACCCGCTTCCCTTCTCTGGGAATCCAGTCAGTTACCCTTAATGACCAGCGGTTATCGTGTCTACGCGCTACATGCCCGGCCCATGTCCATTTCCTCTTCTTCATTTCAGCTATGATATCCTTAACCCCCGTTTGTTCCCTAATCCACTCTGCTCTCTTCTTGTCTCTTAAGGTTACACCTACCATTTTTCTTTCCATTGCTCGCTGTGTCGTCCTCAATTTAAGCTGAACCCTCTTTGTAAGTCTGCAGGTTTCTGCTCCGTAGCTAAGTACAGGCAAGATACAGCTGTTATATACCTTCCTCTTGAGGGATAGTGGCAATCTACCTGGCACAATTTGAGAGTGCTTGACAAATGTGCTCCACCCCATTCTTATTCTTCTAGTTACTTCAATCTCGTGGTTCGGCTCCGGGGTTAAGACCTGCCCTAAGTATACAGTCTTTTACAACTTGAAGTGCACTATTACCTATCTCGAAGCGCTGCTGTTTTCAGAGGTTGTTGTACATTACTTTCGTTTTCTGCATTTCATTTTAAGACCCACCTTTCTGCTCTCCTTGTATAATTCCGTAATCATGAGTTGCAATTCGTCCCCTCAGTTACTCAGCAATGCAATGTCATAGGCGAAATGCAGTTTACTAAGGTACTCTCTATTAACTCTCACCCCTTACTTTTGCTAATATAGGCCTCTGAAAACCTCCTGTAAGCACGCGGTAAATAGCATTGCGGAGATTGTGTCCCCCTGCCTTACACCCTTCTTGGTTGGTATTCTGTTGCTTTCTTTATGAAGCACTATGGTAGCAGTTGATCCCCTGTAGATTTCTTCCAGGATGTTTATATATACTTCACCGACGCCCTTATCCCGCAGTGTCTGCATGACGGCTGATATTTCTACTGAATCAAACGCCTTCTCGTAATCTATGAAGGCTATGTATAGTGGTTGGTTATATTCTGAGCATTTCTCTATTACCTGATTGATAGTATGAATGTGGTCGATTGTTGAGTAGCCTGTTCGGAATCCTGCTTGTTCCTTTGGTTGATTGAATTCTAATGTTTTTTTTTTACTCTGTTAGCAATTACCTTTGTAAATAGCTTGTATACTACAGAGAGCAAGCTAATCGGCCTGTAATTCTTCAAGCCCTTGTAATCTCCTTTCTTATGTATTAAGATGATGTTAGCGTTCTTCCAAGACCCTGGTACCCTTCCCGTCAGGATACACCTCGTAAACAGGGTGGCTAGTTTTTCTAACACAATGTGTCCTCCATCTTTCAGCAGATCTGATGTTACCTGACCCTCAATAGCAGCTTTGCCTCTTTACATGCTCTCCAAAGCTTTCTGACGTCTTCTATCATTACTGGTGGGGTGTCATCTGGGTTACTGCTAGTTCTTATAATATTCTAATATTATAATAATATTAAAATAATATTATAATAGTTCTCTACTATGAGAGAGCTTGAAGCCGTCCCGTGGGCCTCAGTGTCGAGAAAGGGAAGTTTAACTTCAAAGTGATGAAAGCAGGCGCATTCGGTTCTGTTGGAGTTGCGAGTCGGAAGTGTACGTGCCAGTGGTCCACTGCGCTTTCTCGTATAGTGCCGATTTCTCCGCGCTATACTGCTGCAGGGTCTGCACGGCTTCGGACGTATCGTATACGTCATTCGCGGGTCGTTGAAAAAGTAATTTAGGCTTGTAATGTCAAATGTCA
Organism: Rhipicephalus microplus; assembly: GCF_013339725.1. Lineage (NCBI taxonomy): Eukaryota > Metazoa > Arthropoda > Arachnida > Ixodida > Ixodidae > Rhipicephalus > Rhipicephalus microplus. The sequence continues at coordinate 76,819,020 of NC_051169.1, forward strand.
CTAAAAGCGCACTTGTGTGAACGTACAGTCATACTTCAGGTGAGTATAGTGATCACGTTAATTAACCGTTATGAATAACACGTTACTACTACAAGACGTTCGCCAGGAAGACAAGAAAGAATCACACCACACCAAAAAAAACTTATTATCCGCGGTACCAAACAGCATGTGACGCGTACATAACGAATATGAGACCACGTCAAGGATGTATACAACATCCCGGGCGTTTGCTTCTGCGTGCTCTGCGTGCGCAGACAACTCTCGCCACAAGCATGCACACATGACACCGCCACGAGTTCTGCTCGTTCGTCCTTAATACAAGACGAGTTTGCTCGACTGACACCGATCCGCCTGCGTCGGAGCCGCTGAGCACGAGCGCCGTGACAGTGGACAAGCACGACGCGAAGAGGAGCACAGCAGTGTACTATGAGGGGAACGCAGCTATCGGTTCGTGTCTGTTTACTCTATATACAGCCTCGCTTCAAAGCGGCTATACTTGGGCGGCCGCTGCCAACGTGACCAAGACACCATTGACGCGCAGGTTAACGTGTGCTTGCGAGCGCGATCGCATTGCCATGGATCGGCTTGTTTTATGGCTCGACCTTGCGTCAAATTAGAGTAAACAAAGCGAGTTGGCAACGAAATGGCGGACACATTCAATACGGCAGAGATGAGACTGAGACTGAAAACAATGTTGATGTAACAACAGCGGATGATCAAAACTAGAATTTACAATATCCATCATTGAGCCTATTCTAGCCAACACCCGCCAACATGATGCGACGGAATACTATAGTCGGAATGCGATGGAAAAACGTTGATTTTGTACTGCAGCACGCGCTTAGCGCGTGCGTCTCCCACGTAGGGGCCAGCAGGGAATACATGGCGGCCGCTTCGTGGGCCATGCTGGACGGCCCATTGCTGGTCGGCGAGAAGCTAATACGGCCGGAAATCGTGATTCCCCGTTAATCAGGCCAGAAAAGCACTCAATCGATCTTTGTAGTAAACGCAGTTCGTTCTGCTAGCTATGTGGAGCTTCAGGCACTTCATTTGCAGCTTCAGTATATGTTTAACAATACGACTGAACTGCCAAGGGGTCAGAAAGAAAGGAGGTGATTAACCTCTCACATCAGGCTCAGGAATGCAATGGCAGAGTTTTTGATTTCTTCAAAACACAGAAATGTTCACAAATTTTATATTAGCCTATAGTTAACTTGTGCTGTACAGAAAGTATAAATTAAAAATACTTTAAATTCACAAGTAAACAAATATGCTTGCACTATACTTTTAGTTCAGCATATTATATATATATATATATATATATATATATATATATATATATATATATATATATATATATAGAGAGAGAGAGAGAGAGAGAGAGAGAGAGTTGACATAATTTACACACTATAAAATAAATGCGCAAAGGGCAGAATAAGAAAAAACTTCCAAACGGGCGAGGGACCACAGTGCACTAAGATAACTTAACAAAACTATAATATGTTTTCACCTTGCATATCCTGTTAAAAAGGGAGACAAAAGTGAATGAAATTTGGGAATCTATAGAATTTCGAGCCCTGACACACAAGCCTGTATACACCGGAGAGTTCGCGCTCGAGTGCGAACGGCTCAGCTGTGACGGTCGGGAAACGTTAAACCAGTGATTTAGGATTCGACAGGTGTCATTCAGGTCGATACTGCTTTTCCGCCGTGCCGGACGGAAAAGCAGTATACCGACCTAAATGACGCCTGTCATCTTGCGCCGACACAGCGGTACATGATTTCGCCGACACGCGCCGAAAACTGTGAGGTTTCGACGCACGCTATAGCTGTGTACGCTCTCTGACGTGACCAACATCAATCATCCAGTTCGAGTGTGCTGAACCGTATACAGATGACTAGCCGTGACACCGTCAACACCGAAAAGCGCTTTTGTCACAGCCGCGACCACGGCACGTCGAACTTGCCAACAGCCCCCCTCTCCCGGCTTCAGAAATCCACGTCCCGTTCGTTGAAGACATTTTAACAAATTCTATAAGACACTAAAGTCTGTCTCTGAGGCCAGTTGTCCGCAAAAAGCGCAGCAAAGCTTTCAAAGCCTTCTGGGCTGAGGATGGGCTCGGCCAATGACCCAGAATCCTTTGTTCCGACAAAGGCCGATCGTCTAGTCTATCCAGAGCTGCAGTGAGTTCTTGTCTTTGATGTGGCCTTTCCTCTGTCGCATTTTTTTGTAATTTCTCTCTCTCTCTTCACAACATTCCTTTTTAACATCTTTCATTCCCCTCATCCCTTTCCCCAGCACAGGGTAGCCAGCCGGTCTAAGAACTGGCTAACCTCCCTGTCTTTCCGCTTATACTTTCTTCCTTCCTTTCCTTCCTTAACAAATTCTAGAACTATGCTTAGGTTAGTTCACATCGAAAAATGTGACGTTCCATGTTGCACAGTTTGACAGGGAACGCGCGGTGAGCGATCGAAGAGTAAAACATGAAGACATCTTCGTCGAAAATTCAAGACGTCAGTTACTGCTATTGCCCGTGCTATTCTCGTGCTGAAGAAATTTCCTCGCGAAACTGCATTTTTAACATTAAGGCGGCAACATTCCAATTTGTAACGAACGTACCAAATATTCGAGTGCGTGGACCGACGCGCTCAGTGAGTGTATACGACATTTACATTATATTGCTGATTATTAGATTACTGCCTCCACTATAGATTACTAGCAGATGAACTACGCTATCTATGAGAAGGTAGGCTGCTTGTCCAATCACGAACACGAGCGAATTTCTAATGCAAAAGTAATATACACAAAAATTTCAATGACATGATGATTATTATGGTAGATTCTTAAGACGCAAGAACATCTTAGGTCAAAGGGTGCCAAACAAAAAATTGCTGGTTGACTCGGTCATAAAAAAACAACACTGAAAAAGTTTTTTTGTGACAAGTGTTTATATATCGTGAAGATATGGACGCGAAAGCACGCATTTTGCGCACAATCTTTAGCTTAATACTCGCCAGATATAGGTTTGTAGGAGAAAAAAAAAGGTAGACTAACAATACTGTGATACCTAGACGAAACAAACCGTGACCTAACTTTTCTGGACCGAGGATTGTGGTCCTATAACGCACGTAGTAACTGCACCCAGACGGGCTCATTGCTCGTGACGTTAAAACTCCCCTTTTAAGATGATGAGAAGCCACAAAACCGGCCAGAGAATCAATATAAGGTCTGTATATAGGCCATTGCCCATTCAATGCATTTATAGGTTTTTTGTTTTACTTTCTGGTCGGTGCGAATGCGAGCGACAAGCTTTGGTCGCATCATTCATGCTAGCTTGCCCTTTTATCTCGTCGCAAGTGTCTCTCTCAGCCCCGAGCTTCAGCTAATTTCCGCGTTCCAACGTTCAAGATCACTCTTCTCGAGCACCCGTCTGCTATTGTGCAGCGTTTCATTCACATTCAAAGCGCTTTGTCAACGCAAGCGACTGCTTGTTGAAGGCGAAACAAAGCTAACAGAATCTTTACACAGATTGCGAACGAACGTCCACATATATACGCTGTAGACAACAAGGCTCGATCGGGAGTACACATTATGATTATCCTTCATCTCAGTAATAAACGAATGAAAATGCGCAAACTAGCATACGCTTGCCCCGAACAACGGCTTTGCGCACGCTGCAATGCCAACTGGAGGACCACCACAATCTATACTCCAAACAGAATGATCGATCACCAACGCTATTCTCGTCCTGTACTCCAACCCTTTGTTGTTTCGACGTCTTCGCTCGGCCTGCATCGTGATCTTGTGCAGTCGGAGCTTTCGGCGACTCGGGTCAGTGAGCGCGTGCATCTAACAGCACACGAGCGATTGTGTCCGTCTCGATCACGAGTGGTCAATCTATACGCGGGCTACGCACGCATGCTTTACTTAACGCGCAGTCCCAAAATTAGGGCACCATACGTTGCTCCCGTGTTTATCAATGGGAGCATAGCGTATGCATCATGTATATATGGTACAAACCAGCCAAGCTAGTCGACAAGCTATGCGAAGAGTATACGAACAGTCCATTTTTTTTTTTTTCGAGAGAGAGAAGAGAGCACGCAATAAGTGAACAAGCGTGAAAAAGAATCATAGCTCGTTCCCTTATAAGAGGCATTTATCGTTAGAAGTGAATCCGGGTACGAAAGATGGGGCCAACGGGGACGCGTAATCTGCGAAAAAAAAAAAAAAAGAATTGGTGCGGGTCAGATCACGCCCGCGCACTCTTTAACGAGGAGCTCCAATTACACGCTCTGACCACGCGCGGACAAGCAAAACGCGCGGGGCTACTGACTCTGCGAAGAAGTGTTGGACGAAGAGCGATTGACTCGCTTCCCTTGAGCCCTTGGTGTACGCGCTGAAACGATCGGTGAAGGATAGGGGTGAACGGGATCATCATTCCAGCTACCCCCCTCCTTTTTCAGACTTTCTTCAGCGAAGTGTTGTCGACGTATAGCTGCAAGAAGGCAGACAGCTGTGACCTCGTCTTGAGGACTCCTTTCTAACCGAAGGGCATGCAGAAGCGCGTCTGTATAGGCCGATAAGAACAAGAGAACGAAGACGTTGAAGTGCAACGATTGGCAAAGAACAAAGCGGGGGCCCTTCGCGTCGAGCGGCGCACGCTTTATCGCCGCACTGCTCCGTTACTGCGCGCGCAACTGTACATAAAGAAGAGGGGCGTCGATTGGGCCACGACGGAGAATGCAGCGAAGCTTCGCTTGCATGATAGTCATCGCGAAATGCTACTCTTTTTCGGGGCCAGCAGCCTTGGTCAGTGCACTGCGTATATAGCTGCACGCTGCAAGGCGCGCGGCTGGTTGCTATGATGAGCGATTAGCGAACTTCTGCCGTTCACCTGATGATTCGTGCCACGTGCGAAGTCGTACAGACAACTTGACGCAATGTGCGCGCCTCGCTCGTCATGATGCTCGTGAACCAATGTCATCGAAGGTAGAGACTGCTTCGACGTGACGTTCGAAACCGAAGGTTAACTTTCTTTTTTATTTATTCGGCGTCGTTGTTAATATTCAGATATACACGGGTACGTGTCAGCTACTTTGAATAACAGAAGGATATATAGCACGAGTCTTCTAGCCCAAAGGTCAACGTCCCAATTTATGCGCATACCAGCCATAAATGAAAATAGAGAAACGTTAAACCACGATCGGGCTAACCATCGTCAGCGAGCTGTGCGAGGCCGTAGGCATCCTTCCGTGACGTTATCGCTCAAGTGACGCTCGCATTCCGTTGCATGCGTGATATGCGACGTGTCGCCGTGAAAGAAAGGGTATAAGGACTATACCGGCACACGCTCTCTCTGTTTCCACGCTTGCTGTGCAAAGGCACGCGACCTCTGAACGAAAAAAAAAATGTTGCAGCGAAAGCGCTTAGTTACGTGTGGTACTGTGAAAACCCGTTAAGAACTATTGCAGAAAACTTCGTTCCAGGTGATTCCTTAGGTACTCCCGAGTATCTCAGCACCGGTCATCGCCGTTCTCAGGACGACGATGACGAACGCGATCGACGACCTAACCGCCGTCCCTCCCCTCTTCTGGCACCCCGCGCGAAGAGGCTTCCATAAGCACCCACTTCCGCGTTGCAAAACGTCCTCATCGTCAACGACGTGCCTTCCCGTGGAAGGAAGAGACCCGCTCGGCTCGACTCGAGCTCTCGGCGGTGGCCGTTATAGACTACGGGCTGTGCGCGTGTTCAGTTGGCGCCTGAGAAACGCGAGACCGCATGAGCGCGGCTGGACAGCCACGAGCGTTTCCCCGAGTTGGCCGTTATAAGGTGGCCCCCTTCCAGTCGACCAATGGAGGGGGGGGGGGGTCAACGACGTCCCCCCTCCTTCGATCATTCCGTCGCTCACTTCCCGGCCCTTCGGATGAGATTGCCCCCACGAAGTGTAGCGACGATGACGAGGAGCGGAGGAAAGAAAGGAACCGGGCATGCGGCCAACGACGACGACGACGGCGTCATGAGGAAATCCGTTGCACCGAGGCGTCGCCACGACGACGAGAACGGCCAACGCGTGACGTGGAAGGAGCGCTTCGTGCGCTAGATGGCGATTGATGGAAGCGTCGATGGTAGCGTATAACTAGCCCCAGGCGTGGGTGCGCGCTGGTTATTACGCCGTGCGCTGTCCATTGTGGGACGGAGCCTGTGCAACAGGCGAAGTCGCCGAATATACACGGTGCACCAGAATTAGATCCTAACCGCTATAGGCTCTATGAAACGGACGTATAAAAAAAAAAAGGCGAAGGAGAAAGCATCAATAGAGATACAGAAGAAAGACAATTGAGTGGGCTAGGACAAAAAAAAAGCGATCGCGTCTAAAGTAGCACGAGCAGCCGCTTTTCCTAATCTATAAAATCAGCTAAGGCATCGCATGTAACCTGCTGCATGTTTGCTGTCATAAAAAATAAACAGATTAAAATAAGCACCCGACCTGACTTTATGCACTCACCTCTGTGCGATCGTTGTCCTTGCTGCTATATTTATTATTACAGATATGTTAGTCCAGTATGCATTATACAAGTACAATGTGTGCGGTTTATGCTAGAGCAAGTGACTAACATAATTGTACGTTTTCTACGAAGAGACAGGATTAAGCGATGTACGGTGAGCTGGACTCTAAACCTCCTTGGTCGGGCTACACGGAAAGAGTCGCTCAGGCGGAGCAATTACCAGCCAGGTCTGCCAGGCTAACCCCGCCTGTGACAACCAAGGGGGTTTAAAGAAATTTTTGAAGTGAAAATTATTGCCCAGGAGTGTAACCGTGCCTATGGGAAGGATAGCGGCTGCAGCGGCCTTCATAGTACGGGAATGATAAACTATCAACGATTAAAAAAATGTAAGTTCTGTTGTACACGTAACTTGTACATTCCCAAACTAAACATCTAAAACAAGTAAAGACAGTGTATAAATCACAGAGCGTTTTGTTCAAACGCCCAACGACATTGAAGGGACACTAAAGGCAACTATAACGTCAACCTTCATTGCTGAAATAGCAGTCCAGAAACCTCGTAGTGTTACTTTTGTGCCAAGGAAGGCTTATTTTGAAATCAAATAAGGTTTAGAGGCCCGCATAAGGTTAGCGCACTTCAAATTACCCGTCTCAAGAAGTGGACCACCTCACGTCACTGTTACCATGCACAAAGTGACCCGGATCTATACTGCGCTGTCACCGACACTAATAGACAGAATAAAAGCAGCGGGAGCCAAAGCAGCAATAACAGCCCTTGATCAATTTCCTGTCATTGCCTCCGAGATGGCAGACGTGTTTTGGTGCCCCGCTAAATGGCACTACCTGTCCAGTGAAACCACGCAAATGTTCAATTTTTGAACCATTCGCGCCATTTTCAATAGTAACGTCCAGCTGTACTTCTTTTCTTAATGAAACAGAAACGAACAAGCAGCATTTTGTTGCGTCTCTTGCTGCACGGAGAGTTTTTTATTTAGTGCAGCTAGATTGATTACTAGTGATTAATGGTTGGCAGTTCGTCTGACGTCATCGGTATAATTTTGAGAGTGTCCTACTGCAGCGCATGTATTCTTGTGCATTTATCGTAATTTCTCGGTAAGTAGGGCACTGTTGTTGATAACATTGTCGTTTTAGATGTTGTCATACATTGAAATTTCTGACATATATTGTTATTTGACTTTAGTGTCCCTTTAATGTGGAAATTTTTTCCGGGTAACATAGTGCTCCTAGTGCACCTTAGTGTTACTAATTTTTTCCTAATAAGCCTCTAACTGAAGGCAAAGTTCATTCGAGATTCAGTCACCCATGCTCGTTTCTGTGTGTTTCTATGTTGAACAACGATATTTTATTTAAAAAATTAACGTAGAATTGACACGAACATATCAAAACAGCTTGATCTCTAAGTGAACACTGCACGAAAAGAGCATGTCTCCGACATCTTTGGAGGACAAAGGCAGCTAGCTTCACTTTTGTTGGCAAGGCATTGCGGGATCTTTCACTCCAGCAATTTTTTTTTCTTTCAAACCTCCCTGATGGCAATCAGTCCCCACGTGGGAGCAGGCCGCAACACAGCGATCTGTGTTTTTGGAGGACCAAATAAAAAAGTTTATCCAATCCAATCCTTGGTGGCAACATCACCACCACTAGAACCACCATTATGAAGACAAGGCAAAGTATGGGTCATGAATAAATCCATCAGTTATAATCTAAGCAACAAAAGATAACATGCTGCTAGCAATTGAACTTACTCGATCAAGCTGATATGTTAAGAATAAAAGACATGTGCTGTCACAAAAATGGCAGCAAAGCAAACACCTTCAGAGCGAGAAACAGCGAATGATGCAGTGTCTGCACGACACCGTCCAGTAAGCTGTGCGCTATACATGGTCTCATTAGAATGCAACTAAGTAGACTTGCCGCTCTTAATTGGCGAACAGGACGGCCACTTAAACAAATTAAGGGCCAATCGTTGAACTTTTTTTTATCTATATACACTCTCTGCAATAAATTGGAATTAGGGAGAGTTTAGCTTTCCCCCATCCTAGAGGACATAGTGCGCTAAATCGTCAACCATTTTTTTTTTCAACATCCTTACGGGGTACCGCCGATAGAACAACGTGCAGCTGTCGGAGTAGAAATTGCTTTACATCTTTCATTTTTTAGTAGACAAATATATATTCGTCGGATGGTTTATTACTGTAGACTATAGTTCCATGCGTTCCATGGCGTTCCCAGATTAAGCATGACAGGACTAGTATATATATGACTAGGCCGTTCTACGGCTGGGCTATCCTAAAATGTTTTCCGGAGGTACTGCGCAGTTACCCCGGAACGGGCCCTTTGCTCCACGAAAAGACGAAGCGGCACGGTGCAAAAGATAGCACACGGAACAGCAAGGAGGCGCACTTTCCTACTTGTGGATTAAAGCGCCGCCTTTTCTCGAGTAACTGCAGGAATGTTCGCGCTTTCAGACGGTGCCGTAGCGTGGTGTGGCGTAGTGGTTAGTGCATACGCGCATGCTGACTCAGTGGTTGCGAGCTCGAATACCACGTGTTTACTGCAAGTTCTCCGAAATTTATTTCTGAACGTGACACGTGCGCATCGATTGCACATCTAATCAAACGCCTGCACGCACTTCGAAAGGCATCATTAGTCAACTAAAATCCGATTTTTCTTATCCGCAAAATAACGGTTGTTCCCTTGAGGAGTACCCACACGGTTACTTCTTCGCAGTTTCTCCCAAAATGGTGCAATGAGTACGCCTGGTCAGTTACTCCTCTAAAGGAGCATCTCTCTTCCTCCTTCGCTTCTTAGGCCGCGTTCACACTGAGCATTCCGGCCACCGAAAGTGCTCCGAATCCGGTTCGGCGGCGGCGAAATCCGCCGAAAGGGCCCTCTCCGCGCCGATCACTCTCGGACTGATTTTTGCGGCGTCTGCCGCCGAATCGGTCACCGCGGACCAATAGGAGCGCTAGTCAAGAAATTTTGAAAAAATGGCGGTCAAGCCCTACTCACTTGTTTTGTCGCAGTGCACGTAACTGAATGTTGAAACCAACGGGAGTTTAACCTACTCTGTGCCTACTTCGCCTCCGAATTTCGTGAAAGAGGTGACCGAGCTTGCTGTTGGCGTGACCGAGCTTGTTGCGGTCTTGCAAAGCAAAACGAACCGACCAACGCCGCTGGCGTCGGTGGTTTTTCTGCTCTTCGTGCATTACAAGACAACCACTTGCCAGCAAAGTAAGCAGTGCTGTCTTTTCTTGCTTCCTGCGTACGAGAATCATCGAAGTATACGCCACCGGATAGCGTAGTGGCGTTTGCAAGCCGCGACAACAACCGGGTGACAGCGCATCCATCCCGTGTTCGCCCCGTAGTAGACAGCATATTCGGCGGCGCGGGGCGCGTACAGTGCGAACGACGCTACGTTTCGGCGACAGGGGAATTTCGGTCGCTGTAGAAAGCGGATGTTTCAGTGTGAACTAGGCATTAGAGTGAAGCATTGACGGTCTGCCTGCATTGAATGAACAGAAAAATTGACGAGTGGTAGAACACGTGCGTACAAGTGCGGCTTCGTGCATGAGCTTACGACCTTCAAGTGATGGCCTTAATACAACCGGCCGTATCGTTGTCTAGGGACTTCTTCGCACTTCTAGTGCACCGAACTTTTTCCCTTTAATTAACTGAGGTTATACTCCGAGGCGCGAGTGCCACATGTGGCGCTTAACTTCTGGTGAACTCAACCATGACGGCGCGGGGGAAATTAGCTGCATCAGGATGTATTTACTAGGGGCACCCCTGATTAGAAGGAAAAAAACTGACAGAAAGCGTGAAAGTGAAGAAGGAAGACGGAGATATAACCAGGATGCTAAATTGATTGATTGATATGTGGGGTATAACGTCCCAAGCCCAAAACCACCGTAAGATTATACGTCGTAGCGGAGGGCTCCGGAAATTTTGACCACCTAGGGTTCATCATCATCATCATCATCATCAGAAGCAGCAGCAGCAGCAGCAGCAGCAGCAGCCTGTATAGACGAAGGTTTCTCCCATGTTCCGCCAGTTAACCTGGTCATGTGCTTGCTGCTGCCAATTTATACCCGCAAACTTCTTAATCACATTTGCCCCCCTAACCTTCTGTCTCCCCCTAACCCGCTTGCCTTCTCTGGGAATCCAGTCAGTTACCCTTAATGACCAGCGGTTATCCTGTCTACGCGCTACATGCCCGGCCCATGTCCAGTTCCTCTTCTTGATTTCAAGAAGAGGAAGAGAAGGGTTCTTCAACGTGAACCCAAATCTGAGCACACGGATCTACAGCCTTTTCGCGTCCGTCGAAAATGCAGTCGCCGCAGCCGAGATTCGATCCCGCGACATGTAAAGCCAGCAGCCGACGAGTGTCTTAGCCACTAGACCACCGTGGCGGGGCGAGTATGCTGAAACAGGGCACTGAAAGTTTAATTCCACACTGTGGCATTGACAGAAATGTGAAAAAAAATAACAACAATAATATCCAGGGGGTTTACGTGAGAAGGAGGAATAAATGAGGAAGGACAGGGAGGTTAGCCAGTTCGTTTACGTGAGAAAGCCACAATATCATTAGAGAGCACAACGGAGTGGAGAGCTCCAGAAATTTCCACCATCTGTAGCTCTGTGACGTGCCCGTGAAATCGTACAGTACACCCCGACATTTCGAATCCGTCGGAATGCCGCGGCCAGGATCAAAGCCGCGACCATGAGGCAATCAGCCGAGCGCCATAATACCGCACCACAGAGGTGAAACCACGGCGCTCCGACGGTTGCGACTTGCACAACGGCCATCGGTGTGACCTTAACGGAATCGCGCACGCGCGATTGAACAGAACTCACAGCAGCCAACACATCGTAGCCGGACGTTCCCGGATCTCCCCGAGCAAACCCCGGTCGTCACGCATGGCACCACGCAGTTCTTCGCAACCTCTGAGGCGTTCGCAGGGCAATGGCGCATGCGCATACCCACGCTGCTGCGAAAGTGACCTCCTCGCGCTCAACACCGCAGTCAACAATAGCTATAGGCGCTCGTAAAAGACCGATTCCACCGAAGTATACATGCGCGTGCGAACGTGGAAACCCGAGCCGTCGACCGCGGGGCGTGCATCATCGGACACATTTAGCGGACGCTGCGTAATTTGGCCGTAAGCCGGTTCGAGCTGTGCCTGCCGACGCGCGCACGCGATTCACGCACAAATACTTAAAGGGGTCGTGAAACGCTCGCTCTAAAGCGACAATGCGAGGCCGCCGGCGTCCACACGCACTAACTAGGTGACGTCATCGTAAGTAATTCTTCGCCTATCGAGGATCGCGGAACCTTTTGGTACTTGCGTTCGTACGACTGGGACACTCGTCAGCGTCTTTGTCAGACGCAATCAGCGCTAACTTGAACTACTGACGTCATATTAAGCAGCGGCCTTGTGGGACGCGGATCGCGTATGGCAGACACCGATGAGCGCATCTTGCACTGTGCTCTATATGCCATGAGTTCGGCGTTGCTTGATAGCCAAAGCTTCTATGTAGGTCCACTCGGGCTGATGATACAGTTAGCGCATGTGGCTGCCGATGGTGCCGCATTGACGTTGTAAATCGACCGTTTCACGACCCCTTTAAGCACGAATGCTATCGTAGTCATACGTGTACGAAGACGCAACTTTACGATCGCTATATACATAACATGGCTGAAATACTACGGCATGTTCACTTCTGTGGCGTCTTCTGGCAATGAAGTCGTCTCTCACGCACCCCGCCCTCCTTTTTTTTTTTTGCCCAACGTATGGCAATCATGTCCTCCAAGCCAACGCCTTTCAAGAACGATCCGCTTCCTTCCTTCTCAGTACGACAGCTTGACGACGGCCGCCGGATTACCTCCGACGACTTCGTGTTTTGTGCATCTCGGCGTGGCATCATTACACATCCCACTACGCTGTATACATTTAGCCTCGTAATTTTTTTTCTCTCCGTCATTTTCACGTACACACATCACGTGGTTGGTTGTTGCGGCTGTCGTGATGGCGCTGTCGGCATACGCTGTCCGACGCGTAGAAAGTGAGCCGGCCGCTTCATTCCGCGAAGCTGCGTATTTGATGAAAGCCGTCTGACGAGAGTGGGGCTAGCTGCAGGTCCTATATAACGAGCCGAGCAGCGGTTGGGGCGGATACTTTACGGGCATCGCTTCCGCGTCCAGATGGATTTTTCTCTTTCACGAATCGCGCATCACACACTTTCGTGGCATCGAGGAAGAGAAGCCGAGGGCATCATTATAGCCAGCCAGCAGGCAGGCAGGCAGGCCTCGTTGATGCTATAGCACTTCGCGCAGTGTTAACGGCTAACGAGCCGCCCATAGACGACAACACTCACGCATTCCGTTACACGGTCGACTGTATACTATAATGACGCGAAAGTTTCAAAAAGAGCCGGATGGGGCGTTTCAATTCGCGTTACCTTCGCTAAGCCTTCCAGCGGACAGTGCTGACCTTGTCTAGATTTTCATTAACCTCTCTGTCCTTCAGCACAGCGCGTTCTAAAAAAATTGGGCGTATGAAGACGCGGTTAAGCGTCAGCACTTTGTTTAGGAAAGAGCAAAGCCACCAGCGTACAGTTAACGTGCCATTAAGGGCCCCTCTTCCGTTTCACTGATGTGCTTAACGCAAACGTATGCTCACGCGCACGTTTAGATGTCATACGCAGGGGAGAGTCGCCGAGGTTTTTTCTCTCCCTTAATTCATTGAGTAGGCCCCAACACATATGTGCAGATGTAAAACAGCAAAAAAAGAGAGAGAGGAACAAATAAAACCAAATTAAATTTTCACGGCGTTCATGATGTATATACGGAACGGGACAGCGATTTGGTTAAATTATTTTTCTGCTAACTTCTACTGGTTAGCAGCGACATGGCGAAGTTGTAACGAGGAAGCGCTCCTATAGCAGTGACTATACTAAAATAAACGAACAAAGAAGACCTTTTTTCGGTGATGGGGGGGTGAACCTTTTCGTACATGTTCGTATGTTCGGAAGTGCATCTGTATGTGTCTGTATATCTATGTACAAGCGAAACGATATCTGAGCGAGAAGGAGGTGTGGTGGCGAGGCTTCACGCGTCAGTCCTTGGGTGGTGGTGGTGAAAACATTTAATAACCAATAAATGGTTACAGAGAGGTGATTGGGTTGAGGCCTTATTGGCCTCCTACCCTCACAGCACTAGGTGGAACCCCTATTCCGGGGCTCCATTGGCAAGCAACGCCGCCCGCGCACGTTGAACCAGAGCCTCTTGGGCCTTCAGGTCTTGACAGCCGAGCAGGGCCGCCTCCCAGTCCTCTCTCGTGGGATTGGGGTTGGGGGGGGGGATAGATGGATTAGACTGGCACGCCCAGACGATGTGAAAGGTGTCAGCCACCTCACCACAGAACTGGCACGTGCCATCAAAGGATGAATTGAAATGTTTTAGCACCGCCGGGCACAGTACAGTATTGGTAAACAGTTTTAAAAGGAGGCGCTCGTCAGCGCGATGCAGTCCCTTACAAGGGTCTGGATAGCGCCGGTGCTCCTCCTTGTAGTAATTGGTAATATCTTTGAATGAAAGGGCCGAATTGTCTGATTGCGAGTAGGCTTCCAAAGACAGGGAGATAGCCCGGGAAGAGAGTGCGCGGGCGGCCTGATCGGCCTGTTCGTTACCCCTGAGTCCTTGGTGACCGGGTGCCCAAACCAGATTTCGCGGAGTTGGATTAACGTATCGGCAGCTAGGTTCCAGTATGCGCTGAGCAAGCGGTGAAGCCCACCCTAGCTGGTAGTTCCGACAGGCCCCTCGTGAGTCGGTGATGATATGTTTAGAAGAGGGATAGGTGAGAGCCAGAGCGATGGCAACCTCCTCCGCGTGTGTTGCGCTGTAGGCTTTGAAAGTGAGCCCGTTTACGGTGTTTGCGTTGTGTATGACTGCGGCAGTATACCACCCCCCATGGTGCGGGCCGGCAAGTCCTTGGGTACTGTACGTGCACACAGAGAATCCTCATTTAACCGCACCAATCACAAAAAACACCCCAGAAAACCGTAAATACCCACAAGCGAAAGTGAGACGGATAGTATAGCGATACACTCTCTCAGGTTGTAAACCACACTGGGGAAGCGTTCTGAGCGGAAGAGCGATCCCAACCGTCGGTTCTTCAACGAGGAGCATATCAATGACGCTGGCCTTCCTCGAGTCGTTATTCTAACGGTGCACGTCAGATGCAGGCCCCGAGGAAGTGGGCATTGTCTTTCGAGCCACCGCCGACGTCGAATCGCTCTCGTCTCGTTGCGCAGTTTCGTTCTCGAAGCGTGCTGCAACGTCTCAGTCCCTCGCCAGCGAGCCGTGACGGACCTCCCACATCTGCATCATCGCCACCGGCCTCCGACGGCGATGCAGGTCGACGACGCATCGAGATCGACGAACGCGCAGAGTCAGGCTCGTCTTCGTGCAGGAGAGTCACGGCCCGCGCTTATTTGTACCACCGGAGAAATGGGAGCACGCCAGTCGCGGATCGCGGGTGGGCCGCCTTACATTCATCACTTTCGCCTATCGCTGCATGGACGCCTATATACATACACATACCCAACATACGCAGGTAGACATACACGGAGAGACGTAAAGGAAGCCCTTGGTGTTCCTCGGGAGACGTATATATGCATGCGTTAGTAACAATGATACCTTCCAGGATGTACAGTGTTTTTCACATTTAAGATGAACAGCGCAGTATTATTGAAGGCATCATAGAAGATGATGTTCAGTACATAATTTAAAAATATGTATTGCATGATTTCCAATTACATACTCCATCGAAAGCGAGCTCTGTACTGCGGTGCCTCGCTTCGCAGCGTCGCGAGGACAAGTGATGCGAAAAAAAAAATCGGCAGATCCCACGTACCTAGGAATCGACGTTATGCGAAGCATGCGGAGAAAAGGTGGCCGTGTTGCAATTTTTTTATTGAGCGACACGTCATGAAATGACGCTAAATTAATGTACAAATGTCGTACACACAGACATATGTTGAAGAATGCTGATGTATATTAACCAGTTGTTTGCACTTGCGCAACGATGCCCACTGGGAAATGCGTATTAGCAACACCAGAAGCTGATATGAAGCGATGATGCTCCCGAAGATGCTGGCCCTGGGCACCGCTACATAAATCAACTTCAGCTCATGCCAACTGAACGCATCTAACGATAACTCGATGTGACGGCTGTATCAAAATAGTACATATGCAATGTTTATAAACTTTGGTAGGCAGCACTACAACCACTACTGACGTTTCACAAAGATTAGCGTCTATTTGGAAAGTAGTTCGCAGACCTGGCGTAGCTCTGTAATAAAATGCTTCATTGGCACCAGAATGCTTGGGTTCGATTCCAGCTGGGACTCGTCGGGCCGACGCTACCGACGTCCGGTATTTCTTGACAATCATGCGTTAAAGTTACCCATGTGTGTTCTCGTCATTCATGGGAAGATAAGAACTGTCAATCACCAGTGACACATACCCACATACCAGCGGCATATACCTACCCTTGGGATGTGTGCCACTGTCTGGCGGGAAGTGCTTGACGTCGTACGCGACGGAATTGTGACATTATCATGTCTTGACAAGCGCGTCGTATTTGTCAAACCATCTTACCCTCTCATGCTAATTTTGGTTCATGCCAAGTAAACGGGGTGACCACGAGAGCACCCAGACGCAAGCGGATAGATAGATAGATAGATAGATAGATAGATAGATAGATAGATAGATAGATATATAGATAGATAGATAGATAGATAGATAGATAGATAGATAGATAGATAGATAGATAGATAGATAGATAGATAGATAGATAGATACGCTCAATGTCGCCGAAGTTCGCTAAGAAATGCCTCGCATTCAAAAATCGTCGATACACGATGACGTCACCCTATGATGTCAACATGTCGTTTCGTGTAACTAAATATTGCTTTCTTATACTGTAATCATGGCATCATGTGACGTAACGTCACACGGTGACGGCATCACGATAGCATCGTGGCTTGGACACAGGCGGTCCGATCACGGAGCCAATGCGAAACCGGGAGTGGGGGGGGGGGGGGTGTACTTCTAATCACGGAGGCGATGTATAACCATGCATGTTAGGTGCAGAAAGGTTTCGGAGGGAGGCGGGGCAGCATCAATACATTGACGTGGAAGAATAAAAGAAGAGGGCTTTCCATTTCGAGCCTTCTTAAGTCAATGCGTAAGATACCATGTGAGTATTAATATGCTTATTGACATTTTAATTTCGTCGCATAATCCTTCGTGAGGTGTTGTGCTCAGATTTGGGTGCACCCCAGGTGGTCGACATTTCCGGAGCCCGCCACTGCGGCGTCTCTCATAATCATACGGTGGTTTTGGGACGTTAAACCCCGCGTATCAATCAAACAATCATCAATCCTTCGCAAAGTGTAATAAACGTTTTTCTTTTACCGACGTGACTGCCAATGAAGTGTTCGCGTTATCAACACTGTATAACTAGGTTGGAAAGAAACGCGGCAAGCGGACGTGTGGCTATCGTCCACATACTGTGACACGTATTCACGGGAAAGTGTTACGCAAACAAAGAGTTTGGCTAACTAGAATGCTTCAGCCTGTCATGGTTCGAGACTAATCATTAACAAAGCCGGCTGACCAATGTAAAAACGCACACGAAAGAGAAGTGTCACAAATTCGGTCCCACGTTCACAGCGACTCTTCAGATCTTTGACACGGAATTGCGCTGCCCACGCTGAATGTATACACAAATACCGCACATACAGCCGATCACTTCACTCTGATCGTTGATGATAGCTGTGACGAGCTCCACAAATCTCAGCATCTATGCCATGCACTAGGGTTATGTCTGTCACTGCACAACAAGTTAACAAAACACGAAGTGCTTAGGCTAATTCTTATTGGATATTTGTTTTTCAACCATCCTGTAACTTCTGGGCCGAACACGATGACGAGGCACAAAAGCACCACCGTATACATACCAGGAGGTATGCGACCACTGCTGTTGGCCGCGATGTTTCACCGAACATTGATTGATTGATTGATTGATAAGTGGGATCTAGAAGGGCCATCCAGCGGCTTGAGGAGGCTTTGGCGAAGCAACGGAGAAAAGGAGCCGACGACCTGTCTAACGGGCGTGGAGGCACCCGAGTAAATGTCGCCTAGTCGGAGAACAACATCCTCGAGGCCTAGGCTCTGAGATTATTGGACTCTAATAGCCGTAATCTTAAGATAGGGAACATCCACGCCCTGCGAGGCCGGAAACTTCCTACACGCCAGATGTATAAATAGATGTTATTTTTCTCTCTCTGTATGTGGGGTCTAACGTCCCAAAACCCCAATTTGATTATGTAAGACGCCGTTGTGGAGAAGGCTTCCGGATGTTTCGACCACCTGGGGTGCACCCAACGTGCACCCACATCTGAGCACACGGGCCTACAGCATCTTCGCCTCCATCGAAACACCGAACACGGATACAACGACAAAAGGAAAATTTCAGAAGTCAGTTAAAATAACACATTTTCTGAATCGTTGGGATCCCTCGTTCAAGTTCACAAACTCTGCTACAGACGCTCAAGCCTCGACTTTAAAGCTATTTATGTAGGATGCGCGCACAAACACATACACGCGCGCACACACACCGGCACCAGTTCAGACCAGCAGCAACTGCATGCACGGACTTTCTCAAGCCTTCTCGGCACGAACTCTCTTCGGCAGCCGGGTCACGTGATCGCCGCAACGCATGCACGCGCTCGCATTAAGCACCACTGCCCGATAACGCAGTAACGGCGCACGAACAAATCCGGCGTTCTCGCAATCATTTTCTTCGCACCGATCTCCCGCGCGGAGGAGAGAGTGACCGCGCCACGCCGCAGCCCCCGCGGCTTCCTGCGGCACGAGGATCGAGGGCGAATTTTCCTCGCGCAGCGAGCAACGCGCATGGAATCCAGCAGAACCTGATCTCTCCGTCTTTCAGCGAGCGTCCAGTCGCGGACCCCAATCGCTGGCTTGGCGAGGATAAGTCGACCCTTTCCCCGCAACTTATTGAGACCCCCCCCCCCCCCCCCCCCCTGCAACGCCCCGCTAGCTTTCGCTGCAGCGCTCTCGAAGAACCGCTATGCGCGCCCGGCAACGCTGCAGCAGCAACAAAACACCCCGAGTGTTGGCCCCTTCGTCGTTATCTTCGTAGCGGCAGCCGCAACTCAGCCGTCGACCGGGTCTATTCAGGCCCCGCGGCAACACCACGGGTCAAACCACCCTCACCACTGAAGTGGCACGGAACCGCCGCCAACACCGGAAGCGTCTGCCCGCTAAACCTTTCCCTTTCCCCGATACCTGTTGCGGCAATCGTATCGCATTTATATATACTGCAGCATCGATCAGGCGAGCAACGAGCACGCCGCTGGTTATTATGGAGCGTCGTGTCGAAAAACAGAAGCGCGCGATCCCGCTGTAACCAGTTTGTACGCCTTCCGGTGCTGCAACACCTCAACACCCACACCTCCTCACACCCGAACACACTTCCCGCGTTTATACTGGGCTTTAGCTGATACACCGAGGCCAACGTGCCACAGCTTGCGTAATGAACTCAATTTGTACTCGGAAACCAGTGGCCCGATTACGTTCCAAATTACGCGCCGCTGCGAAGCGGGCCATACACACCACCGCGGTGTGTCCCCGCCCATGTCGTATGTGGGGTAAGTATCTCATTGGCCGGCATCAGCGGGGTGACCCCGCGAGGTTAACTGATACCATAATTTGATTTAGAACGCGGAGAAACTGGGGAACCGCTCCGCGTTCGAGCGAAACAATCTTGCGAGATCGGCTATTTTCTGGAAGATGTGGAAAGATACCTACACCGCCATTCGCGGGCATCAGTGAGCGTCAAGATTGCTCAGGTACCCGCCGCTGGTAATTCATCGATGCATTCTTTTAACGCGACCATACAGGTTACGTTACAGTCGCAACGTAAGTGTTTAAATCGATGCTAATACAGTTAACGGATATCTACCGAGTTTCTTATAAGCACAAAGTTCAATTGGTGCGGTAGGAGCGAAAACGCCACTGTGCTTCAATGACCCTTTTGTGCACCGGCGCTGTCCGCCACAGAAAGGCTCTACACCGGCTTATGGCAGACAAAAAGCTAAGAAACACATTGTTCGCGTGCACGGCACAGTTCACTATATATGCCTGGAAACAATTGTGCAACGCGCTTTATTCACAGTGCGAAGAAAGCAACCACGACACCTCGCGATTGACAATAACAGTCACACGCCCTCAGACGGTGTCGAATATGGCAGCAGAGTATTGTTAACTGCTGTGAAAATGGAGTACGGCACTTCTGAGTGTTAAAGAAGCATAATTAATCAGCAAAATTTAAGTGACATAGAAGGCATGGGTTAATGACTTAATGACTCGTAAGCGTAATAATATAAGCAATCCGTCTTATGATGCCATTGTAAGACATGCGGGTTACAGACTGTTAATCTGTCTCCAAAGAACTAACATGCTATAGCGGACAAGCGAGCGAGAGACGGTCACTATGATGGGCAGTTCATTCTGCTGTTCCGAGATGGGTTGCTTGCAAATAAGAGTCCATTTTTCAAAATATATTTAAAAAAAAAAAACCTTGCCCCATGCACTTTCAAAGCTGCCTTAGATACGCAGACGTCCTTCTGCAAGAAATTAATACGATTGTGTGTGTGTGTGCGTGCGCGTGTGTGTGTGAGAGAGAGAGAGAGAGAGAAAACGAAAAGCAGGAAGGTCAATCATACGAGCGTCCGGTTTGCTATCCTGCATTAAGGACGATGATCAAGGGATGAAAAGATAGATATAGAAAGAAGAAAACATGCAAAAGGTTCATACACGTGAGCTTAAACTATAAGGCTTACTTCTCCATTCAGTAGCAGTAGATGCGGGACTTTAGGAAAATCACGCTCCGCTGTAGAACGTTGGATCATAATGTCTCGCGTGTGTGGGTGCGTGCGCGTTTGGCCCTTGGTGTGTTCTCACATTGTTCGGGCATAGGCGAAATCATTACGAGGAGAGATATCATTTCTTAAGGAGTGGAAAATTTTGAAACTTTGACCAATATCTGCCGCAGCGACTGCTTTTTAGTGGCTGAACTGGTTCGTGTGTACTCACTGCACTTAGCTGCTGCAAAGCTGCACTTTACAAACACAGCAAGAAATGAAGAAGCATGAACGCATTGTGAATAGACAATTATAAAAAAGGACACTATCACCTCAGCTAAACATTGCCGCTTTCGTCTTCTGTTCCGTTTTGCTTGGCGTTCCAGAAAAAAGAGAAATCACAGCATATCCACGAGGTGAATGATGACGAGTGGGGCGAAACACGGACGGACGGAAGGACACACAGACGAACGTACGGACGGACACTTCGCCCAACTCGTCATCATTCACTCCGTGGATATGCTGTGACACCGTTTTTTTTTTTTGACATACAATGCAAGACAACTACCTACCACGACGACACGGGACATACGACCCACGGCGTATATTCGCCCCCAAAAATAAATAAGACAGCGACGACCGAGACGAACCGAATACAACGCTCAACTAGCGACGTTGTTCAAACCTTCGGACCATAAATGCTCTGATAGACTGTATGTAGAGATGTCCAAGGTCTTCGAACCGAAAGAACAGCTCGACGTTCCGATTTATAGTCGTTTCCTCGACGCGCTTCTTCCTCGATTAAGAAAGACGTTCCCTCTCAGGCAAAGGGCGGGCGCTCTTTTCGACCTCCTTTTGTCACATCAGAACTCATCAGACCACATTAGCGGCACGCGCCCTGCTGGGCTTCAGCCGAAATGATAGACGCCGCATGCCTATATATAATGCACACCGGACCTTTCTTTTCCGCCATTCCAGTTGGGTTCGTCTCGCTCGACCCCGAGAAATTGCGGGACAGATGGAGAGACGAAGGAGGAAAACCGTCCGAGAGAGCCCGTTAGGTGCCCCCGAGCGAGTAACAGAACGAGTGGGCTAGAGTGTTTTGCTTTTGATGAGACCGCTTCGGTATACAGGTTTGTGTTTTGGAAAAGTTGGCAACGATTTAGAGTACTTGGGTACTCTACTATGGGGGAGCAGAAAGCCGTCCCTAAGGACACGCACAGGCGAAACGAGATGCTTGTTCGTTCGAAAAGACACCTTATAGTGCCACTTTCTATTTTCTGACCTCGCTTTCCATCCTGCCCGCCGCGGTGGTGATCAATCTTTTCGCGCCAGTACGCACGCGAATACGGTTGGGGCAATGACACATACAAGGTGTGTCGCAGGAGTATTGGCTCCTTTTTGCGCAGTGGACAGTTTTGGACGCGAGACACACGAATACACACGCGCGCGCATAGAGAGAGAGAGAGAGAGAGAGAGAAGAGAGAGAGAGCAAAGTTGTGGAAACAGAGCAGGATTGCGCTGCCACTCAATGCGAGCTCGTTTCCTGGTGTCCTGAAGAAATCGGCCGCCGGGAAGCTGGCCTCGGCGTTCTGTATAAAAAAAAAAAGCTAGTAAACGATGAACTACACAGAAAGAAAAGAAAGTCTTTGTACGCTTGGTGACCGTTGCGCGTTTGTCGTTTTCGTTGGTGTCATTCTCTGACCCCCACCTCGGATTCGCTTTTCATTTTCATTATTTTTCGTCCGCGGGTTTGCTGCGGCACTGTTTTGTCTTTTCTTTTCTTCACCGTGGCTGCGTGTACACATGTACACTTGCGCTAACCTTCTGTCCGCGTTTTTCAGGCCCTTTCGTTCTCTCATCTTCGTTTATTCCCGACGCAGACGAGTTAAGAACGGGTGTCAGTCACTGCCGATTCGAAACGCCAGTAACGTTCGCTTTAACCGCGCATTTTGAACTATATGTTGCCGCGTGGAATGCAGTCTTCAATCATTGCTTCGTGGTCAGCAAGTGAACTATAATAAACACTCTACATACACTGCGCTACAGCTGTTCTTAATTTTTTTAACGCGGTCATGCACAGGACTTATGTTGCAAGCGGAACTACTGCATTAGTGACTGGTCTGAACGATAAACTTACAATGGCATGCTGTGTCAGGTAAGTACATACGTAGGCGTCAGCGGCATAGCCAGAAGCAATATACGAGGGAGAGGGGTGTCTTCAATCATCCTTCATGTAGCGAGTGTGTGCGTATGAGTCTGTGCGTGTATGCATGCGAAACTGAAAATATTCAGGCGAGGGGAAGGATGTTTAACACCCTCCCCATCTGAAAGATCCCACCCCCCACCCCGTCGCCACCACCACGAGGATAATCGGCTAATAACCCATCAACATCCACCCCTCTGTACTATTTTACGAGGGGGGGGGGGGGCATTCAGAGCCAGAAAGTCAGACGGCGATTTTTTGTGGTTTACATCATTAACGACTAAACGAACAGTGTTACGGTAGACATACACACGTAAAAACGGTTCAGCTGATGCGCACGATATTACCTAATTCACAATACAATATACAAAAAAATGCTGACTTAGCAGCCCCAAGATGGCGGCACGCATTTGTTTTGGGTAAAATAGTCTATATATATTCCTGAGACGCCACTGGAAACAAGCAAAGACACTTTGGAGCGGTGAACACATAAAGAGGTGTATAGGCTGACTTACGGCGATTAAAATGGCGGAATAAAATGTTAACCGCGTTACGCTATGCGGAAGCAGCGGAATAACTAGCGCCACCGTGCGTATACACGCTGCGCACGAGTGGAATGAAGAAAAATAGCACCGGAAACAGAAAATATCCAACCGCAGCGTGCCGGTGGGGTCAGTGCGTGCACGCATGCCTCGAGTGAAGCCGAGCTTGAAGACCTCTGTGAGTAC